>JAQFVV010000311.1:889030-1063654 GCA_028023455.1 Epiperipatus broadwayi
GTGCTATATATACTGTTCACCCAGTGCTGGGGATTATTCTTCTTCTTGTTCTTATTCTTTTCTCCAGAGAATTTCAAGAGATTTTTCTTATTCGTTTATCCACACAGACTTCAAGAGATTATTTATTCTTATTATGTGCTTTACCAGAGAGTCTTCTCAAAGCAAATTAAGCTTTGTATAATATATCTTACATGACCATTGCAGACCAACTAGAATTATATTTTAGTCTCTGCCAATATTTTATGACTCCCAACTAATGCAGAGGTTACTTACCCAGAATACCACTGCTATGGAGTATGGATTAATAATTGAATGGTTGTAGCTACAGTCAGTTCAGAGGTGTATTAAGTTGCCAAAATCATGCAATGCTAAAAAGTTCTGTCACCTCCAGTTGCATGCAGCACTTGCTTCACATCCAGGCTGCAAATTATATGACATGTCTATCAAGAAAGAGCCTATAGCAGATTGTTTACAGAATCATTTCCAAGAAAGTAAATAGCACTGTTCATTGGATTGCCATAGTATTAATAATCGCAAGATGAATACTTTTTCTACATCAGCCAGAAAGATGATTATGAGGTGGAAGACAGTTGAGTGCACTCATCCAGCTCCTTCCAATTCTGTTAAAATGTAGCCATCCAAATCCAGCAGATATTGATGATGAAGTTCATCAAACCAAAGGAGCAAAAGAAAGAAGTCATTGCTGCCAACATGAACAGAGATGTATAGCACATTCAGAAACCCCAAGTCCAGATGAAGTCTCAATAAACCAGAGGATAAAATTTGTTTCAAGCTTTTTAATATATTTTTTTAAATATTTGTTCAACTTTTTAATACTTTTTTACTACTTATAGGTTTACATGATATAACATGTTTAAAAATCTAATTATGCTAGAGATCTAATTTGTTTTGGTAATGCATGTAAGTGCAGGACTCCATAAGTTAGTCATTTTTCCACATTTGTTTTAAAATGTACATAAACTGTAAGTCGAATATGTGTGTTTTACATCATATTGTAAGTATTCTCAAAACATTTAAATGTGTATACATTAAACCAAGTCAAAGTGCATAAAATGATGGTATTATTCTGTTTCTTTATGTGTTTAAGTGTATGTTAATGTACTATTTTAAAATATTATTAAACCGTGGAATGAATGCATAAAGGAGCATACATGTATGACCGAATATTTAATGATCTGATTTTTTTATTGCCTAATATCTATATATGAGTATAGAACTCAGACTACTTCATCTAAACTTTTTTTATAAATTAATTAAGGAAAACATTAAATAATTTATTTTCTTTCATTTATGTAATTGGTGATGGGATAAGGGGATTTAAAACATATTAAGTGATATGCATAATACATACTTTATAAGTTATTTAGTTGTGTGTTATATTTATTTTATATCATTTCTTAACATGTAACAAAAGTAAATATATTTCTGAAACCGATTTTTAACTTATATGACTCTATCAGGCCTTAGAAAGTTGTTATATGTCAGGTAATAGATTGGTGGTTGTATATCCTTCCAGTCAGAGATTTTTTCTGTCTGGGAGTGCTGTGTAAAGATGTGAATTATTCAAGGTCTTTCAAAGATATGCAGCAATTAATCTTTTGATGTTCATTGGCATGGTAATGAAATAACCATGTTCAAGATGTTGCTTGATTTATATGTTAATATAAGTTAAATTATTGAATGGATATTTATCTTAAAATTGGTATTTATATCTAGAATGGGGATGAGGGTGGGCCCAGTACTATATATATATATATATATATATATATATATATATATATATATATATATATATATATATATATATATATATATATATATATATAATAAAGTTTGATATCTGTATTCGTTTCACAATATATGTAATATACAAATCAATATATATATATCAAAATGCAGTACAATTTATATAAATTATATTCTTTTAGAAGTACTTTTGGCTACACACTTTGTAGTGTATAGTCGAAAGTACTTCTAAAAGAATAAAATTTATATAAATTGTACTGTATTTTGATATATATATTGATTTGTATATTACATATATCTATATATATATATATATATATATATATATATATATATATATATATATATATATATATATATATATATATATATATATATATATATTGTACCATTTATTTATATATACGGTACAAATTACTTTTTGGTATTAGGTATTATAAATAAAAAAAAAAGGAAAAAAAAAGAAAGCGAACACGATCTTTATTTTTTTTGTTGCATAATGTTTAAAAAAAAAAACGTACTGTGAAAGTATAATTTTTCTTTTTTTTAGGAAATAAGTTAACTAAAATAAATTCAATGTTGGAAAGTGCATATTGAATCATTGATTCAAATAGTGAAAGGAAATTTCAAAAGGCGAAAGATTGCTATCAGAAACAACTTTCTGATAGTAATTAAAAATGGCAGACATTCTTAGCGGAAAAACAGACTTTGTAATAAGAAAAGGAGAATAATGTAGAAGTTTATAAAGTAGAACAAAGAAAAGAAAGAGCATGTGCAGAGCTTCTAAAAAGAATCTAGGAGTATAAAAGGAGCCGACAGATTTGAAAAGGGGTCTTTTTTATCTTATTGTTCCAATAGTGCTTAGCAATTTGAAGTGCCTCATATTTTTTTAATAAAATGTGTCCACTTAGATACGGACTGAAATCGCTCGCCATGAGTGAGTAGAACGATATCGTTTGCCGACACTTTCTCTCGGAAAAAGTCACCTAGATCATCATACGGCTACCTAAATTAGATCGGAGATTCGGAAATAAAACTAAAAGAAGAACAACTACTGCGGACTACCCACTAACTGAATTGTACATCGGGAAGATCGATGACCTACTTAGTGTCAACTTACCGATAAGTAAATGGCCATAATTTTTTTTTTACATAAAGCTTTATGAATAGTGAATTGAATGGAAATGTTATCCCATAAATTTTTCTTGGATCAGAAGATTTGCAAATGGAGAAATGAACCAAACTGTTACTACGGAAAATAAGACTAAATAATTAGTACCCAATATTTGAATCAAATTATTGAATTCATATGCACAATCTTTTCCAACATTATAATTTTGTCTTAATCATAAATATTGAATGCTTGCCGAGTTAGAATAAATCTTTGTTATTAACTTCACTTTCATTGTACATGTATAAAATTAATGCTATTATATTTAAGTTTTACGTGTAGTTATTTAACTTAGATCGGTATACAAATTATTGTTTTTGATAGATTTAATTTCCGTAATAAAAAAAATGAAGATATCTATTTCTTAACGAGAATGTTAACTCAGACCATATAATTATTAACTTACGGGCTACAATATGTTTGACGCAGTCTCAGTGTGTCTAACGACTCTTGCGCCTTCAAGTAGAAATTAAAAACTGGTTCTGCTCACGATTGTCCTCGGTAATAGTTCTAGGCCGAAGTTGATCAGGAAAAATAGCTGTGTTCAGAATAGAAATCCAACTTTTTTTTTCTTTTGATACAGCTTGATCAACTCACGCGCAGTTTATATTAGTGTGTAAAGGCCTAGTAAAACGAAAAACGTTACAATGGCGGCCCAACTCGAGGCTTACGAAAAAAAAAAAAAAAAACCACGACCTGAGAAAATTTAAAAATGGCATAAAATTGAGAATTTAATGTCCGTAGCCGGAAAATAAATATGACCATAAATAGTGCGCAAGTCTAAAAAGTTATTGCATACGATTACAAAAGTTTTTTTTTAGAGTAGGATTTTAAATAAGGACTATATTGAAGGAAAATAATAGCTTATAAATTATTAAATAATAAATAAAACCGATCAAAGGTAAGAAATGACAGTAAAGGTAGAGGGGGACGGGAGATTATAGGGTGATAAAAGAGAGGGGTGTCGGTGAACAAATTTATTAGCAAAGCAAAATAAAATATTATATTTATATTGTAACAATTGATAGCGTTAAGATTGTGTTTACTGTAGCAAAAATAAGCAACACGGCCATATATGAAATTGAGAAGTAATAAAAATACACAAAATATGACAGAAGGCGTGGAAGAATTAAAAGAGGGCTTGGAACCCTTAATAAAAAAACTATTATACAAATGCATGACAGAATTCAAAGAAGAAATAAAAAAAGAAATGGCAGAGATGGTCAGAGGATTAAAAGAAGAAATAAAAAAACCAGTAAAAAAAAAAGGAAAAGGAAAAGAAATAAAGTGATCAGTAGAACAACAGAAGAAAAGAGGATAGATAATCTTATTTGTGAGTGGGATGGCGAATCGATTAAGTACACATCTCAAGAATGCCCAAAGGTTGTTTTGCAAATAAATGATGTCAAAGTAGAGACATTGTGGGATTCTGGCAGCCAGATATCGGTAATGTCAGAAACAATGTACAAGCACATGCGGAGCCAACCCATAGAGATACCAACTCTACCAGTGAAAAGCACGCTAATAACATTGGCAAATAACAAAAAGGCACAATTGGGCTCAAAACAGGTTTGGGTGCAAATTAAGATAGGGGATAAAATTATGCCCCACACGCTATTAATTCTAAAAGGGTTGGTACATGAAGCCATATTGGGGTCAGATTTTATGCACAAAACTGGGTGTGTGATCAATTATAAAGATGAAAAGATTATCTGTGATGGGGAAGAAGTGGAGTTTGGGTCGCGGATGAGAATGAACCAGCAAAACGTATGTAATATGGAGGTTGAGATAGAACAGCCTTCAATAGAGGCATGGATTGATGAAGTAATAAAGGGAATGAAGGAAGGATGGAAAGAGGACCTAAAAGAAATCTTAAATGAATATAAATCGAATTTTTCAGATAAACCCGGGGTTATTAAAGGGTATGAGCACAGGATCAAGATCGCTGACAGTACACCATACCAGGCAAGATCATACCCAGTGTCACACCACTATAGAGATGATGTAGAGAAAGAATTAGCTAAAATGGAGGAGTGGGATATTATCACTAAGGGTTCGTCAGCATATAATAACTCATTGGTGGTTGTAAAAAAAAAAGATGGAACCATACGACTGTGTTTGGATGCCACACAATTGAACAAGATTACATGGCCAGACCAAAATGTTCCACCTCCAATAAATGAGTTGGTAAATAAATTCCGGGGAAAAAAGATATTTTCCACATTAGATCTGACTGCCAGCTATTGGCAGATCAGGTTACACCCTGCTGACCGGAAGTACACAGCATTTCGATATAATGGTATATCATACCAATTTAACAGAATGCCTTTTGGTCTCAAGAATAGTAAAGCAGGCCTGCTAAAATGTCTTGATCGTGTGCTGTGCCTGGAAATAAAAAAGTTAATCACTGTTTACATGGATGATGTGATTATTGCATCCAATAATGCCCAGGAACACTTACAACATCTCAAGTTGTTTCTACAAGAGTGCAATATGAAGGATATTCGCATTAATCTGCAAAAAAGCTGTTTAGCAGCAGAAGAAGTGAATATCTTAGGGCACTTAATTAATGCCAATGGAATTAGATCCCACCCAGACAAAATCTAGGCAATACGAGATTTCCCAGCCCCTCGAACACCAAAACAGGTGAGATCGTTTTTGGGGATGTGTAATTTCTACAATAAATTTTACAAAAACTTTGCTTCAGACATGGAGCCTCTGCTGCAATTATTACGTAAGGGAATGTCATGGAAATGGACAGAAGAGCATGAGACCAATTTTAGGGTTATTAAAGAGAAATTCCTTAGTCAAGTGATGCTGGTTTACCCTGACTTAAGGATCCGTTTATTGTTCAGGTAGATAGTAGTGGGTATGGGTTAGGTGCCGCTTTATGCAAGCTCAAGAGGATGGTACCTGGGGTGTAATTTATTTTGTCAGCAGACCACTGAGAGGTGCAGAGATTAATTACTGTGTGACAGAGAAAGAGGCCTTGGCTGTGGTGTGGGCATTTCAGAAGTTCCACCAATTCTTGATAGGATCGGAAACAATTGTTAGGACAGATCATAAGAGCCTAGAGTTCTTAAATCACAGTTATTTAACAAATAGTAGGCTAATCCAATGGAGCCTTTTTCTCCAGGAGTTCAATTATTCCATCCAGTATTGTAAGGGCACTGAAAATGTGGTAGCTGACACATTGAGCCGGAATATTGTTCCTGATACCCAGGACCATTTGCAGATGGAAGATATCTGTTTGGCAAGTGTAGAATTAGAAACAGATGCTGTAGTAGAAGAAGGATTGAGACACTTAGGAAAGGTACAACAGCAAAGCCCGACCTACAAGAAAATTATTGATCAACTAGAAGACAAAGATGAAGCGGGAGAGACAGCAGATGCTAACACTGATGACAGATACCACCTGAAAGAAGGGATACTATGGTATATCACCGACCCTTGAAAGGATCAATGGAAAATGATCATACCAGAAAGTTTACAGGAAGGACTTATTGACTACACACATCATTTGTATGGGCACTATGGTGTAAATAAAGTGGAAGCCTTATTGAGGACATGGTTCCACTGGCCGAATATGAGAGCACAGGTCACCAGGATAGTAAGCTCATGTGAAATGTGTCGGAAGACAAAACCAGAAAACAAGTCGTATCAAGGTCCATTGAATTCTATCATCCCTAAAGAACCCAATGACCAGGTGGCTATTGATTTCTATGGACCATTGCCAGCTTTCGGGAAAATGAAATATCTACTAGTAGTATATGACCTTTTTTCAAAATGGGTGTCAGCATATCCGGTGACCCAAGCCAATACCAAGAATACCATATGAGCCCTTGAGGTATGATATTTTAAAAGGGTAGGCAAACCAAAAGCTATTTTGTTGGACCATGGTACGCCGTTCACATCTTATGATTGGCAACAGTGGATAGAGAGGATGGAGGTAAAACACATATTGTCATCCATATGAAATCCACAATCAAACCCTTGTGAGTGGGTGATGAGAGAATTAGGATGCCTCTTCAGGGTATATACTGCATCCAACCATAGAGGATGGGTGAAACAACTCCCAAGGGTGTTAAATTTCATAAATTGGTCTCATAATGAATCTACCGAATTTGCACCTGTAAGACTTCACTTCGGACAAGCAATACCTAGATTGTACCAATCCAAGTTACCCGCTGGTCCAGAAAACATTGATAAAGGGAGAGATCATGAAGAAGCAAGAAAAAAATTGGAACACTGTGCCAAGCTCCGAACCCAGCGGAAAGGAGGCCTGACTGATAAGTTTAAAACAGGGGATACAGTATGGGTAAAAACAAACCCTGTGAGTCAAACTGGGAAGCATATTTTTAAAAAGTTCCAAAATTTGTATGAGGGACCTTACCAAATCAGCCGATAGGATGGTCCAAATGCTTTCACTTTAAAGAATGGTGAAGGAGAAAGGGGTACCTATAACGCTAGGTCACTGAAGCCATATAAGACTAGGACGTGGGTTAGAAGTACTCCATAAAGACTTATGAAGAATAAAATTAGTTTAAACCTATATTTTATTCTCATTCCCCTGCCCTGGTGGTATTGTACTATTTATTTATATATATGGTACAAATTACTTTTTGATATTAGGTATTATAAAAAAAAAAAAAAGGAAAAAAAAAAAAGCGAACACGATCTTTATTTTTTTGTAGCATAATGTTTTAAAAAAAAAAACGTACAGTGAAAGTTTAATTTTTCTTTTTTTTTAGGAAATAAGTTAACTAAAATAAATTCAATGTTGGAAAGTGCATATTGAATCATTGATTCAAATAGTGAAAGGAAATTTCAAAAGGCGAAAGATTGCTATCAGAAACAACTTTCTGACAGTAATTAAAAATGGCAGATATTCTTAGCGGAAAAACAGACTTTGTAATAAGAAAAGGAGAATAATGTAGAAGTTTATAAAGTAGAACAAAGAAAAGAAAGAGCGTGCACAGAGCTTCTAAAAAAATCTAGGAGTATAAAAGGAGCCGACAGATTTGAAAAGGGGTCTTTTTTATCTTATTGTTCCAATAGTGCTTAGCAATTTGAAGTGCCTCATATTTTTTTAATAAAATGTGTCCACTTAGATACGGACTGAAATCGCTCGCCATGAGTGAGTAGAACGATATCGTTTGCCGACACTTTCTCTCGGAAAAAGTCACCTAGATCATCATACGGCTACCTAAATTAGATCGGAGATTCGGAAATAAAACTAAAAGAACAACAACTACTGCGGACTACCCACTAACTGAATTGTACGTCGGGAAGATTGATGACCTACTTAGTGTCAACTTACTGGTAAGTAAATGGCCATAAATTTTTTTTTTTACATAAAGCTTTATGAATAGTGAATTGAATGGAAATGTTATCCCATAAATTTTTCTTGGATCAGAAGATTTGCGAATGGAGAAATGAACCAAACTGTTACTACGGAAAATAAGACTAAATAATTAGTACCCAATATTTGAATCAAATTATTGAATTCATATGCACAATCTTTTCCAACATTATAATTTTGTCTTAATCATAAATATTGAATGCTTGCCGAGTTAGAATAAATCTTTGTTATTAACTTCACTTTCATTGTACGTGTATAAAATTAATGCTATTATATTTAAGTTTTACCTGTAGTTATTTAACTTAGATCGGTATACAAATTTTTTTTTTTTTTGATAGATTTAATTTCCGTAATAAAAAAAAATGGGGATATCTATTTCTTAACGAGAATGTTAACTCAGACCATATAATTATTACCTTATGGGCTATAATATGTTTGCCGCAGTCTCAGTAGGTCTAACGACTCTGGCGCCCTCAAGTAGAAATTAAAAACTGGTTCTGCTCACGATTGTCCTCGGTAATAGTTCTAGGCCGAAGTTGATCAGGAAAAATAGCTGTGTTGAGAATAGAAATCCAACTTTTTTTTTCTTTTGATACAGCTTGATCAACTCACACACAGTTTATATTAGCATGTAAAGGCCTAGTAAAACGAAAAACGTTACAATATATATATATATATATATATGTCAACCGATGGCATTCTACCAAAAACACCATCAAGCATATGTTTACATAAACATCAGAGCAAGCATTCACTATCTCTAACTTTAATTCCACTTTCAGATCATGATTTCAAGCTATTTGCTATCATCAGTGAAAGACAGGAATTTTAGAAACTAGATCTAAACACAAACTCTGAGCGTTTATGAAACAGTTTCAATTCAGCTTGCAAGCATTAATCTTTTAGACACATAATGTCTTCAAACTCAGCATAGCAAGCTACATAGTTATATGGGTCTGATCTCAGTTCAGCATCACCACATAGTAGAAGCCTCTGCAATATATATCATTGCTAGAAAGCCCACAAAGCTACAATTATGAAAAACAAAAAAACAAGTTAAAAACTTGATAATGCTTGTATTTATGTCAACAGATGGCGTTCTACCAAGAACACCATCAAGCGTATGTTTACATAAACGTCAGAGCAAGTATTCACTATCTCTAACTTTAATTCCACTTTTAGATCATGATTTCAAACTATTTGCTATCATCAGTGAAAGACAGGAATTTTAGAAACTAGATCTAAACACAAACTCTGAGTGTTTATGAAACAGTTTCTATTCAAATTGCAAGTGTGAATCTTTTAGACGCGTAATGTCTTCAAACTCAGCATAGCAAGCCAGATAGCTATATGGGTCTGATCTCAGTTCAGCATCATCACATAGTAGAAGCCTCTGCAATATATATCATGATCTGAAAGTGGAATTAAAGTTAGAGATAGTGAATGCTTGCTCTGATGTCTTGATGGAGTTTTTGGTAGAATGCCATCTGTTGACATAAATACAAGTGTTAGCAAGTTTTTAACTTGTTTTTTGTTTTTCATAAATGTACCTTTGAGGTCTTTCTAGCAATGATATATATTACAGGGGCTTCTACTATGTTGTGATGCTGAACTGAGATCAGACCCATATAGCTATCAGGCTTGCTATGCTGAGTTTGAAGACACTACGTGTCTAAAAGATTCATGCTTGCAAGCTGAATAGAAAATGTTTCATAAATGCTCAGAGTTTGTGTTTAGATCTAGTTTCTAAAATTCCTGTCTTTCACTGATGATAGCAAATAGCTTGAAATCGTGATCTGAAAGTGGAATTAAAGTTAGAGATAATGAATGCTTGCTTTGATGTTTATGTAAACATATGCTTGACAGTGTTTTTGGTAGAACATCATCTGTTGACATAAATACAAGTGTTAGCAAGTTTTTAATTTGTTTTTTGTTTTTCATATATATATAAAGAAAAAAGTTACTGTTAACACTAACTGAAATATTTATAGAAAAATAAACAAACCATTATACAATTACAAATATTCAGTAATGCCCAGTGTTTAAAGATCTATATCTCAATAATAGCAAATCTTAAAATGATACCAATTTAAGGTTGTATGCTGAATGATGTTAAATATTAAAATACAGACCTACTCAAACACAGAGCATGAAATTTTAACTAAGCAAACGATCTTAAATGTTGCTAATAAAATAACAAGTTCACAAAGTTATTAAAGACAAACTAAACATTAGATTTTAATCTTTAAACTCCTCCCAAACTATAAATAAAAAGAAAGTTACTGTTAACACTAACTGAAATCACTTTGTAAACTTGTTAGTTTATTAGCAAAATTTAAGATCATTTGCTTATTTAAAATTTCATACTCTGTGTTTGAGTAGGTCTGTATTTCAATATTTAACATCGTTTAGCATACAACCTTAAATTTGTATCATTTAAGGTTTGCTATTATTAAAGATATAGATCTTTACATAGAGGGCATTACTGGATATTTGTAATTGTATAATGGTTTGTATGTGTATATATATATATATATATATATATTATAACAGTCAGATGGAGTGGCAGAGTCTTACCGCATCCACCTACAGGGCACCACTTAGCATTGAATCTAGAAAATTTATATAGTAGGTGGATACATAAGTTAAGATTCAAAAACTTTCTTTATAAATATTCTATTCCGGCTATTAGCCCTAGTCACTAGCTCAGGAGACGCATAGAGATTTATAAAATATAAATTATTTAAAACACTTCTTCAATATAAAAATAAATAAAAGCCACTGCTAGTAATTAATACACAAACAACATTTATTAATGCACATATAAAAACATTTAAAATTTGAGGAATAACATTTATTATTTTACTTTTTACTATTAACTTTAAATTTAAATTATTATTTTAAATAGATTTCACAGATGAGTTTAATCTTTTATTTTGTGTGTCAAGTATGAATAGACTACATAGATTGCATTTGAAAAGAAAATATTCTATCACTGATTTAACCTTAGGCCAAAAAGTTCGCAGTCAAACTGATGTCAATCCATCTGATACATCGATGTATTCAATGTAGCATGAAAATATGACAGCACCAATATCCTACTGTCAGGGATATATATCTGAACAGCAGGGTTAAAGAGAACATTGCCTCTCATTCAGATAGGAATTCTACATCTATCTGATGATAAGAGCATTAAAAAATAGTCCATAGGAAGTGACTGCATCTTCCATCTTACTATTCCCTTCCATAGGCAAAAAGAGGGTGTGCAGTGTATACTTGTGATTCTGCCCATAGCGAACCTCATACTACATTTACTAATTACACTATTATATCCAATCCATTGACCCAATTTAACTATGAAACAAATAACCTACGATTACCCTCCCTTAAACAAACATAAACTTTACAAATTTATATAGCCATTCATGTCCAACTTAAATTTAACATTTATATAAGTTCGCACAGATGAATTTTATAAAAATTTGTTTTAAAATATTGAGTATAGATCGACTGCATAGTTTCCACAGTTAAAATCATTTCAAAATAAACATAAACAATCAAAATATAAAGTCATTGATAAAGTCTATTGCAGAGGAAAATTCACCAGAAACCCAATGGCATTCATTGTCAAATGCTGCATTTACACCAATAACCAATATATTCTAATCAAATATGAAAACACCAGCACAATTAACTATTAACGAATCTATGCAAATATCTATACCCAACTTAAATTTAATGCATTTAAATAACTTATACAATAAATATTAATAAAATAAACAAAATGAAAATGATTTTTTTAGACACACAAGACATATAAAATTAAACAATATTAATTGATTTTAAACTTAAAAGTCAGATAGAAGTTCATTTTACAAAAATTAGATTTAGCTTGTTTATTAAACTTGTCAAATCTTGATGAAAGTTCTTGTTTACTTTCAAATTTTAAAAATTATTCAGTTCATAGCTTACAGTAGAAGAGTCACAGTTCCTGATGTCAATTCTTACAATGACTCTATCGTAACACAGTCTGATGATCTATAGGTGGCCTTAGTTGGTTCAATTTAGGTATTACAGTCATTTCATTTTAAATAATTGAGAGGGTGATATGTGCGTCCTATCACACCTCTCAAAAACAATCAAGCTGGAACTGTCTGGAACTCTCTGGAAACTGTTATTAATTTCAATATTTTTCTTTTTATAATAATCCTCTGGATTCAATGAAGAAAATGTCACTAATCCTAGAGTCTCTTTTTTGGTCCATGCTGAGGCTTGGTGCTTCCATTGGTCAAGCTAATTCTCTTTATTCTCTTATCTAACTTTGTTTTTTTAATTATATAAGAGCCATGGGCTAGTTTGCTTTTTGATAATTAATAAACAATCATTTCCATTTACAAAAAATATTTTATCTCTAGATCTTGTACTTTTTAATAAAAAAGTTTGTTCATTAAAAAAAGAAATACTTTTAAAGTTATGCATCTGTGCGAATATATATATATATATACATTTAACAAACAACTATTTAATTTTAGCTTTTAGTTTTTTAATAAATTTATTTTTATTTGCGAACTTAAAAAAGATTTTATTTTAAATTAATGTAACAGCATATTTATATACCATTACATATCAGTAAACTTTTTCAAAAAACAAAAACATTAAAAAAAAAAGAATTTTCTTAGTGTTAATAATTACGTTACACAAATGATTATATATGCAAAAATTTCAAACGGACAAAACTTTGGTTAGTAATTACAAAAATGAGTATAGTGATAAAAAAAATTGTTGACTCTTGATTTTTACTACTATCTAAATTTCTGCCCCCTCCTCTCCAAGTTTCTTTTCTTCTACTTTTAAGGTATTACCTAGGCAAGTTTAATAGTTTGATTTTAAAAAAGACTTTTTTAAAAAAAAATTATTTATATTAATTATTACATTTTATTCCTCACATTTATTTTTACATATGCGCAATTTTTACTTACTGGCAGTACTTTTTACACAAAATTCAACTATAAATTTATGTTAATATACAGAATATATTTCATAAAAAATATTACTGGCATAATTTATCTTTAAAATTCTCAGGGTATTCATGGTTTGTTAAACATAGTCCCATGTTGGGAGTCCAATTATAATGGTCAGAAAGAAATTAGTCTTACCATATCCGCCTACAAGGGCGCCATCTAGGCATTTGAACCTAGAACATTTATATAGTAGGAAGATATGCGCTGTTAAGATCTAACTTTACATATATCTGGTTTTATTCCAACTGTTAACCCAATGCCGCTAGGTCAGTAAGTCTCAGAGATTTATAAAATATGAATTATTCAAAATATATCTTCAAAAAAAAAAAAAAATTAAAAGCCACTGCCAGCAATTACACACAAACAACATTTATTAACGCACATATATAATTTAGAATTGTTTTAACATATCTTTTATTTTGGATTTTAAATTTATAATTTAACCTTTAAGTTCACATAGATGAATTTATTTTATTAAAGTATCGAGTATGATTAGACTATATAGATTGCATTTGGAAAAAAAAATATTCTATCCTTTTTTAACCTTAGGCCAAAAGTTCACAGTCAAACCAATGTCAATCCATCTGACACATCGATGTATTCAATGTAGCATGAAATACAACAGCAACAATCCTATACTGTAAGGAATGTACATCTGAGCAGCATGGTTGAAGAGAAAAAATGGTCTCTCATCCAGTACAGGAATATTGCATCTTTATGGAGAGAAGAACAATAAAAAAAAACTTCATAGGAAAGGATTGCGGTTTCCATCTTACTATCCCTTCCATAGGCAAAAAGAAGGGATGTGCAGCATAATATGAAATCCTACCCATAGTGGACCTCATACTACATTTACTAATTACACCAATATGTCAAATCCATTGACCCAATCTAACTATAAAACAAATAACCTAAGATTAACCCTCCCTTGCTTAATATAACTTTACAAAGCTATACAGCCATTCATACCTGACTTAAATTTAACATTTATATAAAGTTGCTTATACAAAAATAAAAATCATAATAAAACTTAAAAGAACAAAATAAATAAATGGAAATGATTTTAACAAAATAATACATTCAATGAAATCAATAATAAATAATTTAGTCAAATACGAAAGTCTTTTTTTTAAATATTGATGAGTTTGAATTTAGAGTTCTTAAAGTTTTCAAATAGTAGAAAATTTTACAATTAATGTTCATTAGATTTTAGCATACTGGAAACGTTTCTTTTTTAGAATTAAAGTTCATTAGTTAAGAGTTCTTACTGTTTTAAAAATCCATGCTTGACAGTTGCTTGCAATTTGGAGTCAGCATTAATTCCCCCGATGTCCTATGGTCCTCAATACAGAAAAATGATTGGTCATTTCTCTTTTTTTTAGCAAAACTGAAAGGATTAAAGAGTACATCTTTTCATCCCTTTGCCTTCAATTCTCCCCGCACTAACACATTACTCCTCTATCACATCTATTTTACTTCACTCCAAACTTTTTCTTTTATTGTATACTTTTGGATCCAGTGGACATTACGTCATGATGATGATGATCTTTTCATTGCAGTCCATTTCCTGAGGAATTTCTTTTATTGGCTATTAGCTTCTATTGTTTTTTCTCTCCTATCTGATCTTTACTTCTACATTTTGGAATGCCCAAGGGCTAGTTTACTTTTACTAATTAAAATAATCATTTCCATTTTGCACAATAGAATTAATTAAACTTGTAGATTCTTTTTAACGATATATTTTATCTTTAAATCTTTTACGCTTTTACTTAAAATTTGGTTTTAAAATACTAATTTTTAATAGTTTTCTTTTTAATGTTTCATCCCTGCAATTTTATATATATATAAAGTTTAAATGACTTTCGACTTTCAATTTTTTATTTCTTAACAAGTTATTTATATGCAAACTTTTTTTTAATGTCTAAATTTTTAAAGTAAATAATGTAACGGCATGTGTGCCCATTAGAATATATATATATATATATATATATATATATATATATATATATAATAAACAGCTTACAAAATACCAAAAAAGAGATTTGCACAATTGGCAACACATAATAATATTTATAATTAAATCAAATAATTTCAGTTTGGAAGATATAGTCAATGCATTAGAAAAAATATAAAAAGGAAATTGATAAATATAAGTTTGCCACAGAAAATTATTATTTCTGTGTAAATAAATATGAGATATGCCAGAGAATCACATGAAGTATGTCAGTTACTGGAAACTTTTTCATTCTGTAAAATTCATGAGAAAATATTACCATTGATTTCTATGACCCATTAAGTTCATTTAATAGAAAAAAATATTATTTAGTCATGCTATATGACATAGTTTTAAAAATTTGTCATAGTCTATCCAGGAGCCTCAACCTACTACCCAATGTATCATAAAAATAATGGATATTTCCCCTTGTGATTATAAGGAAGCAAAACTTATCATTTTTAATCATGAAATACTTTATTTCTCAGTGGAATAAAAATTGGTGATGGTATTTTTGTTAGCACTGATCTCTATCAGAATTTCTCATTTGAAACATTGTAAATAAATTATGTGAAATTTAGGTAGATTATTTTAATCATATTTATCAACTAATCATTGAAGTTGCAATAAGCAGTTATAACAAGTGTCTGATTATATAAATTGTTCAGTAAATGTGCATAGTGATTCTATTTATCTAGCTTAGATATGTTTATAGTGAAGCCAAATAATCGAGTGTATAATTTCTGGGAGGTATAAACTAAATTCATTCAAATGATTAAATAAAAAATAACCAGCTGGCTTAAAACATGAGTTTAAAGACAATGATAACATAATGATAAAATCTTCTTATTTATGCCATCTTAAATAAATTATCTTTAAGAAATTATGTAACATATATGATAGTTCTTTACCATTGTAGCGATTTAAAATTATAACACCTTTGATATTGACATTGATCATAAAATAAAAGAATGTATAACATCAAACATTAAAACTGATTTTATGAATACCTAAATTTTGTGGGGTATTTGATTGCAACAATTTTAAAAAAAATGATAGCTTCTGACATAACTAATTGTTACACTTAAAATTAAAAAAAAAAAACAACAAATAATATATATTATAAATATATAATAACAATAAAATTAATAAATATAATTAATTATTATACATAGTCTTATATTGTGCAAAAATAATTTTGGTTTGTTACAATACCATGCTCAACTACTAGAATTAAATAGTTCACCAAACAAACCTTAGTGAGGTATAGGATTGTGGATAATATTTAATCACTATTATATTTATCATATTTATAGTTAATAAAATCTATTTACTAAATAACAGCAATTCTATTTGTATTATATATTGTAACAGTAATCTTAATAGCCAAGTATTATTTATGATAAGTATCCATTTTTTAATGATACCAATAATGTAAAATCATATTCTATACTTTTGAATACCATTGCTAGGAATGCCCAATATGGCGAACTTATTTTTGAACAACTTCCAAAATGTGTATTAAAATTTAAATATCACAATCAAATTCAATGATCCAAAAAATATTCGTTAAAAAATTTATTTTTCTAATTTTATAGTATCCTGAACGATATTTTACCATTATATATAAAGTAATAAGATTTAAAAAAATCAACCATAATATAACGATAATTTGTGATTTATATTGAAATTTAAAATCACTCTGAACAAAACACAACAAATATATTTATTAATTACTGGTATGGATGTTCTTGTAAATGTTTATGTTTAAAATGAAATAGTATTTGATATGTTTAAAATGAAATAGTATGAGTATAATGGAATATAATATTAAATTTTATAACAGAAAATGGATGTTGACTTCAAATATAAAAATCTATTTATTTTTATATGGGAACAGTAAATATTTTATTTAATATAAAATTAAAAGTGAGGAGTTTTTTTATATATTTTAAAATAAATTTGTTTTAAAAATTTCATATTTATAAAATGTAATTTTAGGTGACTAATTTTGACACATATTTGCAAGAAGTCAGATTTTATCATTAAAAAAATAATGACTATGTTATTGTTTCAAGATTTTGGATACAAAACTACACATGACTGGAATAAGAGTTCAAATGTACATCGTGTTTTAATCATTTGATAAACCGTATAAATGAAGTGCTCAAAAAAATTCGATGTCATGTTCTGCTAATGCTTGACCTGCATATTTGAAATCAATAAATCTTAAAATTTGCCATGGTGGCAACATTATGACATATCATGTTTGACTAAAGAAACTTTTTCAAGTGAAGCAAACCTTCAGTGATCATCATCATCAAATATTATTTATAACATTACAACAATTTAATGCTTACCTCATTATGCTGCAAAGAATTACATTGGGTAAATTTTCATGAAATTAAGAAATTACAAATATGTTGTTAAAATGTTTAAATCTTCAGAATGTGTTTTAAAACTATGGAAATCTCTACACCAAATGTAATAGATTTTCTTTTTGTTCATAATTTATTTGGACGTTTTCTTAAAAATGCACTTGTGAAATTTGGGATTTATTTTTAATTTTTTTTTTTGCTATCTTGCAAAATTAGTCTTTAGAAAATTATAAAAAAGAAAAACATTTCTCAGTTACCAACAAAATAAAACAGCAGCAAGTCTAATTTGCTTCTGCAAAATGTTATACAGCTACTAATAAAATTTAGTTCAAATTTATTG
Source organism: Epiperipatus broadwayi (assembly GCA_028023455.1). Classification (NCBI taxonomy): domain Eukaryota; kingdom Metazoa; phylum Onychophora; class Udeonychophora; order Euonychophora; family Peripatidae; genus Epiperipatus; species Epiperipatus broadwayi. The sequence continues at coordinate 907,063 of JAQFVV010000311.1, forward strand.
TGAAGAAACATTGCACCATAAAATAATTCAATTACTTTAAAGGAATATTATTCAATCTGTTACATAACTTCATGATTATAATGGCATTAAAATAGATTGAACGTTATGCATAATCAAAAAAAAAAATGCTGAAAGAAAATATATTTCCTGATCATAAAAATAAAAATTTACTTGCTGGAACATATAGGAAGTATGTAAATATAACACAGATCTTCTGTAATATTTAAAAATTTATAATGAATATATATATATATATATATATATATATATATATATATATATATATATATATATATATATATATATATATATATATATATATATATATATATTGTGACTTTCCAGATTGGCAACATGAAGGAATGTGGGAAGGTCACAATGTGCCAATGGTGGGCAAGGGGTACCTGATTGTCAAAAAAAAAGAAAATGAATTGTGATATAACTTAATGTATAATTTGCTTGAGAAGTTTTTAGGATGTTAATTGGTGTGTATCAATCATTAAATTTTTTTCTTTATGTATGTATAATAGTTGGAGAGGAGAAAGGATTGCATCAGAAGTTGTTGGTATGAAAGCTAAACTAGTGGGAATGAGTATTGTTTGTCTATAAGGCCCTGATGAGTGCTTATTCATTAATTTTTTGGTCTATGGTTTATTGCCATTCTAAGATCTAAATTATATATGTGGGTGCATGTCCATTCACATCATTTCACACCTCATACCTCATTCATATTTATAATTATCACTCAGAATACCCATCTTGCAATAACATTATTTATTTTGCCATAGATATTGCTAATAGCTCAGTCATTAATAGACCTCTGGATTAATGGACAGACACACACCATCAGTTAGTATGATTTTTTTTATTAATTATTAATTGCATAAAATCTTTCATTTGAAAATGTAAAGGTTATCATTTTCATTTATTATTAGTTAGTATTTGTAATTCAATATATATTTTTTAATACTATATTTCTAACATTTTTTTACAAGTAGTAAATTCATTCCTATTGTTGGTTTCATTATAACTAAAAAAGGCATGGCTAAGTATATGGAGGCCTTCAGAAAAAAGTTTTTGAGAGGGTGACATACTTTTCTAAAAAAAAAAAAGAAAAAAAGAAGGCATTAAAGACCGAGATAACACATGTGTATCTAATATTTTCATTAAATTCTCTACTATTCCCTTTACTAAGTAAACTTCTCCCATACTACTCAAGTGCAAATGCCAATGTGTAATTGTGAAAGACACAGGTTAGGATTATTTAATATGGAAGGCTAAACTTTTAAAGATACACCAGCTCCAGATTTTAATGACTACCTATTTGAATTTACTTTTATTGAAAATGGATGGAGTTTATATAAAAAATTGCTAATACAATTTGCTATAACATACTCATAATGAATAGTTTGATAATGGAAGTATGTAAATTAACAATATTGATAATAATTGGAAAAGTTATGCTGAAGTTTTAATGAAATATTTTATTGACTCTCAATTAATACATTATCTATTTTTATTGTGTAAAATAAGGCTGAAACAGAGAAATTATTCATTTAATACTTTACGTTATTAGAATAGCTATGTATACCAAAATATCTTACCCTTCATACCTATAAATGAATGATAGAATGTGTGACTTAATGACATTTTATAATTATTTATCAGAACAGTGTATAAGCATGGTTGAACAAATAACCCGGAACTTAATCGTTATTAAATTTTATTAAATGCTGGAAATTGTAGACAGAACAAAGTTGAAAATAGTGTCAATCATAAACATTTATTTGGATGATCTTGATGAGCTTTGGAGATTTAATGAAAAATTAATTGATTCAAATATGATCAAAAGCTGTTTGTAATGTCAATTAAAAAGCCTTATAAACATTGGAGATTATTGATGTTTTGCCAAGTTCATATTTATGCTGCAGGAGTAATGTTTATATGTTTAATGTTTCTTTATCATTGTGAGCTATGTATATGTTCCTAATCTTAAAATTTCAAGTGTGAATTAAACAAAAAAAAGAAAACTTTTATTCTAATGATAGAAGGTTTGACATGCATTTCTTTCCATTGCATATCTCCTCTAGAATATCTCTGAGATTTTGGTATAAATTATACCAACCAGTAGTATCTTCTTTTGTTGCATCATGTAAATATGTTATATTCCCGTGCTCATATTATTGGTTTAAATTGAATGCTTTATCTTCATTCTTTAGTTGGTAATAATCAATAGATTCATGAAAATATTTACAACAATATTGCAGAATAGTCAGGCTTACTAGATAGTATTTACATTAATTTAAAGTTCAATGCCATTTTTTCATAGGTATTAGATATACTTATAATTTACTTACTGCTAATATAATGTATTATTGTCTGATGTGATTTTGAAAATATTTCATACATGATCATATGGTCACTTGTGTGTTCACTATCATAAGCTATTTTATAAGAGTTAGATTTATGATTGTTTGTTTTCCTATCAGTTTTGGATGGTGCTATGCATTAAACAGTGTATAAATTTAAGAGTATATCTGTTTATGGATTTGTCTTCTATGAAATGTGTTACATATCTTTTTAGTGAAGAGACGATTGAAGAAATAATTATGATATTAGAATTGACTAACACTCATTTTACATATTTAACTATTGAGCCATAGGTAATTTTATATTTCTTTAATTGATAGTATACGATGTACTAGTTATATTACTTAAAGTAAAGTTGTAGATGTTTTGTTTATGATTAATTAATTGGCTGGGTTCCACACCTTTAGTGTCAGAAAAGTTGGTAGCTACTATGTTGATTAATTAAGTTGAGGTTTGGAGTCTTGTCAAGCCTCACATGCATGTATGTGAATACTTATTTGTTATTATTTTGCTCTCCCTCCTCATTCCATGTAATTATCATCATGTAGTATATATTAGTTATTTCAGATAAATGTTTTAGTGAATTCTTTAATATACCTGAATTTGGAATAATAATTTAATGATTAGCTGATTCCACCATTCATATTGTTGGATTTATTCAGTCCTGAAGTAAACCAATAAAAAATATAATCAATAAATGTATTGTGATTGTGAATTTATAAATTTGTACACATTCAGAGATATGATACATTTAAATATATGAAAAGAGACCATCACTTGAATTATAAGTTCAAAGTAGCTTGTCAAACCATATCACCAACATTATCATTATTTCATTTATTATTATTACTGGCAATTCTCCCTCTGGATATGAATGTAATATTGGATTACAAAATTTTACTTTATTTAGTGCTAATTTTTATAAAATTATTATTTAATTTTATAGAGTAAGTACAAATTTAGCGAGATATAAAAATAATTTTAATGACATTAATTGATTATTTGATGCCATTTTGCTGAGTTCATTGAAAGCACAGAATGAGAATAGATGATACAAACATTGGTATGTAAATATGTAATTATTTTGTAGTGTTAATAATTTAATAAATACAATTTTAAATAATATTGAATTAACAGATAGGAGTAAGGAACTACAAATAATATGTGTATAGGATTTATGTAATTTAATGTTATTTAGTCAAGCTTGTAGTAAATGTGAAATTAATATTAAATCATCATCAATGTGTTTGTAAAACAATGTGTCTTGTAATAAAAGTTGTTGAAACAATATTCCCTCTGAAATATTTTGCCATGTACATTCAATTGACCATTTCCATACTTCTAGTAGTTAGACATAATATAATTGTAATACTTATCGGTTGAATAGTATATGCAATCTCTCTAGATAACACTGAATTAATTGATCCAAACATTGTATATTGCCAAGATATAGATTTTACCTTGTGTAAAACAGATAATGATTTGTGATAAAAATGTGCCTGATCTTTATTATTGTCTATCATTTATTTCATTATAAGAATTGTCAGTTTTACAATAGTTCCTCATTACTTAATATCATCTTATAATACTATTAAATTATTATTTATATAATAATAACTTGAGATTATTTTTATTATTTAAATAAACATTGGTATAGCTGTTCCATTTAAATCAATTGGATGTAGATTAATTATTGTTACAGTGATCTCCCAAACATATTAGATAAGTGGCATGATTGGTGGCATGTACTTAGATGGTGGAACAATTGAACATATGTTTCTTGATTTAATCCATGATGTGCTTTCTTTTGATAACTTAAGTAAGTACTTGTAAATTATTGCTTATAAATTCTGCTCTCACACCATTTGCATTCTAGATATCCAGGAGAGTCAATAACCCTCAACTGAGCTAAGCTGTAGATTAATACTATAATAAACGTCTTATCCATAATTACAATTGCAACCTAAATTATAAATGTTATTTTATCATGTATAGAATTGGCACCTGGACATTTATATTGCACAAGGTGATGCAAGTGTAGATTGAAATTGATACAGGGTATGTGAGTTGTGTGCAACATGGTGGCCTAATTGGTTAATGGTTGGATAATCATAGAACTGGTTTTTGGCATGCAATGTATTGGGTGTGAATGACTGATGATTGATTGGTTGCTATACTAGATTGGGTCCCCATTATTTTAGGCCCAATTAATAGTTAGTTGACCACATGGATTATGTTTAGCACAAACAACAGTGGAGAAACTTCCTTGCTTTGTGTGAAAGCTACAAGTGATTGTGTCTATCTAGTCACAGATATGACAGTACTTGTTTAGGCATAGTCAGTATTTGAAACTTTATGAATGAAATTGACATGACAATGTAGATGCTGGCTATATTACTTTAATTCATCCATCACACCATGAATATAAATGAACATATTTGATCTATTTTAGCTCTATTGATAATTAGAATGAATATAATTTGTAATATAACCATAAATGGATCATGCACACCTTAGTTTATAATCCCAGCCATGTTTGGATTGGTGTTATCTGACTGAAAAATTCAATATTTCTTTTTTGTGTGTGGACATCAAATGTTATATGGGAGAATAAAAATGACCAGATTGTAGAAATTCTCTATAATTTTGAATGGGGATGGTGAGATTGGATTGTTGGTTTGGGGTAAGGTCAGGTTGAGGGGCCTTATTTTCTTTGAGTAGTATACTAATAGTCTTATATGATAGTTTGGGGGTCCCAAGAGATCCCATTCCCAGATGCTGCTGCATTGTCCTCTGACCTTGAATCAGAAAACAAAACTATGCATATGTCCAATGAAGAATCTAACTGGATTAAAGAGTACTCACTTTAAAATCACAGTTAACATATTAATGTGGCCCAAGGAGATGTTAGCAGAAATAAAGGCAGAAATGAGGCCAGGGCAAGCAAATCTAAAGTCAAAAATAAAATTGAGTCAAGAGAATTTGGAGGAGAGGATGGCTGATATAAAATCAGGAATGTTAGAAATGAAGATGGAAATGATAAAAACAAGAGCTAATACAGTTATACAGATTCAAATTTTATTGGAGGAAATTGAAAGTCAGGTTGTAGAGCATAAGGAGGTTAAACACACTATTAGATATCAATTATGTAATCTAGAAGCAGTAGAGACAAATATCTCTACTAAGTTACAACAAATTAAATCAGAAAGTCATACTTCAGTGTTACAACTTCATGAAGACATGAAAAAAATTTTGGCAAAGCTGATATCATGATGAGAGATAAAAGACTTGAGTGTCAGATGTTACACTATCAGTATAACAATGAGTGTAGGCCAGAAATTCAAGAGAAATTTGAATAGGTTGAGGAAAAATTTGGGGTTGTCAGGAAATTTGTAGAGAAGAATCAGGACAATGTTTATGACAATATTCTGAAAACCCAAGGCCAGTATGGTATTGATCTAAAACTCAATGATCAGCTTGTTCATAAAAGGATGAATAATTTGACAATATGGGAAGAAGCTGTGCAAGCAATGGGGCTTAAACTAGGCAAGATGGATGAGAAAGTCAGACTGTAAGTAAAGAAATAGACAAGGTAAGGAACAATATGGATCAGCAAAATGCTTTAGACAAGGCCAAAAAGAAACTTAGTTTCTAATTGTGAACTATGGAATTACCAATTAAGGCTGAAAAAATTTGTACAGGACATGATAATTCAAGATCAGAATTCAAAGCTGAAAATAGGCCCACTTGATATTATTGAAACAGATGCCACTGAGGTCAAAGAGGTTTATTGCCACCCAGTACATCATCATTTTGAGGTTTTATTAAAGACCCTCAGGCCAATAAGATATATCCAAAGGATTCAGATTTAAGTAAAGGAAGGACAAACTATGTAAAGAATTCACACTATTCCATGATCTTCCAGTTTCTATCTGTTAATCCCTATAAAGGAGAGCACCTAGAAAATCCATATGAGTTTTTAAAAAAACTTAGAGTAATTGTTTGCACTATGTCCCTTATCAAAAGAAGAAAAGATTGCTATTGCTAGCATTCACTTATACTCCTCTTCCAGGGAGTGGTGGTAGTCATTATTCAGCAAGCCACATAGTTATGGGGACTTTAAATATCTTTTATTATATAGATTTTGGGTGAAGATAACCAGGACAACTTGGAAATATCAGGTTTCACAAGAAAGATACAGTCACATTAAAGGTAGTTATATTCATTTTTTTCAGAAAACAAGCTGTGAAACTGAAAATTCTTACTGTATACCATTTGTCAAAACAGCAAATAGTTAGGATATTGCATCACAACCAGTCACAACATGTCAACCAATTCCTTATAGTGTTGGACAGGCAGATTATTGAAGAGATGGTAAAGGTCTTGGATTCTATAAAGATTAGTGATTGAAAAGGAGATGGTAGGGCTAAAATTAATAAAGAAAACACTCCAAATGTATCTAGTAACAATATCCTAGGTAGACTGGATTGGAATGGAGATAGAGAGATTAAATGTAAGTATGGGTATAGTCCTCAAACTAAAAATAGGCCCTATTATAATCCTAACTCATCTTAGGGAGGAATAATGATGGTAACATACCACATAGAAGTAGGATCAGAATCATTATAAAGAATGATACCACTGTCAAAAGCCAAAAGCATTAAACTAATAATGACCATTATGAACATCCCTGTGAGATAGTGAGACACATGGGAGAGAATGTATTTTTAGTCTCTACACCTGAAAGAACATGGGGTACTGTTCGCAGTTTAATTCCATACTCAGCAAAAACACAATAATTAATGGGAGATTGATGAGCGTGTTTCATAAGCATAATTTTCCATCAAAAACTAACCTTAGTATGAAGTTTAATATGATAACAATATTTGTCATTCCTTTTCCAATTCATTTTTTTTTACAAGGAATAAGGATTGTGACCTATAAGATTGGCACCCTAAAAAAATTTGGGAGGTTACATTGGGCCAATGGTGGTCAGCGGTACCTGATGAAAAGAAGGAAATGAATTGTGATATAACATAATGTATAATTCAAATGAAAATTTTTTAGGATGTTAGTTGGGATGTAGCAATCATTAAAATTTTATATGTATATCTAATAATGGGAGAGAGGAATGAATTGTGTCAGGAGTTGTTGGTCTGAAAGCTGAACTAGTGGGAATAAGTATTGTTGGTCTGTAAAACACTGATGAGTGCTTATTTAATTTTCTGGTCCATGGTTTAGTGCCATTCCAAGTTCAAACTTTTATATGTGGGTGCATATCCATTCACATCATTTCACACCTTACAACTCATTCATATTTATATTTATGACTCAGATTACCCATGTTGCAATAACATTATTTATTTTGCCATAGATAGTGCTAATAGGTCAGTCATTAATAGACCTTTGAATTAATGGATGGACAGAAGCACTCACACACATACCATCAGTTAATAGGATTTTTTGTTAATTATTTATTGCATAAAATCTTTCATTTAAAAAGTAAAGATTATTTATATCATTTATTATTAATTACTATTTGTAATTTAATATATATATATATATATATATATATATATATATATATATATATATATATATATATATATATATATATATATATATATATATATATATATATATATATATATTGTAACGAGCACAGATGTTGTTACATTGTTTTTTTTTATTATTATTAAACATGAAGTTAAAATAAGAAGTTCACATTTAAAAATTTTCTTTAAGAATTAAAAATTGAAATTAAATATCATCTTAAACTCGTATATATAAATCACACAGATAAAAAAAAATTATTAAAATAAAACTTTATTAAAAATAGAAAAGATATTTTAAAAACAAAAACTTAAAAAGATTTAGAAATAAAAATATATCTTTAATCTTGGAAAACACATTAATTAATCAGAAATGGAAATGATTGTTTTAATTAGTTAAATGTAAACCAGCCTTGGGCATTTATATGTATAAACATCGGTCAGATAGGAAAATAATAGGAACTTTTAGCAAATGAAAGAAATCCATCAGGAAATCGGACCTCAATGAAAGGGTCTTCACCATCATGATGTAACGTCCATTGGATCCTTAAAATTAGTATAAAAGGAGTTATTATTGAGAGATGTGACAGTAATGTGTTAGTGCAGAGGTGAAGGAGAAGGGATTGAAAAGACGCACTCTTCAATCCCTTCAGTTCTGCTAAGAAAGAAGGAGAAATGAACTATCATTTCCTACATTGAGGACCAGTTAAAGCAAAAAACCTCCGGATGGATAAATAAATCGGCCAACAGAATACCAATCTTAGGACGGCATGGGAATTCATGTTCATGGCAAGCAATGGATAAAATTGGACATTTTAAAAAACTGTAAGAACTTTATAAATAATGAACATTAAATTAAAACTTTCCATATTTAAATGATTGCAATATTATCCTATCTGACCAACATTATTTATTAATTAGTTATAATTTTATTTAATGTATTTATTTTGTAAAATTATTTCCTTTTATTTATTTTTTGTTCTTTAAGTTTTATTATGATTTCTGTTTTCCGTTAAGTTAAATTATATAAATGTTAAACTTAAGTCGGGTGTGAATGGCTGTATAGATTTGCAAAGTTATATTAGGGGAGGATAATCTTAGGTTATTTGTTTCGTGGTTAAATTGGGTCAATGGATTAAATATATTGGTGTGATTAGTAGATGTAATATTGATTCGCTATGAGCAGAATCGCTTCATACGCTGCACACTTCTGTTTGCCTATGGAAGAAATTATAAGTCGGATACCGCAGTTCCTTTCTATGGAGTTTTTTTGTTTTATTGCTTTTCTTTGCAGATAGATGTAATATTCCTATCTGATGAGAGGCAATTTCTTCTCTTAACTTTTTGTGCTGCCGTATTTTATTACATTGAATACATCAATATATCAGATGAATTGATGCCAGTTTGACTACAAATTTTAGCCTAAGGTTAAATAGGGATATAATGTTTATTTTCAAATGCAAATCTATGTAGTCTATTCATACTCAACACTAAATAAAAATGCGTTAAATTTAAGTTGTTTATAGACGTTTGCATGGGTTCATTATCGGTTAATTATGTTTTGGATTTTATATTTTATCAAAATATATAGACATTCCATAAATAATGATACCTCATGGTGAGTATTTAAAATGTATTTATTCAGATGTCTTTTAACTTATTGATGACAATGCAAGTATCTTATGGTGAATACTATTGGGTTACTTATAAATTTCCCTCTGCAATTATCAGTATCAATGATTTTATATTTTGATCGTTTATGTTTATTTTGAAATGATGTAAACGATCTATACTCAATATATTTAAACAAGTTTTTATAATTCCATCTGTGCGAACTTAATTAAAATGTAAACTTATAATATAATAGAAATTAAAATATAAATTAAAATCTAAAGTAAAGTTAAAAATAAGGTTAAATGTTAAAATGTAAACTGATACTAAAACAATTTTCAAGATTATATATATGTGCATAAATAAATATTTGTGTGTTAATTTCTGGCAGTGGCTTATTTTATTCTTTTTTATATATACTCTTAGATTATGTTATTTAATCTCTGCTATTCCATTGAGCTAGTGACATGGGCTAATGACCGGATGCAAAATATTCAAAAAAAAAATTTTTTTTTGACTTACGTATCTGCCTACTTTATAAATTTTTCTAGGTTCAAATGCCTAGATGGCGCCCTATAGTGCAGTTTTCGTAAGTCTTTTTATCCGGATCGTTACAATATATATATATAATACTCTATTCCTAACAATTTTTTACAAGTAATAAACTCTGGCATATCGTTGGCCTCACTATAACTAGAAAATGGAGTTGTGTATAAGAAGATGGAGCACTTTCAAAAAAAGTTTTTGAGAAGATGAGATACCTTTCTAAAAAAAGAAAAAAGGGGCAGTAAAAATAAAGCAGAGATAATTAAGGTAATAAAATGAGTGAATCTATTATTTTCATTAACTCTACTATTCCCTTTACTAAGTAAACTTCACCCATACTCAAGCACAAATGCCAGTGCATAATTGTGAAGGATATAGGATAGTATTATTCAATGTGGAAGGCTAATCTTTTAAAGGTACACTTTTATCGACTAACAATTTGAATTTACTTTTATTCAAAATGCATGGATATTATATAAAAAATTGCTAATACAATTTTGCTTTAACTTACTTATAATGAATAGTGTGATAATGGAAGTATGTAAATTAACAATAATGATATTAGTTGGAAAAGTTATGCTGTAGTTTTCAATTAAATATTTTTTGATTCTCAATTAATAATTTTTCTATTTTTATTATGTAAAATAAGGCTGAAACAGAGAAATTATTCATTTAATACTTTACATTATTAGAATAACTATGTATACCAATACCTATAAAAGAATGATAGAATGTGTGACTTAATGACATTTGATAATTATTTATCAGAATGGTGTATAAGCACGGATGACCAAATAACCCTGAACTTAAGTTATTAAATTTATTTAAATGCTGGAAATTGTAGATGGAACAAAGTTGAAAATAGTGCCAATCATAAACATTTATTTGGATGATCTTGCTGAGCTTTGGAGATTTTATGAAAAAATAGGTTATTCAAATATGATCATAAGCTGTCTATAATGTCCATTAGAAAGCCCTATAAACATTGGAGATTATTGAAGTTTTGCCAAATTTATGTTTATACTGCAGGAGTAACGTTTATATGATTAATGTTTGTTTATTCATCATTATCATCATGAGCTACGTATATGTTCCTACTCCTAAAATTTCAAGTGTCAATTAAAGAAAATGGAAAAAAAAACCTTTTATTTTAATGATAGAGGGTTTGACATGCATTTCTTTCCATTGCATATGATAGATAGGTAGATTTTCTTTATGTTTAGTTTGATATGAATTTGATTTATTATTATTATGTATTTATATGCCTAATCACTTCTAGAACATCCCTGATATTTTGGTATGAATTATACCAAACCGGTAATATTTTCTTTGTTGTATTATGTAAATATGTTATATTCCCGTGCTCATATTTTTGGTTCAAACTGAATGCTTTATCATTATTCATTAGTTGATAATAATCAATAGATTCATGGAAATATTTATGCCAGTATTGCTGAATGGTCAGACTTACTTGTTAGTATTTACCTTAATTTGAAGTTCAACGTCTTATTTTTTCATAGGTATTAGATCCACTTATAATTTAATTAATGCTAATATAATATTTTATTGTCTGATGTGATTTTGAAAATATTTCATACATAATCATCTGTTCACATGTGTGTTCACTATCATAAGCTATTTTATAAGAATTAGATTTATGCTTCTTTATTTTCCTATAGATTTTGGCTGGTGCTATGCGTTAAAAAGTGGAAAAAATTAGTATATCTGTTTATGGATTTGTCCTACATGAAATGTGTTAGATACCTTTTGAGTGAAGAGATGACTGAAGGAATAATTATGATATTAAGATTGACTAACACTCTTTTTACTTAATTACCTATTGAGCCATAGGTCATTGTATATTTCTTTAATTGATAGTATATGATGTACTAATTATATTACTTAAAGTGGTAGATGTTTTGTTTATCTATGATTAATTAATTGGCTGTGTTACATACCTTTTGTGTCAGAAAATTTGGCAGCTACTATCTTGATGAATTAAGTTGAAGTTTGTAGTTTTGTCAACACTCACATGCATGTATGTAAATATTTATTTGTTATTATTTTGCTCTCCCTCCTCATTCCATGTAATTATAATCATGTACTATATGTTAGTTATTTCAGATAAATGTTTTAGTGAATTCTAGTAATATACCTGAAGTTGGAATAATAAGTTAATGATTAGCTTATTGTACCATCCATATTGTTGGATTTATTCAGACCTGAAGTAAACCAATAGAAAATATAATCAATAAATGTGTTGTGATTGTGAATTTATAAATGTGTACACATTCAGAGATGTGATACATTTAAAGATATGAAAAGAGACCATCGCTGGAATTGTAAGTTCAAAGTAGCTTGTCAACCCATATCACCATCATTATCATTATTTCATTTATTATCGCTGGAATTGTAATTTCAAAGTAGCTTGTCAACCCATATCACCAACATTATCATTATTTCATTTATTATTATTACTGGCAATTCACCCTCTGGATATGAATGTAATATTGTATTAAAAATTTGTACTTTATTTAATGCTAATTTTAATTAAATTATTATTTAATTTTATATAGTAAGTATAACTTTAGGGACATACAAAAATAATTTTAATGGCATTAGTTGATTATTTGATACCATTTTGCTTAGTTCATTGAAAGCACAGAACGAGAATAGATGATATAAACATTTGTATGTAAATATGTAATTAGTTTGTAGTGTTAATAATTTAATAAATAGAGTTATAAATAATATTGAAACAACAGATAGCAGTAAGGAACTCCAAATATTAAGTGTATAGGATTTATGTAATTTAAATGTTATTTAGTCTAGCTCATAGTTAATGCAAAATTAATATTAAATCATCATCGATATGTTTGTAAAAGAATGTGTCATGTAATAAATGTTTGTTAAAACAAGATTCCTTCTGAATTATTTTGCCATGTATGTTAAACTGACCATTTCCAAACACACATATGTTCATCACAATATAATTGTAATCCTTATATAATTGTAATCCTTATCAGTTTAAGTAAATGAATCTATCTAGATAACATTGAATTAATTGATCAAACAATGTATAATGCCTAGATATAGATTTCACCTTGTGTAAAATAGATGATTTGTGATAAAAATGCACCTGATGTCTATTATTGTCTATCCTTTATTTCATTATAAGAATTGTCAGTTTCACAATAGTTCGTCATTACTTAATTATCATCTTATAAAAGTATTCAAGTATTATTCATATAATAACAACTTAAGATAATTTTTATCATTTAAATAAACATTGGTATAGCTGTCCAATTTAAATAAAGTGTCTGTAGATTAATTAATGTTACATGGATCCCCAAACATACTAGATAAGTCACATGATTGGTGCCATGTACTTGGATGGTGGGAGAATTGAACATATGATTCTTGATTTAATCCACAAATTGCTTTCTTTTGATAACTTAAGTAAGTACTTATAAATAATTGTTTAATAGAGCTTCTCTCACACCATTTGCATTCTAGATGACCCCATAATCCTCAACTGAGCTAAGCTGTAGATTAATGCTATAATAAAAGTGTTATCGATAATTAGAAATGTAACCTAAATTGTAAATGTTATTTTATCTTGTATACAATTGGTACTTGGTCATTAATATGAGAATAAAGTGATACAAGTGTAGATTGAAGTGGTCACAGGGTATGTGAGTGGTGCGCAACATAGTGGTCCAATTGGTTAATGGTTTGATAATCATAGAACTGATTCTTGGCACCCAATGTATTGGGTTTAATTGACTGATGATTGGTTAGTTGCCATAGTAGTTTGGGTCCCCATTATGTTAGGCTCAATTAATCGTTAGTTAACTATGTGGATTAGGTTTAGCACAAACAACTGTGGAGAAACTTCATCAGTTTGTGTGAAAGCTAAGTGATTGTGACTATCTAGTCACAGATGTGACAGTACTTATTTAGGCACAGTCAGCATTTGAATCCTTATGAATGAAATTGACATGAAAATGTGGATGTTGGCTATATGACTTTAATGCATCCAGCACACCATGAATATAAATGAACATATTTGAACTATTTTAGATCTATTGCTAATTAAAATCAAGATAATTTATAATATAACCATAAATGGATCATGCAAACTTTAGTTGATATTTCCAGCCATGTTTGGATCGGTATTATCTGACTAAAAAATTCAATATTTCTTTTTTGTGTGTGGAGATCAAATATTATATTGGGGAATAAAATGAACAGATTGTAGAAATTCTGTGTAATTTTGAATGGTCGTAGTGACTTTGGGTGGTGGTTTGGTGAAAGGTCAGGTTGGGGGCCTTATTTTCTTTGAGTAGTTTACTAATAGACTTTAAAGGCCTGTGTATAAAGTAAAAAATTATTTGATATGATAGTTTGGGGGGTCCCAAGAAATACCATCCCCAGATGCTTTTGCATTGTCCTATGACCTTGAATCAGGAAACTAAACTCATGCATATGTCCAAAGAAGAATCTAACTGGATGAAAGGTACTCTCCCTAAAATCACAGATGGTGTCATATCAATGTCGCCCAAGGTGATGTTAGGAGAAATAAAGGCAGAAACGAGGTCACGTCAAGCAAAGCTAAAGTCAGAAATAAAATTGAGTCAAGAAAAGTCAGAGGAGAGGATGGCTGAAATAAAATTGGGAATGTTAGAAATGAAGATGGAAATGATAAAAACAAGAGCTAATACAGTTATACAGATGCAAATTTTAGTAGAGAAAATTGAAAGTTTAGTTGTAACAATGAAGGAGGTCAAAGACAGTATTAGATCAAGTATGTAAGCTAGAAGCAGTAGAGACAAGTGTCTGTACTCAGTTACAACAAATTAAATTAGAAAGTGATTCTTTAGTGTTACAACTTCAGGAAGAAATGAAAAAAAAATATGGCAAAGCTAAAATCATGATGAGAGATAAAAAACTTGAGTGTCAGATGTTACACAATCAGTATAGTAATGAGTGTAGACCAGAAATTCAAGAGAAATTTGAATAGGTTGAGGATAAATTTAGGGTTGTCTTGAAATTTGTAGAGAGGAGTATGAGGACAAAGTTGATGATAATATTTTGAAAACTCAAGGCCAGTATGTTATTGATCAAAATCTCAAAGATCAGCTTCTTCAGATTATTAAGAGGGTGAATAATTTGACAATATGGGAAGAAGATGTTCAAGTCATGGGGCTTATATGAGGCAAGATGGATAAGAAAATCAGAATTTAAATAGAATAATATGCGTCAGCAAATAGTTTTAGACAAGGCCAAAAAAAAACTTAGAAACAAATTTAATTGTGAAATACAGAATTACCTATTAAGGGTGGAAAAATTAGTACAGGATATGATGATTCAGGATCAGAATTCAAAGTTAAAAATAGCATCACTATACACTAGGAAATTAGATGCTACTGAAGGCAAAGATGCTTATTGCCACCCAGTACATCATCTTTCCAAGGATTTATTAAGAGACCTCAGGTGAATAAGATATATCCAAAGGATTAGTAGAGGAAGGACAAATTATCGAAATAATTCACACTATTCCATGATTCTTAAGTTTCTATCTGTTAAGCTTTTCACAGGTGAGCACCTAGAATATCCGTATGAGTTTTTAAAAAACTTAGAATAATTGTTTGCCATATGTCCCTTATCATTGCTAGCAATCACTTATATTCCTGTTCCAGGGTTTCTTGGTAGTCATTATTTGAGAAGCCACATAGCTATGGGGACTTTAAATACCATTTATTAGATAGATTGTGGGGGAAGATAAGAAGGACAATTTGAAATATCATGTTTCAGAAGATAGACACAGACAAATTAAAGGTATTTATACCCAGTTTTTTAGAAAACAAGCAGTAAAACTGAAATCTCTTAGTGTGTATCTTCTGTACAACTAGCAAATAGTTAAGATATTGTGTCACAACCTGTCATGACACATCAAACAAGTCCTTATAGTGTTGGACAGGCAGATGATTGAAGAGATAGTAAATGTCTTGGATTCTATAAAAATTAGTGATTGAAAGGAGATGGTAGGGCTAAAGTTAATTGAGAAAACACTCCAAATGTATGTAGGATCAATATCCTAGGTAGGCTGGATTGGAATAAAGATAAAGAGGTTAGGCATAGGAGTAGGTATAGGTATATGCCTCAAACTAAAAGTAGGCCAAATTAAAATCCTACCTCATCTATAGGGAGGAAGTATGACAGTAACATACCATACATAAGTGGGATCAGAATCCTTAAAAAAGGTGAGACCACTGTCAAGAAGCCAAATGTATTAAATTAATAAGGATCTCTATAAAGGTCCCTATGAAATAGTGAGACACGAGGGAGAGAATGTATTTTTAGTGTCTGCACCTAAAAAAACATGAGGTACTTATAATGTTCACAGTTCAATTCCATACTCAGCAAAAACACAATAATTAATGGGAGATTGATGAATGTGTTTCATAAGCATAATTTTCCATCAAAAACTCATCTTAGTATGAAGTTTCATATGATAACAATGATTGTTCTTCCTTGTCCAATTAATTTTTTGTCATAAAAAAGGGATTGTGACATTCCAGATTTGCACCATGAAGAAATGTGGGAAGTTAATATTGTTCCAATGGTGGTCATGGGTACCTGATGGAAAAAAGGAAATAAATTGTGATATAACTTAGTATAATTCAGACAAAAATTTCTTAGGTGTTACTTGGGGTGTATTAAAATTTTATATGTATATCTAATAGTGGGAGTGGGGGATGGATTGTGTCAGGAATTGTTGGTATGAAAGCTAAACTAGTGGGAATAAGTATTGTTGGTCTGTAAGACACTGATGAGTGCTTATTCATTAATTTTCTGGTCTAAGGTTTATTGCCATTCGAAGATCAAACTTTTATATGTGGGTGCATATCCATTCATGTCATTTCACACCTCACAACACATTAAAATTTATAATTGTCACTCAGAATATTCATGTTGCAATAACATTATTTTTTTGCCACAGATATTGCTAATAGGTCAGTCATTAATAAAATTCTGGATTTATAGACAGACAGATGTACACACTCACACCATCAGTTAAAATGATTTTTTATTAATTACTAATGGCATATAATCTTTCATTTGAAAATGTTAAAAGTAATTTATTTCATTTATTATTAGTTACTATTTGTAATTCAATATATATATATATATATATATATATATATATATATATATATATATATATTTAATACTCTATTCCTAACAATTTTTTTACAATTAATAAATTCTGGTATAATGTTGGCCTCATTATAACTAGAAAAAGGAGATGTGTCTAAGTAGATGGAGGACATCAGAAAAAAGTTTTTGAGAAGGTGTGATACCTTTCTAAAAAAAGAAAAAAAAGGGGCAGTAAAAATAAAGTAGAGATAATTTAGGTAATAAAACAAGTAAACCCAATATTTCCATTAACTTTCTACTATTTCTTTCACTAAGTAAACTTCTCCCATACTACTCAAGTGCAAATGCCAATGCGTAATTGTGAAGGACACAGGATAATATTATTCAATGTGGAGGGCTAAACTTTAAAGGTACAATAGCTCCAGCTTTTATTGACTAACAATTTGAATTTACTTTTTTTCAAAATGCATGAATATTATATAAAAAATTGCTAATATAATTTTGCTATGACTTACTTATAATGAATAGTGTGATAATGTAAGGATGTAAATTACCAATAATGATATTATTTGGAAAAGTTATGCTTAACTGTTTAATAAAATATTTTATTAACTCTCAATAAGTTTTCCATTTTTATTGCGTAAAATAAGGCTGAAACAGAGAAATGATTCATTCTAGTATTTTACATTATCAGAATAGCTATGTATACCAAAATACCTTACTATTCACACCTATAAATGAGTGATAGAATGTGTGATTTAATGCCATTTGATAATTATTTATCAGAACTGTGTATAAGCATGGATGACCAAATAATGTCGAACTTAATCATTATTAAATTTTATTAAATGCTGGAAATTTTAGATGGAACAAAGTTGAAAATAGCATGAATCATAAAACGTTATTTGGATGATCTTTCCGAGGTTTGAAAATTTTAAGACAAATAAATTGACTCAAATATGTGCAAAGGCTGCTTGTAATGTCCATCAGGAAGCCCTAAGAACATTGGAAATTGTTGCTGTTATGACAAATTCATGTTTATCATGCAGGAGTAATGTTTATATGTTTAGTTTTTATTTATTCATCATTACCATCATGAGCAATGTGTATGTTCCTACTCTTAAAATTTCAACTGTGAACTAAAAAAAGGAAAATGAGAACTTTTATTTTAATGATAGAGGGGTTGACATGCATTTCTTTCCATTGCATATGATAGAATGGTAGATTTTCTTTTATGTTTAGTTTGATAAGAATTTGATTATTATAATGTATTTATATGCCTAATCTCTTCTAGATCATCTCAGAGATTTTGGTATAAATTGTATCAAACTGGTAATATTTTCTTTTGTTATATTGTGTAAAAATGTTATATTCCCATGCTCATATTATTGGTGCAAATTGAATTATTTATCATTATTTATTAGTTGGTAATAATCAATAAATACATGGAAATATTTATGCCAGTATTGCCGAATGGTTGGGCTTACTTGATAGTATTTACATTAATATGAAATTCGATATTCATAATTTTTCATATGTATTAGATTCACTTATAATTTAATTAATGCTAATATAGCATTTTATTGTCTGATAAGATTTCGAAAATATTTCATATATGGTCATATGTTTGTGTGTGTGTGTTCACTATCATAAGCTATTTTATAAGTTAGATTTATGCTTGTTTGTTTTTCTATTACTTTTGGCTAGTACTATACATTAAATAGTGTAAAAATTTAAGGGTTTATCTGTTTATAAATTTGTCCTATATGAAATGCAGTAGATAAAGTTTGAGTGAAGAGACGATTGAAGGGATAATAATATTAGGATTGACTAATACTCCTTTTAATTATTTACCTTTTTTCTATTATTTTCGGCTAGTACTATACATTAAAGAGTGTAAAAATTTAAGGGTTTATCTGTTTATAAATTTGTCCTATATGAAATGCAGTAGATAACGTTTGAGTGAAGAGAGGATTGAAGGGATAATAATATTAGGATTGACTAATACTCCTTTTAATTATTTACCTATTGAGCTGTGAGTGGTGTTATATTTCCTTGCTTGTTAGTATATGAGGTGATAATTATATTCCTTAAAGTAATGTGGTAGATGTTTTGTTTATTTATGATGAAATGGCTGGATTCCACACCATTTGTGTCAGAAAAGTTGGTAGCTACTATGTTGATAAATTAATTTTAGGTTTGGAGTCTTGTTAATTCTCATGTGCATGTATGTGTATATTTTTTTGTTATTACTTTGCTCTTTCTCTTCATTCTGTGTAATTATCATCATGTAGTATATGTTAGTTATTTCAGATAAATGTTTTAGTGAATTTTGTAATATACCTAAAATTGGATTAATAATTTAATGATTAGCTCATTGTATCATCTTTATTGTACGGTTTATTCATTCCACAAGTAAGCCAATGTGAAATATAATCAATAAATGCTTTGTGATTGCGAATTTATAAATGTGCACACATTCGGATATATGACAAATTTAAAGATATAGAGGGAGACCATCACTGGAATTGTAAGTTCTAGGTAGCTTGTCAAATGGTATCACCCACATTATCATTATTTCATTTATTATCATTACTGGCAATTCACCCTCAGGGTATGAATGTAATAATGATGACAAAATTTTACTTAATTAATGCTAATTTTAATAAAATTATTACTTAATTTTATATAGTAAGTATAAATTTAGGGCCATATGAAAATAATTTCAATGGCATTAGATGATAATTTGATACCATTATTCTTAGTTCATTGAGAGCCCAGAATGAGAATAGACGATATAAACATTGGGACATAAATATGTAATTATTTTGTAGTGTTAATAATTTAATAAATAGAGTTATAAAAAAACATTGAAATAACAGATAAGAGGAAGGACCTCCATATATTATCTGTGTAGCATTTATGTAATTTAAATGTTATTTAGTCAAGCTTGTAGTGAATGTGAAATTATTGTAAAATCATCATCAATGTGTATGTAAAAGAATGTTTCTTGTACTCAATGTTTGTTGAAATAAGATTCCCTCTGAATTATTTTGCCATCTACATTCGATTGACCATTTACACACACACATGTTCGACATAATATAATTGTAATACTTATCAGTTTAATAGTGAAACAGTCAGTTTTTCAACCTGACTTTTTCACCTGCTATATGTGCTATATAGCAGTATTCATTCATATATAAATGCCACCAACCCTCGTATATTTAATAATAATAATCCTAATAAAGTCTATCTAAACTTGAATCTAATTAAATCAATCATATGTGTGTGCATATATCGTTAAATATTTACTAAAGTATTCATTTATATACTCCTTTAGTCAAAATGTGCACATATATAGATTATTAATAATTGTTAGAAGAAAAACTAATTGTATGTGTAACTTTAGAATACCTATATGCTAGAATATAAATGTTAATAGATTACAAAACAATTCGTTTTCCATAATTTTAGATATTTATTAAATTATGTATTTTCAAAATTATATAATTCTGCATATATCGGTAAATTAGTAAACAGTCAAGTTACATATATAATAAAATGTTTTTCTAACTCTTAGAGTTGTTTTCTAGACATACTGTCGCCAATATAGTTAATCCTTACCAAAAATAGATTAATTAAAAATCTATATAAAGAATAAATCCTGGAAAACTGAATAAATTATAGCCTGTGAATCACATTTTTTGACCTATTTAAAATTTAAAACAGCAGGCTCCGATGATAATTGATTACTAACGTATAGCCCAAGAAAACAATTCTAGGAAAATACAGTAATGAAAAAGAGGGGGGATAATGGTATATAAGAAGTAGCAGCCATCTTTGAAGGACAATTCAGTAAATTTTTTCTAAAGAGTAACCAAGAGATATTAAGAAAAGTAAATTAATAAAATGTCAGGGTAGAAAGGCTGGGAACCTAGCCTTCTGATGGGCAAGGAACCATCTAAGCCGAGAAGAGGAGCAGATCACCATCAAAGCCTAAAAGATGTCATGCTGTTCATGGAAACACACAGTACAAAGAAACACCAAGTTTAATCATGATAAATATTCTTCTCATCTTTAACCTTCAATCAATTCCCAGTAAATGCTAGCTTAACCTCAAATTAATGGCCATTTTAAAATGTAAATGAAAAATATGTAATTTTATTTTGATAACTCTAATCTGAAACTCACCTAAATTATAATAATTAATAACTGAAATTAAACCCTAGAGTCTTGCCTGATTATGATTATAAACCTGATTTAAATTTAAGTCCTGTAAGTAATTTAAATAATTATAAACTGATTAACTAATGAAAGTATAAATAAGTTGGTTAGAAAATTTGAAGAAATAATTTGGGAAAATTAAATGATTTAATGTATTTTAGTTGAATTATGCTTTATTATGTTATGATCTAAAATACGCGCATTTGCACACATCTTTTTATTAATGAAATTGCATCATTTTATGTTTTGGTTTACTCGCAAAATATAGTTTGATTTGGTTATGTATTGATTTAAATTAAATAATTAAATGCTATCTATTTCAATTCATTTAATGTAGAAATTAATTTTTTATATAATAATTTGAAATAATATTTAAGATTTCTATGATAGTTTGTCTGTTATAAATTAATGATAATATTTGCAATCATTGATTTCTAGGATGGCATTATAAAACTGAATCAAACATGTTTTAGTGAAATTGACACAACTTGCTCTTTTTAAATAAGCAATTATCAAATTTCACTTCTTTGAATTTATTATGATTTAAAATTGCATTTCTAAATTTGATCTATGCCAATATTATTACTATTTAGTTACATTATATTGTTTATGCTATAAAATTGCAAAATCGAGCTTTATTCTTAAATTAAACTATTCGTGAGTGTTAAATAAAGATTCACTCGCAAAAAAATATATATATAAGTGCACACACACACAAATATATATATATATATATATATATATATATATATATATATATATATATATATATATATATATAACGTATAATTATATACGAAATAAAAAGCTATGTTTTGGAAAGGATAATATGTCTACAATTAAAGGTTATTAGAAACATATCACTACCTTAAATTAGATTTGCCTTTTAAATTGATATTTTAAATTAATATCTAGTTAAAGTGATATAACTACAGCATAAATTTATATGTTTATATCTTAATTCCCCATATGCTGTAAATCCTCCTTAACTAAATATGTCATAGCCTATATAGCTAACTCTGTAGATTGGATTCATAAATTCCCTTTATTTGTACTATTTCAAAGTACTGTAATATGAACTGATGTGGGATAGTTTCATGAAAGAAACTTGATTTTAGCGTCTTAATTTTAAATATGATTGTTTAGTCAGTGGTGCATATGTGTCCTTACGAAAGCTATGGGGTATTTTCTTTTTGCTGTAATTTCTTTAAAAGTTTCATACCATTGCCCTGCATCATGACCTTCATTCAAGCAACCCATCTCACTTATCTTACAATGGAGCATGAGACTCACTTCAGAGTGTAAGACTCCACATTCCTCAGCCATGAAAGGAGCATGTGTCTCATACAGAGTGTAAGACTCCCATATTTTATAAATTGCCCAATCTGCCGAACTAAATGGCCTCCTACATTACAGCAATGAGAATCAGTCCTCGGGAACTGTTACTTGGTAAGAATCCCATGAATAAGGAACATATGAGAAGCAATAAGACTTAAAAGTTATATGTTTTTCTATATGCACCGGTATCTGAAATATAACTTCCAATAGCTAGTTCAACCTGCTATTTAAATAATTAAATCAGCATTGATCTGATATAGAATCCAATCTAAATAGTATTTTACTGTGTAGAGAATATATTAAAATATTTGCACTAAGTAAATTATGTTGATTTATGTTCTTTACTAAATTAATTATCACTTTTACTAATATGCAAATCTAAATCCTTGTAGCATAAACCTGGCATAGAAAATAGTCAACCATGAGCAAAGTCAAATCATTCTGAATTAAAAATTTATATTAAGCTCATGTATAATTTTACTGTAATATTATTTTATCACCTGCGAGTGATAGAAATATATGTGTATAAGCCAAATAAATAATTAATTGTAATTTACGTATTATCACCTGCGTGTGATATGAGGCTACACATATATATAATGGAAATGCAAAACCTCCAAAACATTATTAATTGTAGAGAAAGTTAAAATCACTCTTAAATACCTAACCTGTATATATGTAAACCAAACCAAATTACTACTCAAAAAGCATCACTTACGTGTGAACCCTTTTAAATTGTAAAATCCTTTATTCACCTGCATGTGAAACTAAACCTTTGTTTATTTTTTTATAATTTTAAATAATCGTTTACAATGGATATTATTAAATTGATTCAAAATTTAATCTGGTATCTTGTCTTTGTCTTGCTCACTGACTCAAATTTATTTAATAATTAACTTTACAATGTTATTGAAATTTTAGATATAATTTATAATGATAAGTGTACCACATGATACCTATATAGATATGCTATACAGATACCCATTACTACCCATCTTATGTGCTACTGTTGAGCTACTGCCAGCACGTGTGGGATTGAAATGCTGCTGTGACCTCAACTGTGTCATTTGTAATGTTGTAAGTCTATGAGCAATGGTAGAAGAACTAGGGTTAGACGAGAGCCATGGCTTCCACCACTGTAAACCTGGTTGGCCTTAGCATGATCTATCAGAGTTCTAGGTTTTGTTGCACAAATGCACATATTTGGCCGTTACAGTAGATTTTTTTTTCTTCTGGGTATGCGCACCAAGAGGGCAATAAATAAACATATGTGAGAGGGGAGGTAGACATGTGTTTCCATACTAAGAGTATGAGAGTGTATACATTTTTTCATGTATGTGCCACAATGTGTGGTTTGATGACCTCTGAACATGACCCTGAACAAATTAGAGTGGAACCTCAGCACGGAAGGGCTGAAAAAGCAAAAATATGTATGCTTAAATTTTTTTCTTTTGGGTATGTCATGGAGCTTTGTTGATTATTCCACCCCTGTATAAAGTAGTCAGAAGTGATGGGTAAAAAAAAGAAGAATATTGGCGTTGCATGCATAAGTATATGTATAAAAAAAAAATTTTCTTCCGGATATGTCGTGGAGCTTTGTTGATTATTCCACCCCTATATAGAGTAGTCAGTAAAAATGGGTAAACAGGAAGAATATTGGCATTGTGTACATAAATATATGTATAAAATTTTCTCCCATGTATGAATGCCTTACTCAAATTTTATTAATAGTTTCAGCTCTAAAAGGTTTACTTGCTAAAATATATGTTAAATGTATACTTGTAAATTTTTTTCCAAAGTTTGAATCTTCCAAAATAAATAAAATGGATTCATGTGCAATAAATGGGTATAGCTATGTGTAAAGGATAATAGTATATGTGGCCTATCAAAATTATTATGTATATCTTACCTGACGATAGCTGGCACCTGAGGTGATTTTAAAATGACTAAAATTATCCTCACATAAATTCGCTATCAGATGGAAAGAACGTTTTAAAAAAAAAAAATTCAAAATTGATTGTTTTTTGACAATGGGGTGAGACAAGACAAGATGTGAGCAATACTAAAAACCACTAGGGAAAAATCAGGCAAGACAAAAATATATGAGTGTTTGGTGTTTAAAAATTGTCAAACCATGGGAAAATAAATGAATATCTAATATTAAAACTAATAATAAACTGTGATATTAAATTTAACAGAAAAGAAGTGAAGGAGAAAAAGGCAAGCCAAGGGTGAGTTCTGTTTTAAATATTTTAAAATTTTGTTTTATTTTATGTTTATCTTGATTTTGTAGGGGAAGATTAAGTACTGAGCGGGTTAAATGGTTAGTAGGGAAATAAGTTAGTGAGAGATACTATAGAGCAGTGACAAAAGCTAGGTGATGAATTAGGCTTGGATGGGTTTGTCTGAAAAAGGGGCTGGATAGCCACATGAAAATTTAAATAAGGAAAATTTTAATAATGGAAACTGACATAGAAGAAAGAGTAGAAGAGAGTGTGGAAGAGATAATCAAAGAGATAATGGAAGCTAACAGAGATATGGAAGAACTAAAGAGAAAGGTATAAAGATATTGTGAGAAATAGATGGGATAGAGCAAACAACCAAAAATGGGAGGCAGACAGAAAACAGTCCATAGCAGAGAAAGACACAGTCGAGGAAGCCAAAGCCAAATACGAAAAGGAACGAAGGATTTACGAAGAGGTAGAAATACTGGAAAATTGAGAGTGTGAGATAACATTATGGTACTGTGAGAATGTGTATCAGATGAGGAGAGAAAAAAGAGAAGTTGAGATGGAAAAAAGGTATGTAGAAAAAATTTTAAGAAAGGGATTATGAAAAGACTATTTTAAACATTGAAGAAGCCTTTAGATTACAAATCAAGGATATAAAGAAGAGAAGAGATATAGAGGAAAAAGAGAAGAAAGAGAGAGAAGAAAAGGAGAGAAGGGATAGAGAAGAAAAGGAGAGGAAAGATAGAGAAGAAAAAGATAGAAAGATTAGAGAGGAAAAAAGAAGGAGAGAGAAAAAAAGAAGAGAAGTGATAGAGAGGAAAAGGAAAGAAATGATAGAGAAGAAAAAGAGAAAGATTAGAGAGGAAAAAGAGAGGAAGGAGAGAGAAGAGAAGAAGAGAAGAGATAGAGAAGAAAAGGAGAAGAAAGATAGAGAAGAAGACAGTAAAGAAAGAGAAAAAGGAGAGAGAAGAAAAGGAGAGAAGAGATAGAGAAGAAAGAAAAATAAAGATAGAGAAAAAGAAGACAGAAAAGAAAGGGAAGAAAAAGATAGAAAGGATAAAGAGGAAAGCAAAGAAAAAAGAGACAAGATAAAGAGAAAAGGGCAGAAGAAAAGGAAAAATACATAAAGGAAAGGGAAGAAAAAGAGAGAAAGGATAAAGAGGAAAGGGAAGAAAAAGAGAGACAGGATAAAGAGGAAAAGGAAAGAAGAAGAGCTCAAGAAAGGGAAAATGATAAAGAAAGAGAGAAAGAATAAAGAGGAAAGGGAAGAAAAAGAAAGACAGGATAAAGAGGAAAAGGAAAGAAGAAGAGCTCAAGAAAGGGAAAATGATAAAGAAAGAGAACAACAAAAATGAAATATTAGAATGGGTTAAAATGATAATCTCGGCAGGAGAAAAGATGAACAAGAGTATGGAAAACATAGATAAAAGAATGGAAGAGCTAAGCATAGAGTGTCAACAAAATTACAGTGGGGCTCTAGAAGAATGCAAGAATAGGTCAGCCAGCCACGTAGAGAGTATAGAAGAAAATATTAGAGGAGTAAAAGGGAAGATTCTTGAAGTGAAAGACACTGTAGAACAGCCAAAGGACTACATACAGAGGGAAGGGGAGAAAGTAAAAAAAAATTAGAGGGCATGGAGGAAAGGTTAGACGTAACCCAGACCCAACAAGAGAGGCAAAATGGAGAAATGGCTGAGCTGCAAGGGAAAATACAGGAAATTGAGAGACAGCACAAAACTCAAATGAGGAAAATAACAGAGATGGATACTTACTGTCGACAAATTAATGACGAACTATATGAGTTTAAGGAAAATGTAAAGGTTAGACAAAATAAAGATGAAGAAAAATCAAATTTGTTAATAAAAAGGGTACAGGATATAGAACAGGGTCCTCATAAGTTAAAAAAGACAAGTGTGGGACCATCTGTAGAATGTGGCATTACTAAGTTAATAAACAAGGGAGACCAAGATCACATAGATAAAAGTAGCAGAGACAAATGTTAAAGAAATAAGCCTACAACAGATAAATACAGTGATGATGATACCGTATCTTAATGAGGGTATAGAGGCTGTGGGCTTCATTGATCTTGATAGTCCAAAGAAAAAAGAAAAGGAATTTGAGGTGAGAGAAAAAGTTGAGACAAAACATTGTCAAGGACTGAGACAAAGACTAGGAGTCAGGAAGAAAACATTATAGAAGAAGAAATCAAGGAAATGAATCAAATAAATAAAGAAATGATACTCATCAAGCTGGAAGTCATCGAACCATTGAGCAAAGTATGAAGGCTGGAAGGTATGGAACATAGGATAGAAATATTAAAGGCTCAAATTAGATGGGAAAGTGAAATTGTAAAGCTTACACAAGAAGTTAAGGGAAATAAGGATTTTGTTGAGCAGGAATTAAAGGAAGGGGAAAATATAAGTGAAGAGTGTGAAATAAAAATAGTCCAAGAAATAGTAAAGATACAAGAAGGTTATGATATAAAGACCGTAGAGATGGATATAAAAGAAATTGACATAAAAGTAGGCATCAAGATATATCATAAGGAATATCTAGAAGAGTTAAAATTTACTAAGAAAGATCAAATGAATCCTACCATAGATGAACATAGGGAAGAAAACCTAGAGCCAGCGAGAAATTACCTTGGAAATGCAGAGAGAAATAGTGAGGTAGATAGCCCAACATGCATCAAGGTAGAAAATAGTAGGGGAAAACAAGAAAGTAGCAGAAGTTATGTAGTGTGGGGATGTGATCCATATAAACAGGGAAAAATTGACTGGCAGAGGAAATGCGGAACAATAGATATAAACATAGGACGAAAGGCCAAACGAAGAAAGATAGGGCATAGGACCAAGAAAGAAGACAAAATGAGATGGAAACTGCCACTTCTAGAATTACCAGAAGGGAAACAAGAATATGGAGAAATTAGTAACTGCCTAAAAAGGTAGAGCTTAAATAGTAAAAGAAGAGGCAGAAGAGAAGATAGAAGAAAATGCAAACAGTCGGTTTTGAAATTAGAAAAGCACGGAACGAAGTGTATAAGAGTATATAGACTAAAGAAGGAAAGCCCAAATAGTAAAATGAGAGGCAGAAAGAAAAGCAGAGACAGGTAGAAATTGTCAGCCTTGAGACTTATAAAGAAATGATAGGATCAACAAGAAGGAAGTAGTAGAATTAAAAGAAAGACACTAGGCAGGAAAGGAAAGGAGAAGAGATAAGGGAAGATGAAAACCACCAATCTTCAAGTGGGTAAAAGGAAAGGATAAGAGTTTAGAGAGGAATACTAAAGGGAAGATGAAGATTCTGAGCCATAAAAGAAATAGGATAGAAGATAGGGAGAAATGGAAACCGTTAGTTTCTACTAAAGTTAAGGATAGAGGAGAAAGTGAGGGGACAACAGAACATGAAATGTATGGGAAGAAGTCGAAATTTAAAATTCTAAAACAATATAGGCCAATGATAGATAAGACTGCAGATCCTACTTAGGATTCTGAAACCTTGATGATATTAAAAGTATAAGCAGTTAGTAGTATACCATATTATAATCATTCAGTGATAATATAGTTTGTTAATTGATATATTTTTAGTTATTACATAGTTATAGGATATGTTTTCATAGGTAGGAGAGTAAGGCCAAAAAGGGTTCCCAAATTATTTAGCAAAATTAGTAATAATAAAAAGAAATTTTGTTAAGATTAATGTTAAAATTAAAATTAAGAAAAAAAGGTTAAAGTTTTCTCCCCAAGTAAGAGCATCAATTCATTAAATTTCCAGAAAATTTCCCATGAGTTTGAGAATATGAAACAGTCAGTTTTTCAACCTGACTCTTTCACCTGCTATATAACAGTATTCATTCATATATAAATGCCACCAACCCTCATATATTTAATAATAATAATCCTAATAAATTCCATCTAAACTTGAATCTTTTTAAGTCAATCATATGTGTGTGCATATATCGTTATATATTTAATAAAGTATTCATTTATATACTCCTTTAGTCAAAATGCACACATACATAGATTATTAATAATTTTTTTAAAGAAAAACTAATTGTATGTGTAACATTAGACTACATATATGCTAGAATATAAATGTTAATAGATTACAAAACATTTCGTTTTCCATAATTTTAGATATTTATTAAATTATGTATTTTCAAAATTATATAATTCTGCATATATCAGTAAATTAGAATGGTCAAGTTACATATATAATAAAATGTTTTTCTAAATATTAGAGTTGTTTTCTGGACATACTGTCACCAATATAGTTAATCCTTACCAAAATTAGATTAATTAAAAATCTATATAAAGAATAAATCCTGGAAAACTAAATAAATTATAGCCTGTGAATCGCATTTTTTTGACCTATTTAAAATTTAAAACAGCAGGCTCTTGTGATAATTGATTACTAACATATAGCCCAAGAAAACAATTCTAGGAAAATACAGTAATGAAAGAGAGGCGGGGATAATGGTATATAAGAAGTAGCAGCCATCTTTGAAGGACAATTTGGTAAAGTTTTTCTAAAGAGTAACCAAGAGATATTAAGAAAAGTAAATTAATAAAATGTCGGGGTAGAAAGGCTTCGAACCTAGACTTCTGAAAGGCAAGAAACCACCTAAGCTGAGAAAAGGAGAAGATCACTGTCAAAGCCTAAAACATGTCACGCTGTTCATGGAAACCCGCAGTACAGAGAAACACCAAGTTTAATCATGGTAAATATTCTTCTCATCTAAAACCTTCAATCAAATCCAGTAAATGCTAGCTTAACCTCAAATTAATAGCCATTTTAAAATGTAAATGAAAAATATGTAATTTTATTTTGATAACTTTAATCTGAAACTCACCTAAATTATAATAATTAATAACTGTAATTAAACCCTAGAGTCTTGCCTGATTATGATTATAAACTGATATAAAATTAAGGCTTGACATCAAGATACTAATTTAAATCTAATTATAAACTGATAAAACTAATGATAACTGATATAAATTTAAGTCCTGGTATAGAGATACTAATTTATTGAAAGAAATAATTTACTTGAGAGATAAAATGTTAAATGATTTAATGTATTTTAGTTGAATTATGCTTTATTTTATGTTTTGGCTTACTCACAAAATATAGTATGATTTGGTTATGTATTGATTTAAATTAAATAATTAAATGCTATCTATTTCAATTCATTTCATGTAGCAATTAATCTTTTATATAGTAATTTGAAATAATATTTAAGATTTCTATGATAGTTTGTCTGTTATAAATTAATGATAATTGATTTCTAGGATGGCATTACAAAACTGAATCAAACATGTTTTACTGAACTTCACACAACTTGCTCTTTTTAAATAAGCAATTATCAAATTTCACTTCTTTGAATTCATTATGATTTAAAATTGCATTTCTAAATTTGATCTATGCCAATATTATTACTATTTAGTTACGTTATATTGTTTATACTATAAAACTGCAAAACTGAGCTTTATTCTTAAATTAAACTATTCGCAAATGTTAAATAAAGATTTGCTCGTATATATATGTAAGTGCGCATATATATTTAACATATAATTATTTACGAAATAAAAGGCTCTGTTTTGGAAAGGATAATAAGTCTATAATTAAAAGTTATTACAAACGTATCACTACCTTAAAATATATTTGCTTTTTAAATTGATATTTTAAATTAATATCTAGTTAAAGTGATATAACTACAGCATAAATTTATATGTTTATATCTTAATTCCCCATATGCTGTAAATCCCCCTTAAGCTAAATATGTCATAGCCTATATAGCTAACTCTGTAGATTGGATTCATTAATTCTCTTTATTTGTACTATTTCAAAGTACTGTAATATAAACTGATGTGGGATAGTTTCATGAAAGAAACTTGATTTTAGCATCATAATTTTAAATATGATTGTTTAGTCAGTGGTGCATATGTGTTCTTATGAAATGCTATGGCGTATATTATTTTTGCTGTATTTCTTTAATGGTTGAATATCATCGCCCTGCATCATTACCTTCATTCGGGCAATTATTCCTACAGATGGTAACTGGTACACACCAACCTATATCGCTTATTTTACAATGGAGCATGAGACTCACTTCAGAGCATAAGACTCCACATTCCTCAGCCATGAAAGGAGCATGTGCCTCATACAGAGCGTAAGACTCCCATATTTTATAAATTGCCCGATCTGCTGAACTAAATGGCCTCCAACATTACTACAATGAGAATCAGTCCTCAGGAACTGTTACTTGGTAAGAATCCCATGAATAAGGAACATATGATATGCAATAAGACTTAAAAGTTATATGTTTTTCTATACGCACCGGTATCTAAAATATAACTTCCGTTAGTCAGTTTAACCCACCATTTAAATAATTAAATCAGCATTGATCTGATATAGAATCCAATCTAAATAGTATTTTACTGTGTAGAGAATATATTAAAATATTCGCGCTAAGTAAATTATGTTGATTTATGTTCTTTACTAAATTAGCTATCACTTTTACTAATATGCAAATATAAATCCTTATAGCATAAACCTGGCATACAATATAAATAACCATGAGCAAAGTCAAATCATTCTGAATTAAAAATTTATATTAAGCTCATGTATAATTTTACTGTAATATTATTTTATCACCTGCGAGTGATAGAAATATATGTGTATAAGCTAAATAAATAATTAATTGAAATTTACATATTATCACCTGCGTATGATATGAGGATACACATATATATAATGGAAATGCCAAACCTCCAAAACATAATTAATTGTAGAAACAGTTAAAATCACTCTTAAATACCTAACCTGTATATATGTAAACCAAACCAATTAATCATGTACATCCAAAATTACTACTCAAAAAGCATCACTTATGTGTGAACCCTTTTAAATTGTAAAATCCCTTATTCACCTGCGTGCGAAACTAAACCTTTGTTTATTTTATTATAATTTTAAATAATTGTTTACGTTGGACATTATTAAATTGATTCAAAATTTAATCTGTTATCTTGTCTTAGTCTTGCTCACCGACTCAAATTTATTTAATAATTAATAATTAACTTTACAATGTTATTGAAATTTTAGATATAATTTATAATGATAAGTGTGCCACATGATACCTATATAGATATGCTATGCAGATACCCATTACTACCCATCTTATGTGCTACTGTTGAGCTACTGCCAGCATGTGTGGGATTGAAATGCTGCTGTGACCTCAACTGTGTCATTTGTAATGTTGTAAGTCTATGAGCAATGGTAGAAGAACTAGGGTTAGACGAGAGCCATGGCTTCCACCACTGTAAACCTGGTTGGCCTTAGGATGATCTATCAGAGTTCTAGGTTTTGTTGCGCAAATGCACATATTTGACCATTACAATAGTATATGCAATCTATCTAGATAACACTGAATTAATTGATCCAAACATTGTATAATGTCAAGATATAGATTTTACATTGTGTAAAATAGATAATGATGTCTGACAAAAATGTATCCGATCTTTATCATTGTCTATCCTTTAATTCAGTGTAAGATTGTCAGTTTCACAATAGTTCCTCATTACTGAATTATCATCTTATAATATAATTGATTTATTATGCACGTAATAGAGCCCTGAGATTATTTCATAATTTAAATAAACATTGTTAGAGCTGCACAATCGAAATCAAATGTCTGTGATAAATTATTGTTACACTGATCCCAAAACATATTAGATAAGTGGCACAATTGGTCTGACATATACTTGGATGGTGGAAGAATTGAATATATTATGATTTTTTTATTTAATCCTCAAATTGCTTTCTTTTGATTACTTAATTAAGTTCTTATAATATAAATAAATAAATATTATATAACTATTGTTTATAAATACTTTTCTCACCCCATTTGCATTCTAGATGACCACAAGACTTTATAACCTTCAACTGAGCTAAGCTGTAGATTAAAACTATAATAAGCATTTTATCCATAATTAGAGATGCAACCTAAATTATAAATTTTATTCTATCTTGTATACTATTGACACCTGGGCATTTATATGTGTATATGGTGATATAGGTGTAGATTTGAAGTGGTTACTATATATATATATATATATATATATATATATATATATATATATATATATAAAAAAATTTATATATATATATATATATAAATTATTAATCAATGTTTTTATTCCAGTTCTAATAAAATATATATAATTATTCAAAACAATATAATAATTAATATAAATAAGCATTTATTTATATAGCACTATGTTTATAATTGTAATACATTAAATATCAGCCTTTTACAGCTATTGTGCACGTGCTTTTTACAAGTGTTAAATAATAAATAAATACTTTCACTGCCAACACAAGATATAGCATTTAACACAGAATAAAATGAATCCACTTATTCTTTCCGAACCAAAATATTGATATATGGGCAAATCTTAAGTACTGGCAAAGAAAGCATGAAGATAGATCATTCACTTTAAATTACTGTTCTCGTTGCCTGACTGAATGATGTCAATGAAATTATTTAGTATTTACTAAATGTCTCTCTCAAATGAAACTTAAGCATATGTAAAAAGTGCATGCACAATAGCTGTAAAAGGCTGATATTTAATATATTACAATTATAAACAATGCTATATAAATAAATGCTGTTTACTTTTCAATTGAGAGTGATGTTTTATATATTCTAGATAATTTTGTCGACATCACTCAGTCAGACAACGAGAACAGTAATTTAAAGTGAATGATCTATCTTCATGCTTTCTTTGCCAGTACTTAAGATTTGCCCATATATAAACATTTGGGTTTGGAAAGACTAAGTGTATTCATTTTATTCTTTCTTAAATGCTATATCTTGTGTTGGCAGTAAAAGTATTCACTTATTATTTAACACTCATAAAAAGTGCATGCACAATAGCTATAAAAGGCTGATATTTAATGTATTACAATTATAAACATAGCACTATATAAATAAATGCTTATTTACATATGTTTAAGTTTCATTTGAGAGTGACGTCTAAGAAATTCTAGATAATTTCATCGATGTCATTCAGTCAGACAATGAAAACAGTAATTTAGTGTGAATGATCTATCTTCATACTTTCTTTGTCAGTACTTAAGATTTGCCCATATATAAACATTTGGGTTCAGAAAGAATAAGTGGATTCATTTTATTTTTTTCTTAAATGCTATATCTTGTGTTGGCAGTGAAAGTATCATTTATTATTTAACACTCGTAAAAAGTGCATGCACAATATCTGTAAAAGGCTGATATTTAATGTAATAATTAATATAGTAAAAAAATATTTTAAAAACAAAAATATACTAAAATTTAATAAAAGTACTTTCAGCTAGCTAAGTAGTTGTTATCAACTAAATTCAAACTTAATTACAAAAAAAAAAAAACGTTACAAATATATACAAAAACAAGTATGTCATACATCAATTTTCCCACAATTCATTATTTTTTATATTAGCAACCTGTCTATTTATTAAATATTGTTGTCTATTTTTTATTAATATAGCTTTTTTTATTTTACGTTTATTATTATTTCTTTCAATATAAAACATTTTAACTTTATTAAAATCAAAACCATAATTACATGTTACATTATGATCAAAAATACTGAAGGTGATACATCATCATTTCTAACATTCTCTTGTCTTCATTTTACCACTTGTTTATATAACAACCAATGCACTTTTAATCTTTTCGCCAATGTACACCAAGATTAACCTATATTTGCCTTTCCACAAACACACAGTCATTTATATATTGCACAACTTTGATTTAAAACAGATCTACTTTTTTAATTATTATTTAATCTATTTAAATTAGGAGTAGTATAAAATGCAACTCTACATATATTTTACATATCTGTTTTATAAATTTCACTTGCTCATTAAAAATAAATGGTATTGATATCCAATTATATTTCATTTTATCAATATCTACAATACTTAAAATATTACTATTATCATTAAACTTAATAATAATATTATAAATTAATTTATGATTATATCCAATATTTAATAAATCCATAGTCAGTACATTTACATTACTTATTTTATCATAATTATATTTACATAACTTATTATTCCTAAATGAAAATGATTTTAAACCAGATAATTTATGTACTATTGGCACATTTGAGTCCCAAAGAATATATTTTTTTTCAATATATTTTATTACAATACAAAAATCTAATTTGTTTTTAATACCAGTAACTTTAATATTCAAATATTGAATTGATATTTTGTTTTCAAAAGACTTACTCCATTTTAAACCTTCTAAACTATTTAATTCATTAAATAACAAACTTATAACATCTAAACTTCCTTAAACAAAATCATCATCAACATACCTGTAATAAATTTTACTATTTTGGTAATATATATTATTATTAAGAATTATATCTTCATATCCTGATATTACAAAACTACATAATTGTGAAACTACAGGAAAACCCATAGACCAACCATTATCCATTTTATAACAATCTTCATTAAACATAGCATGTATATTTTTATCAATAAATTATAACACATCATTTATAAATTTTACTTTTTTAACATGAAATTTTTTTAACATTAAAACATTTAAAATAATTTTTAATGTTAATCTATCTATTGAACCGTACATCTCACATATACCAGATGTACAAATACTATCATTAATATCAATATTAATATTATGACTCTTCTTTACAAAATCAAACAATGAACTAATAGTATATTTTCCAAATCTAAGAATGTCTTTTAATAATGTTTCTATAAATCTACAAGTTTTATAATAAAATGATCACCAAAGTCAATCATTAATCTTAAAGGTTTATCTTGTTTATGTAGTTTAGTATTAAAAAAATCCTAGGACAAAATGCAGCAGATGGATAAAGATGATATGTATGAGCATCTATATATTTATTATGTTTAGCCTTTTTTAAATATCATAAATAAACTTTATATGTACATTTTCAATATTTATTTTTCCAATCTTATTAAATTTGAGCTTATCCATTTGAATTAAAACTTTATTGTAGTAATCAACTTTTGACATCACACATATTCACAAACCTTTGTCTTCTTTTAAACAAACAAGATTGTTATCATGAATAAACTTTTTAAATCTAAATAAATGTGAATTCCAATTGGAATTACTTCTGTATTTAAGTTTCTTAACATTAACTGTTTGTATTATTTCATTTGGCAATGACTACTTAGATAGTTGAATGTACTCCTAGTAAGTTATAGTATATATTTATTTTAAAATATTTTTTACTGTATTAATTATTGTATTGTTTTGAATAATTATATATATTTTATTAGAATTGGAATTCAGACATTGATTAATAATTTACATATAATACTGCTATTTATTGAGTTACGTTTACTTTGGAATATAAAAAATAATAATATGGTCAATGAAGTTTGGATTTTACAAGAAAGGAAACAAGTATCTATGAGAATAATATGTCTAAAAAGGTAGATTGCATTTTTTATATAATTGTAAAATGTGTCATATTTTCCCAACTTGTTGTAACTTTAAAATAGA
Organism: Epiperipatus broadwayi; assembly: GCA_028023455.1. NCBI lineage: Eukaryota > Metazoa > Onychophora > Udeonychophora > Euonychophora > Peripatidae > Epiperipatus > Epiperipatus broadwayi. The sequence goes on from JAQFVV010000311.1 coordinate 943,671, forward strand.
TTAGGAATGCAATTTGCCAAGAACTAAAATACAAGAGATTAAAATGATTATTTTACGGTATATAATTTATCAGTGCAAATACTTTTTTATTTAATCAGCATAAATATTTAAAGTGCTTAAATTATTTTTTTAATCTTCATGATGTTGACAAATGGTTTAATTATAAAAGTCATTGTCAATATTGTTTTAATAATTACTACATAAATATTTATTAAAAATTTGATCGAAAAATTACTTTTCTATATAATAAAAATTTTGTTTGTGTTCTGATCGATCATCTCAGCCATGGGATGGTGCTATTTCTAGCTTAATTTCTAGAAATATGCCATTCTAGCGTTAACTTGGACATAAGCCTTCTTTCTACAATAAAATCTAGAAAGAGTGTTAACTCAGAGTTAAGCCTTTTTTTCTATGGATAAAAACTAGAAAGAGTGTTAACTCAGCTGGCAGCTAATACTGTGGCTTTTTTCTATACTAAAAGCAGAGGAAAATGCCCTAGTTGTTTGTGTTATGCACTATAGCATAATGCTATGTTATGTATTTTATGTAACAATATCATATGAGGGTGTAAGTTCATTGTGTCAAAATTATTTAAATTTTCATTGGGGCCCTTTTTTCATATGAATTGATGTACTGTTACATTTTAACAGTGTTGTGATGATTTCTCAGAAAGCTGTAAGCCTCCTAAATTCTCTATTAGGTTGGGATAGTGTAATATTTTGATGATCACACTTTAAGTCACATTCCAAGACCAAGAATATGGCTAATTCAAACACAGAAATCTTGAAAAGATGGGAATTGCCAGACATGAAAGCTGTAGCTGTAACATTTCTCCAGTAGAAAAAAACATCCTGATGAAAGAAAAGAGATGTTTGAGTGGTGAAGATATGCGACTTGAGGTCCATAAACATCTTTGGGCTTTCATTTCCAAGTCTCATTCTTCCTGGCAGAAATGTTCACTTCATAAAGGCAGCATGTTTGAGAGATTCCAAATGGCCTTCATCAAATGTAAAACAATAAAATTAACTTAATTTTTTATTTAAACATACACCCCTTCTCCCAATAATTGTTGTTGGGCATCAAATGTAAAATAAAAGTAATGTAAATTATTCTTTAAACATACACAAGAACATCCCACCCCTCCTACTAATTATTTGTCAATCAATGTAAACCAATAAAAGTAATGTAAATTATTAATTAAACACAAACCCCCAAATTACTATTTGAACGTACACCAAAAATTCCCTCTTGTCAATAAAAATTAAAAAGTAATTATTATTGTCTCATTATCAAAAATATTATTTGGGAAAACCAAATAATTTATAAATGAAAGAAAGTAAAATGTTTGTTGTCAATTGAATGTAACCAATAAAAGTAACTTAAATTTTTTATTTAAACATACACAAAAAAAACCTTCTCCCAATAATTTTTGACAATCAAATATAAAATAAAAGTAATGTAAATTATTATTTAAACATACACAAAAACATTACTTACACAAATTATTGTCAATCAAATGTAAAGCAATAAAAGTAATGTAAATTGTTATTTAAACATAACCGAAATTACTATTTGAACATACACCAAGAAAAACCTCTCTTGTCAATAAAAATTAAAAAGCAACTAGTATTGTCCCATTGTCAAAAATATTATTTGGGAAAAGCAAATAATTTATAAATGAAAGAAAGGAAAATTGGTGTTGTCAATCGAATGTAAAATAAAAGTAACTTTTTTTAAAAAAAACATACACAAAAAAAAACCTCCCAATAAGTGTTGTCGGCAATCAAATGTAAAATAAAAGTAAAGTAAATTATTATTAAATCTGCATACACAAATACACCCCTCCCACTAATTATTGTCAAGCAAATGTAAAGCAATAAAAGTAAGGTAAATTATTATTTAAACATAACCCAAATTACTATTTGAACATATGCCAAAAAAAACCATATTGTCAGTAAAAATTAAGAAACAAATATTATTGGCCCATTGTCAAAAATATTATTTCTGGAACCAAAATAATTTGTAAATGAAAAAAAGTAAAATTGGTTGTCAATCAAATGTAAAATAAAAGTAATTAAATTTTTATTTAAACATACACAAAAAAAAACTCCTTCCAATAATTGTTGTCAGCAATCAAATGTAAAATAAAAGTAATGTAAATTATTATTTAATCATACACAAAAAACACCCCTCCCATTAATTGTTGTCAATCAAATGTAAATCAATAAAAGTAATGTAAATTATTATTTAAAGATACAGTAAAACAACCCGTTCTCTCTTGAATTTTGTCAAGCAAATTTTAAAAAACAGTAATACTATTTTAAAAACCCAAATTACTATTTGAACATACACAAAAAAAACCTTCTTGTCAATAAAAATAAATTGTCCCATTGTCAAAAATATTATTTGAGAAAAATAATTTAGAAATGAAAGAAAGTAAAATTTGTAAACAAAAAAATGTCAATATTAATAGAGAATTGCTAGCCCAGGGATGTTATATTAATGTGTTTTTGGTTAGCATCAACATCATCAGGCAGCTGATACTATAGATCAGAACACAAACAAAATTTCAATAAGATTAAAAATAGTAACTATGACAATGTATCTAGCATGAATATTGATTTTCAACAAGAGTATGTTTTAAATTATGGTTCTAAATATGTTGGTGGTATGTGGGATGATAGTGATCTGGAGTTAAATGTTGCTGTTGAAGATTCTTTTAATGTAATTAAATGTTCTCCTGAAATATTAAATGAATTAATACAAAACGTTAATGTTAAAAAATTTAAAAACAGAAATTATTACAATTGGAATTCGCATATATTTAGATTTAAAAAGTTTATTCATGATAACAATCTTGTTTGTTTAAAAGTCGACATTGCAAAGGTGTATGATGTCAAAATTTGATTACTACAATAAAGTTTTCATTCAAATGGATAAGCTCAAATTTAAAAAGGTTGGTAAAAAATAAACATTAAATATTTATGTGTAAAGTTTATTGATGATATTTTAAAAAAGCTAAAAAGAATAAATATATAGATGCTCATACATATTATCGTCTTTATCCATCTGCTGCAATTTGTCCTAGGATTTTTTCGAATATTAAATTATATGAAGAAGTTAAACCTTTAAGATTAATAATTGACTTTAGCGGATCATTTTATTATGAATCTTGTAGATTTATAGAAACATTATTAAAAGACACTCTTGGATTTGGAAAATATACTATTAGTTCATCATTTGATTTTGTAAAGAAAATTTATGTTAATATTGATGTAAATGATAGTATTTGTACATTTCATATATGTGAGATGTAGGGTTAAATAGATAAACATTTATAAAAGAGTATTTTAGAAGATTTAATGTTAAAAAAAGTTGATGTTAAGAAAGTCAAATTTATAAATGTTGTATTATGTTTTATTACTAAAAGTAGATATGCAATGTTTAATAAAGATTGTTATAAAATGGATAATGGTTGGCTGATGTGTCTTGCTGTAGTTTCACAAATATGTAGTTTTGTAATATCAAGATATAAAGATATAATTCTTAATAATAATATATATTACCAAGATATTAAAATTTATTATATGTATGTTGATGATGTTTTTGTTTGTGGAAGTTTAGATGTTATATGTTTGTTATTTAATGAATTAAATAGTTTAGAAGGTTTAAAATGGAGTTAATCTTTTGAAGAAAACATGTCATTTCACCATTTGGATATTAAAGTTAGTCGTAATAAAAATAAATTAGATTATTGTATGGTGATAAAAGATATTGAAAAAGAGGATATGATCCTTGGGACTCAAATGTGCCAATAATACATAAATTATATGGTTTAAAATCATTTTTATTTGGGAATAATAAATTATGTAAATATAATTCTGATAAAATAAGTAATATAAACTTATTTACTATGGATTTATTAAATATTGGATATAATCATAAATTAAATTATAATATTGTTAGTAAGTTAAATAATAATAGTAATATTTTAAATACCGTAGATATTGATAAAATGAAATATTGTTGGATATCAATATCATTTATTTTTAATGAGCAAGTGAAATTTATTAAACAGATATAAAAAATATATGTAGAGTCACATTTTATTCTACTCCTCATTTAAACAGATTAATAAATAATTCAAAAAATAGATGTATTTTAAATCAAAGATGTGCAATATATAAATGGCTGTTGGTTTGTGGAAAGGCATATATAGGTGAATTGCAGTGTACATAGGAAAAAATGGCATTGGTTGTTATAGAAACAAGTACAGAAATCTAGACAAAATGTTAGAAATGATGAGGTATCACCTTCAGTATTTTTTGATCATAATGTAACATGGAATTATGTTTTTGATTTGATTTTAATAAAGGTAAAATATTGTATATTGAAAGAAATAATAATAAATATAAAATTAAAGAAGCTATGTTAATAAAAAATGGAAAGCAATATTTAATAAATAGACAGGTTGCTAATATAAAAATTAATAAATTGTGGGAAAATTGATCTATGATGTAATTGTTTTTGTATATATTTGTAATTTTTTTTTTTTTTGTAATAGAGTTTGAATTTACTTGATAACAACTACTTTAGATAGTTGAAAGTACTTCTATTAAATTATAATATATATTTGTTTTTTAAAATATTTTTACTGTATTAATTATTGTATTGGTTTCAATAAATATATATTGTAACCGTATATATATATATATATATATATATATACACACATTACATTTAAATTTTAGAACTTAATTTTTTTTTTGTAAATATCTAATAATGAATTAAAAGCACAGATGTTCGAAATGCACAAATAATGAGTTATTAATTTATTAATAAGTTTAATTTAAATATTGAAATAAAATAAGCTTAAAAAATTATAGAATCGAAGCGAAGATTCTAATCTTTAAACAAATATAATAAAAATCTTTTAATCTTAAAAATAACAAAGAGAGTTTTTAACAAAAATAAAATCACAGATCCTTAGGGCAAAATGACCATTAAAAATATTATTATAAAATAGATGAGTCGAAAAATAGAAACAAAAGGCTTGCTTTTCCCGTCAAGGATATATACACAGACCACACAGGAAAATCTACTGAATATGTTTGATGGATTTGCACATTCCTTGATAAGTCGCTTCAGCACTATAAAAGAAAAATATCAAAAAAAATAAGTAATTAGAAGATTAGAATTTTGAATTTGTTTGTCATTGCTGAAAAGTTAAAAAAAAGTTATTGTTGCTGTTACCAAAAAATGTAATCTGTTTAATCATGCTTCCCTCAGACTGGCTGGCCAAAGGCAGCTTTCATGTTCATGGATCCCAGGATCGAACCACTGGTAACATCTTCAGAAATCATCATAAAGCATCATAAACTGTCATCGTCTGCAAAAAATTGGCCCTTATGTAAATTCAGATCTTTGTCATGAAGGAACGAACCCAGAGAAAGGAAAATATAAATTATAAATGATAAAAAATGAAGTATAACTTCTCTTTAATTTAAAATCTTCAAACTTTATTTTCCTTTAAATATGAACTATAGACTTTATTTCCTGATCAAACCTGAACTTTATTTTTCATAAACTTTGCAATTTTAAAGTCTTATCTAAAATGTAAACTAATCTTTTTAAAATATGTATTATATTTTTCATATTTATGCTTAGTATAAGGTCTGTTTGTATTAGGGCAGAAGTATGCAAATGAATTTAAAGATAAAATCAAACATGTATTATTATTTGTACATTATTAGATTTTTTTTAAAGAATATGTCAAATCTATTATTTGATGTAAAAATAACTTGAACACAATGTATAATTTTAAAATAAGTTAAATACTTTAAACTAAATATTTTTTTAATAAAGTAAATCATTAAATTGTTTTAAATTTAAGTAGAGTGTAGATGGCTGCTTAGACTTGTTTAAGTACATGCTAGTTTAAAGTGTTTTTGATTTTGGACTATTTGTTTCATAGTCATGTCAATGCTGGTGAAGGAATATATGGAGGTTTATATCAAGTAATGTGAAGTGTGCTAGCACACAGGGCAATGTGCCCAACTAAATGCATGACCCCAAAGAGATAGTCATGGAGTTGAAATGGACATGGAATACTTCCCACGATATGGCCTCCTTTCAGCTTCATGCATAGGGACTATAAGTGGGCAAGACAGACCACTCTCCCATCCATATTATAACGGTCGGGAAAAATGTGATCATCCAGTCTATGCACAAACTTTAAAATTATTACATAAGAAAAAATTATATTTTAGGTTTCATTATTATTTTATTTGTTTAACTTTAATTTTAAATTTTAGAATGTTGAGTATAAATGAGCTACCTAGACGCACTCACAAATTTTCAAATCACTTGACTCCAGACTAAAAATCCGCAACCACACCAATACTTGCTTCCAGATATATATCAGCAACCAATACAATGTGAACATGTTAGCATAGAATCACGTTGACAGGAATGTGCGTCTGAACGGCGTGATATTATTGGAGAAGACATGGCCTTCATCCCACAGGAATGTGCATCTGTATCGGGCAAAGGAAACATGCATATAAACTAATAAAAAGAAACATTACGTATGGATGAGAGAGCGGTCTTATCTTGCCAATTTATTTTCTCAATCCATACAACTGGAATGGGTCAATGGCGCAGGAAATACATCTGCATCCATTTCAATGGTATGACTACCTTTTTTGGGTCATGCATTCAGTGGACTCGTCGCCCTAGGGACTAGCACACTTCACATTACATTGATATAAACGTCCATATATCTCTCCACCAGCATTAACACAACTACAAAACAAATAGTCCGAAATCAAATCCTCTTTAAACTAACATATATTTAAACTAATCTAGCAGCCATCTAAACTTAACTAACATTTAAATCATTTTATTAATTTAATAAAAATAAATAAATATTTAGTTTACAGTTTTAAAATCATTTAAAAATGAGCATTATATTTAACTTATTTTCTTAATATAAATATTATTTAACCTACTTTTCTTTTAAATTTAATAATACACAAATAACGATGTATTTTCTATCTTTACATTCATTTGCAATAGCAAAAACCCCTGCCCTATTACAAACAGATATTAATTAAACATGAATAAACAAAAATAAAATACAATACTTTTTTTTTTAAAGATTACGTTGAAAACTTTACCTAAGAGTTTAAAATCGCAAAGTTTATAGAAAGATAAAAGTTCAGGTTTGCTCAGAAAGAAAGTCTATAGTTCATTTTAAAGACACATAAAGTTTGAAGATTTTAAACTTAAGAGAGTTTATGTTTAACTTATAAATTTATACTTTCCTCTGTTGTCCTGTGCTTATTCCTTCGCGATGAAGATCTAAATTTACATGGGATCCATTTCTTGTGGGCGATGACGATTTATGAAGATGCATTTACGATGTTTTCTGAAGACGGTACCAGTGGTCCAATCCTGGATCCGTGAATAGGAAAGCTACCTTCGGCCGGACACACTGAAAAAAGCAAGATGAAGCTAATTACATTTTTGGTGCTGACGATAACTTTTAAAATTTATTTTTATGGATGAATTCAAAACTTCAATTTTCTGGTTCTCTCTCCAACTAACTAATTATTGTTTGGATTTCTTTTTATAGTACTCTGGTACATTATCTCTGGAATGCATGGATTCATCAAACATATTTCATTATTTATATTTTATTGGTTAATTCGGTTTGTGTCCACGGTAAGATTTTGGGTTTTCCACTGAGGTCTGTGTCTCTATCTCTGGGCGGGAACTCTTATCTATTTTGTAATCATTTTTTTAATTGTCATTTTGCCTTAAGGATCTGTTTGTAATTTTTATATTTGAAAATTAAAAAATCTTCACTATTATTAAAAAGGTTTTTATTTTATACTTTATTTAAAGATTTAGAATCTTTGCTTCAATTTTATAATTTATTTATTTTTTTAAAGCTTATTTTAATATTTCAATCAATCTAACATATTAATAAATTAATAATTCGTTATTTGTGCATTTTGACAGTTTGTTTTTAATTCTGTATTAGATAAAAAAAGTTACTATTAAAATTTGAATGTAAGGCATATATACATCCCGTTACAATATGTAGCATTTTCTCTTTATTATTTTATATGCACATTTCCTTTGCCAGACAGATGTACATTTATGTACTGGACAAAGCTCATGTTCTTTAAATAATATCATGCTGTCAGATGAACATTCCTGTCAGTGTGTTTCTATTCTAACATGTTGACATTGCATTGGTTGTTGATATATATCAGGAAGTGAGTGTTGGTGTGGCTAGCCTGGAATCAAATGTTTTGAAAATCATTTAAGTTTGTCATCTGGGTGACCTATCTATGCTCAACATTCTAAAATTAAAAATTAAAGTTACAAACATAATAATAATGAAACATAAAGCATAATTTTTTTTATAGTAATTATTTTTGAAGTTTGTGTGTTGTCACTTATATATACGTTAATAAAACTTTCACGTTATTAGTACTGGCAGTGATCTAGTTTACATTTTTTAAATCTTTATTAAAATATATTTTAATAAATATGCTTAAACCTCAGCTACTCCACATGCTAGTGGACAGGACTGATAGTCATAATAAAATATATATGTTAAAGTTGGATCTTTAACAGTGTGTATCTGCCTACTGTATAAATTTCCAGATTCAAATAGCCTGGTGGCACTGTGTATGGCAGATACAGTTAGACACCAACTACCACTTCCACCCTGACTGTTATGATATATATCTATGTCTATATCTTTATATTTATATATATATATATGGTTGTAGTCTTATGGACTAATATACCACTCGTTGGCAATGTTTACATGCTAAATCACATAAAAATGCCATTTCCGTGCCCGACAAATTCGAACCTGCATTTTCTATAATACAACTTTTATTGTTGTGCTACAGATTGCAGGTCGCTATGTCGCATTGCAGTACAGCATAGATGTCATATCGCAACAAATAAATTTGGTAAATTCACACACTTCATAAAAATATTATGGATTGGTGTGAGAGTGGGTGTATTTAAATTTGATGGAAATGTTGTTTTTATTGATTTTTTTAACGTATTTAAACATTCCATTTTTTTTAATTAGTAATTATCCGACTCTTTACACCATTCTGTATTGAAGTTTTAAGTAGCAAAATCTTGTCCAGATAGATGTGTAAAGCCAGTTGGAATTAGGTGACACATTAAGTAACTTACTGTTCATATCATTCCATGAGACCAACAATATAGCGCAGGAAATCACACATCTTGTTCGATTCTGTGATTTACAAGCAACATAATGCTAACCATAAATCTAACCCTAAACATAACCCTAACCCTAAATCTAACCCTAGCAACTTTTACTTTTTGTTGTCATTCTATTGGAAGTAAAAAATAGTAGTAACACAATAATAATATTTGCTTCTCTGTAAAAATTAAAATGTAAAATGAAGACTGAGAAAGTAAAAAATAGTGGTAGCACAATAATATCTGTTTCTCTGTAAAAATTAAAATGTAAAATTAAGACTAAGACCTTTTACTTTTTATTCTGATTACGAGTTTTTAAACAACAACAACAAAAAGGTGAAATCCCCCCCCCCAAAAAAAAAAATCAGATTGAAAAATTTGTTTTCTAATAAAGCAAAAAAAATGCAGATGAAATTGTAATTTGTTGATTTTATTTTACATTTATTGTTATCATTTAATTTGTATATGTTAATAAAAAAATATTTAAAAAACATGATTTTGATATTTTTTATTTTTGTATTACAAAAAACACATCAAAATGATTAAAATCAACTGCGTGGGAATGCTCATATTTTATAGTTTTAGCATAATAATGGTGCCATTGAGCGGTGTCTTTGTACATAAGACTATCACACCATATATATATATATATATATATATATATATATATATATATATATATATATATATATATATATATATATATTGTACTGGTAACTTCTTTCTTCTTATTACAGAATGTGCCACCAAGTCATTGCACATCTGGAAAATTTAATTTACAGTGATCATAAGATAATGATGATGATGAATAGCACTGGCTAAATCCAGGGCCCCAAGAAGACATTAATATTTTTCAGACAACTGAGAAATAAAACTAGGACAAATGTTAGCTAATATAATTTAACTGTTTTTTTTTCAGAATACATATAAAAGTTTATCTATATAAGATGATTGTAGACTTTAGGAAACTTTGTCAAACCATTTACAACAAGAGAAAACATTAAATATTCCAGAAGACAAGCTAATTCTCTCATCAAGTTTTAAAAGGGAGAGACTAAATTTCCTTCAGCTGAAGATTCACTGAACCTTCTGGTTTTACTATTCAAAGATTTTGTAAAATTAAAGTCTTGCAACAAATTTAATGAAACAGTGCAGATGAGGACTGAGTAGTACATTGAAACTAGAGGTGTCATATGTCTGCATAACATTTCTTGAATAATCACATTTAAGATTACAATGTTAATTTTTATGCAAGAAGAGCAAATATCATAAGAGCATACATGTGGGAGAATACAAAATTTTCGATATAATGAAAACAGAAATATTAAAAAAATATTTCAGTATAAGTAATTTTAAAGTGTGAGAAAATAAAATCTCTGATTTAATGAACACAGAAATATTTACCCGGTGAATCACCATCCAAACAATTGGCCATAAACTAAGTGCTATAACTAATTAAAATGTCTTAAAACATGACAGATAAGCAATAAAAAATTATTTACATCTGCCCAAGCATTTATTCAAAATGCAAAACCTATAAATATAAAACTAATTAGGTTAAGGAAAGAAAGTCTTAGTACATGCCCTGATGTACAGTAAAAACACAATTCAAAATTATAGTCACACTGTATCAGGACTAAAATATACTGTAGACAACTCTAATAAACAATAACATCTAAAAATTATAGAATACAAAAATTTATTTTGCAGATTTACTTCAGATTGAGCAGAAATTTTAATTAGAGATTTATGCACTGGCAAGAATTTAAAATAAGTTACCTTACATTAGAGACAAGTCCAGTGAGTACAGGTAATATTGATTCTATTTTCCAAATGACTATTTTTAAATTGTGGTGAGTGTGGGAGAATATGGTGAAATAAGTTTTAGTTTGAGCTTTCAAGGCATAATTGGAGAAAATAGCTTGGAGATCTGGATCCATCTTAGAGTAAGTTTAGCAGGGCATCCTTAGGTTTGAATACACATGGTATAAAACTTGGCCATCTAATAAATTGAACACAATCAAACTAATGTAGGATATTCTAAGAGTACAGGCAAAGGTTTATTTGACATATAAATAAATAGTCTCCTCACAGCAGATTACAAAAGTGAACAGGAATGTATTAAAAACTATGGTAATCCTGCCAATTAAATAAGAATCTCCATAAGCTAATATAAAATAACAATCACAAATCAGCCAACAAATTGAGCTGCACTGTTATTCCAAGAATAATCTAGGTCATAACACCTAGAATAATCTTAACTCTAAATAAGAATAATAGTAAATCCTAAACTTCTGGGCTATTTATATGACAACTTTATCTCCCATGTATTTTTTTTGTTTTTTTAATTATAAGTCTTCACCCAGAGCAAATATTTATCTCACAGTTAATATTAATTAATAATTCTGACAAGGGCTTAACCTATTTTCAAAAAATTAATTAATACAAATTACATCTCTGCTCCTCAAATAAATTAAAATAGATGCAATCAACTTTTTGTTTGATTAAAAAAAAACAAAATTTTCACAAACAAGAATGCAATTAACATTCTTTTAATTAAAAAAAAATTTCTAAAAGATATAATAAAATGTTAGTTTTTTTAAAGTTTTTTTATAAAATAAACTTAAAACAGATTTTAAATTACAATATTGAAAACACACATTTTTGAAAGAAAAATAAATACTTATGTGTACTACTATATACTTGTAAAAGAATAAATGTCAAAATTTAAAATAATTATAAATGTTGAAACAGAATCTTTGAAGCAGATACTATCCAGTTCAACTGCCCCATCATGCCATGAAAAAAATAAAAGCATTCCTGTGTTATTTGTATATAAAAAAAACCTTAAACATTTTACACTTTAAAACATCCTGACTGAATGTTTGCCCTGCACTCAAAATAATTTATTTTCTTAATTCAACTTTAACCATTCTCATAATCAGGCAATAATAAAGAAATCTTTTTTCACACAGTCATTCTGCTTATTCTGAGTTTAAATGCCATAACCTTTGTCAGACATTTCTTTTTCTCATCTAGGTAGCTCTATGATATAGAATACTTTTTTATATTCCCCTGTCCTTGCTTATAATGTTTTGACTCACCCCTTTTACATTCTGTTTTATTCTCTACCATGCTTATCTGAAGACTCTTTGGCTGAGCAAAACACATTACTTTACTCTTGACAGTATGAACACTAGAACATGGAAAGAATACATAGTTTTTTGACTATTTTAAATAAGATTGCTTTACAAATAGCTTTTATTTCTGCAGTAAAATTATACTTCTTAATCTTTCTTCTGCTTATTTTGTTTGTTTACACTCCAAGTTCAAAAATTAACAGTTACTTTAATCCACTCTTGATTAGTTTCTTGTGAAGACATCATTACATTATTTTCTGTCTTTAACTCATATCTTTCTTTCTACATTTTGATCTGCACTTTCTAGTTTTTCCACCACACAATTTATCTGCATTTCATCTCTGCTTATTTCTATCTTTATTTCCACTTTATCTGATGTAATAGTATTTGACTTTAATTCATCGTTCACATCTTTACCAACCTCAACTTCCATTTTGACTTCTAAGTTACTTGTCCTAATGTTACTTTGTTCCAATCTATCTCTCACAACTTTCTTATCGACTTTTACTATTTTAACTTTCTGTCTCATTCCAATTATCTTGGCTTTGAGATCATTCATTATTACTCTATTGTCTTCCCTCATTTCTTTTATCATTGTTTGGAGGCTGTGCTCATTTCCAGTAACTCTTGTTTAATTTCCCTGTTTTTTCATTAATTCCATCATCATCTTAATCATTATCTGAATCCCTGACACTGCTTTTTCTACTATCTGAAGATTTTTGATAGAGACAAAACTCTCTTCCAACACCACCTCCCTCTCAGTTTTTATGCTGTCTTTCATTCTTGCAAACAATCAAATTCAATATCATTAAATTCCTGATTTTTATTTTTTTGTTTTTACACACACACACATGAAAAAAATATAACTTACTATTTATTTGTCACTTTCATTTGTTTATAGATCCCACAGTAAATGCTATTTGACTATTTATTTATTTTATCTTATTAAAAAAATTAATCCCCAACTCCAAGCTGTTCCAACAATACACACCAATTAGGCTAAATTGATTACAAATATTTAAGTCCTGCCTTCTGCGCTCGAGATATTTCCCAATTGTTTGAACAAAGACTCACATGGGTATTTATTTTGAGGCTGCAAGTTGGCAGTGCTAAAATTTAAATTTATTATGTACTAGTCACTTTTTTTTTGTTCTGATGACATAGGAATGACCAGGTCACAGCCTGGAAAATTTAATTAATGGTGATCCGAAGTTAATGGTGATAATTATCGGCATCAGCTAAACCCACAGTGAGCAGTGAGCAAGAACTCACTAATATTGTTAGACAACTGAGAAATAAAACTAGGACAAATGTTAGCTAATATAATTTAACTGTTTATTAAGATTACATATAAAAGATTACATATGTAAGATGGCTGTAGATTTAGAAAATTTTGTCAAAGTGTATATGAGAAGAGAAAATATTAAATGTTCCAACAGACAAGCTAATTTTCTCATTAAGTTACAAAAGGGAGAGAATACATTTTCTTCAGCTGGTCATTCACCAAACATTCAGGTTTCACTATTCAAAGATTTTCCAAAATAAAATAGTATTGCAAGAAATGTAATAAAATAGTGCAGACAAGCACTCTCTAGTATCTTGACACTTGAGATGTTATATGTCTGCATTACAGCTCATGCATAATCACATTTAAATTTACCAAGGTTAATTTCTATGCAAGAAGGGCAAATATGATAAGAGAATATGACAAAATAGGTACCTTAATGTAGGAGAATACAAAATGTCCAATTTAATGAAAAGAGAAATATTAGAAAATACTTCAGTGTAAGTAATTTTAAAGTGTGAGAAAACAAAATCTTTGTTTTAAGGAAAACAGATATATTCAACTGACTCACCAACCAAACAATTGCCAATAATAGTAGTGCTATAACTAATTAAAATGTCTCAAAAGAAGACAGGTAAGCAATAAAAAAATATTTACATCTGCCAAGCATTTATTCAGAATGCAAAACCTACAAATATAAAAGTAAATAGCTTAAAAAAGAAACTCTCAGTACACACTTTCATGAACAGTAAAAACAAAATTCAAAATTACAGTCACATAGTATTAAGACTAAAAAAATGTACACAACTAATAAAAGATTACATATAATAATTATAAGATATGAAAATTTAGTTTACAGATTTATTTTAGACTGAATTAGGATTTTAATTACAGATTAATACCCTGACAATAATATAACTTAGATTATTGTATAGACAAGTCCAGTGAGTACTCACAGTAAGGTGCATGCAATATTGATTGAAATCTTCAAATTAGTTTTTCATTAAATGGTGGCAGGTGTCGAGGCATATAGTGGAATCAGTTTTAGTTTAGGTTTTCAAGGCATAATTGCGGAGAACAGTTAAGAGATCAGGATCCATCTTACAGTTGGTTTAGCAAAGCATTGTTGAGGTTTTAATACACATGCATAGAATATGATTATTTGGTAAAGCAAACACAATCAAAATAATGTAGGCTACTGTAAGAGTTCAGTCAGTTTTTTACATATAAATAAATAAGGTCTCCTCACAGTGAGTCACAGAAGCAAACAGCAATGTATTGAAAACTATGGTGAACTTGCCAATTAAATAAGAATTTCCATTAGCTAATATAAAATAACAATCACAAATCAGACAAAAAAAGAGCTGTGTTGTTACTCCAAGAATAATCTAGGACAAGACACCTAGAATAATCTTAAGTTCAAATATGATGAATAATAAATCCTAAACTTCTGGGTTTTTTATATGCCACTTTTATCTACCATGTAATATTTCTTGTTTTTAATAAGTCTTTCACCAGTGCACTCAGTCTTAATTAATAATTCTGACCAGGCTTAACTTATTTTTTAAAAAAATAAATCTCAGCTTCTCAAAATAAATTAAAATAGATGCAATCAACTTTTCATTTGATTAAGAAAAAAAATCATAAACAAAAATACGGTTAACTTTTTTTAATTTTTTAAAAAAAAAAAAATTCCAAATGATAAAACAAAATTTTAGTTTTTTTAAAGTTTTTATAAAATAAACTTAAAAAAAGATTTGAAATTGCAATTTTGAAAGCACATATTTTTGAAAGGAAAATAAATACTTATGCTTGCTACTATATACTCGTAAAAGTATGTCAAAATTTAAAATAAACGTAAATGCCATGATGGAAACTTTGAAGTGAAATAACAATAGTACATATTTTCATTACAAAATGATAGGGTTCTATTTCAATAATAATATTAATTTTTAACTATCCCATACATTAAAATTCCAAATATATGGTTCGATTATCAGAAATAACAAACAATAAATAATAAAACATGAGATATTTAGCAAGGCACAATGGTTAGCAAAACATTGAGAACACATTCCAAATACATAACAAGACACCTATGTATTATTGCCATTATGTCTTTTAAATACATGTAATAATTCTAACCTAATACTATTAAATTAAGACCTACTCTAAATTTCATATTTAGCTTTAAAATATAATATCAGGTACTTTAAATATAAAACAAACAAATTAATTAAAAATCATGTAGTTAAATATAATGAAGGATTTTAAATGATATTTAACTACCCCTATAAAAATAATATTAGCAACAATAACAAACAAAGTATTCTTATAAATAATTATATTAGTAACTTATATTTATGCTCAATATTTAATAATGAAATGAAATATAATATTAATACTCCTAAACTGTGATATTTGAAAAATACAATTTACTCTGAATGGAGTGGCGATATGAAAATAGAAATAATTTGTATCAGATCATTCTTAGATAATCACTTATGATTATAAAATAACACTAAAATGATTAGACATTCAACAATATTATTATGAATAACAATAGCATTCTAAATAAACTTATAAATTTTATAATATGTAATCATATCATATGACTTGTTTAATTTCTATTGATCATGCATTATGAAAATGAAGAAGTCAATAAATAATACTTGACAAGAAAATTTTATATAAAAACATTAACAAATTTTTGTGATTAAAACATTACATAATTTTGCATATAATTGTAAAATTATAATTTACAATACCAATTATCAAAATAAAATATTACATACAAATTTTACAAGTAATAAAATAAAACACATACAATAAATCAAATAAGATAATAAAACAAAAAAAATATGTTAGCCATTACTATGGCTATACTAAGTTATAAATCATGTTTACATACCTCTAATATCATATTATAAATTTTAAAATGTTTACATCTTTTAAATTATATCAATAAAATTTATTTTTCTGATTTGATAAAATATTATTTCTCAATTCATATTGTAATGGTCAGAAACATGTGATTCATTAACATAGTACGGAATTCGACCACCACACAGAACAGTGCACCATCTAGGTAGCAAAGCCACCCATAGTACTGAGTTCAAACATAGTTTATCGGTTCCACAAAACAATCTATGAAACAATGCAGCTGATGCTACATTAGTAAATACATCTTTAGGCACGGTGATCAGAGAGATGCAAAAGAATCAAGAATTTTATTTTCAAGTTAGCCAATAATAACAGAAATATTAAACATTTATATTTACAGAATCGAAGAGATATTATACTGAATGGGTGTTGAATAAATAAATGTGTAATGGCAGATGTATAGTTTAAAATTATTTATTTAAAACATTTTAAAATAACTCATTTAATTAATAATATTTGGCAAGATTTAAATCTCAGTAGCGGGATTTTCCGATACTGTTATATATTAAAGAGATACGTTTATTTATTTAGAAATATTTTATATGAAATCATTTAACCAATAATACTTTATATTTAAATCTCAGTAGTGGGTTTCCGATATTTGGCTGACATAATCTAGCTACCTAAAATTCTTGAGCAAGATTTGGGGATTTATACCTTTGCAATGCAAGAATCTAAAGAAGGATTAATCCTAGTGGCGGATATATATTTATTTAATTAAAGATATTTACTAATTACTATGGTCAAACATTTATTTGAAAGTGAGTTATGTGACTCATTTAGAGATGGATTTATACATTGAATAATAAAGTTAATGCGAAGAAAACAAGTCATCCGTCTAGAAAGGTTTTATAAGGGTGGCAATAAATTGAAACTGTGAAGCCATGGATAATTTTATAATGGGTGGGCACTTGCTGTAGGCCCAAATGGGTAAGGTGTCACATAAGCATAATTAGGGGCAAGTACTTTATGCCACATTATGTCCTAACTGCATGACGGTGATCAAGTCCTACAGGACATTCACCAGCTTTTGTAGAACGACTGGGATTATTTTAAATCCTAAAGAATCGAGCATCCAAGGCTTATAATAGGTCATCGCATCTCTAAAATGTAACATATGTATAATTTATGGACTATTCTGCTAAGATTTAAATATATTTTACAACTCAGCACTACATTATCAACAGTTAATGTAGAACATTTGTGACTCTCAAAGAAATGTAATTTACGAAATTATTACTTAAAAACATAATAAAATATAAAACAATAGGTAGACTGGGTGTGTATTAATAACTAATATGTCAGCCACTTGCTAAATAGTAGACACCTGCATTACAATAAATGAAGCATTGCGAAAATTATGGAGATTTCTGAGTAAACCATCCAACAGTATATAAAAGAAGTATATTAAGAGGCCACAGGAGAAGATGGCATCCATCTTGATTAAAATAAATTTAAACTTGGTGAGGTCCAGTTGGAAATCTTTTAAGCATGTGATATTTAAATAATATAAATGTAAAATTTAGAAATACATGCCCAAGAAAGATAGAATTAGGCAAGCTAGAATATTAACGAAATTTACATAATAAATTAATTATTGAATTTAGTTTTACAAATGAGAATTTTACACTTTATAGTTTATAAGTTATATAAAAATGAGCTTTAGCATGGTATTAGTAGAGTACTCATAAGCTTGGGTAGTACAGGTACCTGTTTATACGACATTTTCTGATTCAGTGATCAGTAGCAAATTGTTCATGATTTCAGAAGTAGCAGTTCTTTTCAGCATTTTGATTATTGATTGATTTTAAAATCAGCAGCAGCTTTATAATTGTCTGTGCAGCAGATTTTCATGGTTGACTTTATGGAGGGCAATGGGAAGGTTCAGCATATGATAGGCCATTTGCAGAAGGAGAATAGTCTGGGTGCTTTCTACTCGACCATACTGTGGCAAAGAAAATTAATTTAAGATCTTGGAGACTCTCAACTGATCAAGTGCACAGCTAAAGTTTAGGTGAAAGTTTTTAGAAAGTTCAAAATGTCCTCCTTTCTTAATCTTATCTTTTACTTTTTGTTATATTTAATTTTTGGATTTACTAATTTGCCCCAAGGATAATCAATACATTCTTATACTTTTAATTTATATAGAAAGCTACTTTTCTATTGTTCGATTTTATTTTTACATTTACATTTTTGTAATTAGATTTTAGGGAATTTTTCTTTTTAATTAATCTATTATCTCTGACCGACCGTTACTTTTAAAATCACAAATACAAAAGGAAATATACGATTATTTTTACTTTTAATTAAATATTACAATCAGATTTCTAAAATTATTATTGAATGAAATTTAAACAAAGCAATAAATAACAAACTTTATAATTTAAAATAAATGGTTAAAATTATATATTTTTATATACTAAAAAAATACAAATTACATTAATTATTTTATCTATTGCTTTAAATTTGTTATCAAAATGTGTGTGTGTGTTTATGGTGGATTTTACATATATTTATACATTTTTAATATTGCTACATACACAATTCAACACCAAAAAAGTTTAAATTTGGGTAGGATAGAGTGGTAGGTGAGAGACGATAAAAAAAGGTGAAACTTAAGATTCGAATATGAATCTTACTGTTTCATTTTTTATTATTTCTGTGAACAATTCAGGAAGAACATAGGAGGCAAGAAAAGAAAAAAAAATTGCTACATGACATAATTTAAATACGTAATTTTTTTTACAGATATATAGGAAGTAGAGATTACATGAAGTAACAAATATTTTATATACCCGGATCTAGAGTTTCTAGTTTAATTTAAAATGCCCTAATTTGGCCATATCTGGTTAGAAATCTAATAGTTATATTAGTTAACTGATAATATATTTATAAAAAAATTCTTAGAGTAATAGTAATTCAAATAATATATATTGTAAGTATTTAAATTAATATATAAGATTTGTAACTATTTAAATTAACATAGAAATACACCTCTCTCAGGTGTGTGGCATATTTCAATCCCTATTTGGCATGCCATTTGTAACTATAATTTGTAACTATTTTAATATGTCACATTTGTAACCATAATAAATATTTAGATAGGGGAAATTATTAATTATTAGATATATGCCTATCCAATCTGTACCATTTGTAACTATATTAATTCATCATAGTATAGATAAAGAAATTATAGAATCACTGTGCCACTTGAAAATATCAGCATTAAAGATTCTTGGTATTTATTTATATATTGGGGCAGTCATTTGAACAATAAAACATTCTGGCCATTGTCATCAAATAAAAATAATATTAAATATAGCAACTGAATAAAAGTACCCACTGTGAAATTCCTGGAGTGCCTTATGCTTATCTCCAATACTAGGTTCTTCTAACAAAGAAACCTTCCTATTCTTCTTTCCAAATATATAAGAACATTCATGGTCATATGCACACACTGGTGCTATTCATGACAACTTATAAAAAATATATATATATTCTATAAAACTAATATTATGAAGTTGGAAAGGGATGATATCACTCTTTATTCAGTTTAGCTAAGTACATGTGTTTTCCCATGAGCGCCACTAGATTGTTTTCAATCTAGATAAGTATCTGTTTATAGTGTATTTGAGTTCAAACTCATTCAGTACATTTTTATTACACATGACTTGGATGACTAATGAAAAAAAAATGACATTCTTACATTTTATCTATATTGATAAAATTACAAGATCCCAATATTACCAAAGTTTATATTATAGATCAAAGATTCTTATAGACATTGCTAGCTCATTTACGTATATTGATGAACAGACATGTATAATCCTATTAATGGCTTCCAAACAAGCATGTGAAGACCATTATTGATATTGATGGCCATTTAACTAGATTATTTATCACAATAAAGGTAATAATGATGATGATGATAATAATATCATAATAATAATGATAATAATAGTGATATCATAATAATGATTATAATAGTGATGATGATACCAGCCATGGCTTATTAATAAACTCACAACAATAAATTCATTTTTATAAACTTATAGGCATCTATTAAAATTATCCTATTTCATACTGGGATTTAATAATACTAGTGGTGATGATTGATCATCATGAATCTCTTTGCATAATATTCAATTTTCTATAAATTCCTATTTACTAAAATATATTCATTACGCTAAACATTAAATTTAATGATTATAATTTATTAATGATGATTGATGGCGATCATAACTTTTATATGGTATTATTTGAAACGTTTTTAACCAATAACATGATATCCATCTTTGATGAGGATGATCTAAACTCATGGACACAACACAATTTTAGCTTTCTATTGTTGAACTATAATTATCAAAATTTGGTTATTCTCAAGCATAATCCTTAAATACTTAAATATCAACATTCTAGTTTACCTATTATTTTGCGGACGCTTAATATTTGCAAGTGATTGCTCAATATATACGAATGGTAATACTTAATAACTGCGAGCAATGATGATGAATTAAAATGATAGAATCAAGACAAGAAAAACACAATATTTTTAATAATAACTCGGAAACCAATTAAGATATATAATTATATTTTATTAACACTACTACTCTTTCTTTCCTTCTTTAAAGTCAAATCAACAATTAAATAAATGGCTTATTACCATATTAATTCAATACAAAAATTAATATAAAAAATTTATATAAGTATAAGCAAATAAATCTAACATATAGGTTTGTCATTTTTCTTGATATCTCAAAATAAGCTGACTTAAATCAATATTAGAAAAAAAATACATATTCTATAAATGCTTATTTAAGACTTTTCTTACTTATCATATCATAAAATAAATTTCAGGTGTAACTTGTATATGTTATTTCACTTCCATTCAAATGTAATGCCCTACTTTTCAATTTACCATTTTAAACTAATCATATATAACCTATTCTTTGATGTGTTTGGATAAGCAGTTACACATGCACGCATTCGGTAATGTTAACATATATGTTTAAAATGTATATCCATAAATTACATATATAAAAATATATATATATATTTTTTTGCAACCTTATAGCGAAAGAAAATAAAATACATGATATTGATTTTAATATGGAACCAGATAAAATAAAAATAAAAACATTATAAATGCATATATTTATAGGTTGCTCATTATCATTAACAACTGAAGAACAATTAAAAAAAAACATTTCAACATTACAATATATAATAAAAAAAAATAAAAAAAAATAATGAAAAATTTAAGTTTAAAGATTTAAACTATGTTTGTGCTATGTTGTGAGATATTGCAAATAACTATAGATAAACAAGTCTTTAATGTTTCTGTATCAAAAGAAAAATTGCTTTGACCAGTAAATTAAGGTTTACTTTTAATAAGCAAGAATAAAATTGGTTAAAGAAAGTTCATAGTTACCAGATCACTTTCATTTCTTATTAATGTCCTGAGTTTGAATTTTCAGACTGTTTGTCTTTGCTCCATAAAAAAGAAAGTTATTGCAGATACTGTTAAGATAAACCTGAATCAATTGACTTGCTTGTTTCTTTAATTCTAAAATTATTTATTGTTGATTGGCTTCCTTCTACCATTTTAAAAAAAAGTTATTATAAGTACTTTTGAATAAGTAGGTACCGGTGGATTTGCTTGTCTCTCTCCTTTTAAAAAAATAATTGATGTTGTCACTTTAGATGATTGAGGTAAACTAACAAAAATTTGATTCATGGCTTCAAACTTGGTTCTACATGGCTTTTATAAATTTTTTTTTCCTCCTATTTCCTCTTCTCCATTCATTCGAAGGTAATGAGCTTTTAATAAGCCAGGAACCAGAAAAGAAGCATTCCATATAGCTTGTGTGGTTGGCTTCAAACTCTATCATTTTGTTGGTTATTATTTGATATATAACTTCATAGACAGATCAGCGATTTTAACTCATTCTGTATTAACCAGGAAGCAGAAAAAAATGGTTTAGCAATGCAGAGGCATAGTATTATGCATAGCCAAATATGTTAATATCATATTTATATAATTGTTAATAACTTCTATTAAATTCAATCTTGTTCCAATGTTTTCCTCTCTTCTTTAATATTGCTGGAAATTGTTTATATAGACGCACATCTTCGTCTATATTGACTTTATACCAGAGTCTTTTACTTCATTTTCTTTCTCAATTTTTAAAAAGTGGATAAAAAAAATCAAATTGCTTACTTTTCTCCTTTTTTTTTTAACATTAATAACAAGGAAGGACCGACTGAGTTGAGTCTCGAAATAATAATCACTGAGTTACATCTCACTTTAATAATAATAATCTGAGTGACTGTCTCTCCAAAATATTCATATTGAGTCTCTAAAAATAAAATCATACTGACTGATCAAAAAATAAAATCATACTGCCTGATCATCTCTCTAAAAAAAAAATTAATGACTGAGTGATCATCTCTCTAAAAAAAAATTAATGACTAAGTGATTAAAAAAATTGTTTCAATCATTTATATCACGAATTTCAACCAAAGAAAAAAAAACATCTGGAAACTTTATCTTAAAAAAAAAATCAAAGCTTCAGAAGTTTGACATCGGTCACAATCAATAAAGACTTAAAATTGATCGCTATCGTTATCTACATCAAAGCACCTCTTTTGTAAAAATAATCTTAAGACACAGACAACAACAAACCTGGAATCTATAGCCATCAGAAATAGGTGTAAAAGCATCTTTGTGTTTGTACAGATGTATTCATTCTTTCACACGTGTACATTTTTTTATCTCCTAATCTAATAATCTCCATCGCCTTATTTTACACTTTTCTGATCTACTCTATTCTAATAAAACCAAAGTTAAATAATATGACACCTTATTTAATAAAAATATATATAATAAATCATTACCAAATATTATTACCCTCTACATAATGGTTTATTCATTAACTATCTATAAATTTATAATAATAAATACACATATATAAATCCTCATATATATAAAAGAAAAAAAAATTTTTTTCTTGATTAATTGAATAATATATATATATATCTACAATATATATATATATATATTTATTTATATTTCTATCTAAAGCCCTATTTGACTAATGTAGGTTCCATTCTATCAAATTCATTCTATCAAATTCATTTTACTAATTTTATAGATACGTAATGGCCGTCCTGAGAGACTAAACTATTTTTATAACCCTGGGTCAGGTGGATAATATCTATCTCTCATCATCGATGACTGCAGCCTTGGGTTTTCTAATTTTTGCCTTCGATATATCAGGTGGTTCTTTGGCCCAATAGTTAAAATCCATTGTAGTAAGAAATTCAACCATTTCTTCTATGTCTTTTATTTCACTGCCTGCCATTAATTGTTGGATGGTTAGCGACATGCTATGCTGAAAAGTCCCAATGATGTGTGGATCCAAAAAGGCGAATGTTGTAAGGGATTTCCATTTCACCATATTCCACCAGTTATTGGCAGAGACTTGTAGATGGTAACTGGCTATAGCTATCTGTTCATCTGGTCCTTTTTTATGAAATTGGGAGAACTTTTGTAGGCTCTCTAGGTGGGTCTGATGGTTTTCTTTTATATCCCCTCGAATAAAGATTTTAATGTGTAACATCTTTGCTGAGCTTTGGTGTCCATTGTCCATCTTCATGCTTTCTTCCATGGCCTATGGTCTTTCTATATTTTCATCCCCATCTACGCTCAACTTCTTTTTACTGCTGACTTCATTCAATGGTACTTGTGGACCTTCATCTATTGGAATGAGGTCTATTTGCTCATCATACTTATTTACATTAATTACCGTATTTGTCTGCTCTTCTATTACCATAGGTTTGACAGATCTTTCTAACTTCCTTTCATTCTGCATGTCTTTAACCTCTTCTTCCTTTTTACTGACTCAGGATATTCCAAATTCCTTTATTATCATTTCAAAATATCTCAAAATATCCTTGTTAATTTTCTGACACTGCCTTATCCTTTCTTCTTCCTGTCTTTTTTTTGAATCTTCATCTCTTTTTCTCACTCCCTCCTCATATATTTTCCTCATTTCTTCCCTATCCTGTCTAAGTATTTCACATAACTTTAGACTAAAGTCCATTGATCTTCCAAAAGCTTTACATAAATTTCCTTGCTCTATACTAAAATTTTCTGTTTCCATTTTCTCTATTATATTTATTTATTACTAGCATTAGACTTTTCCCCACCGATATCTTGGTCCTATTACACTATTTCAATGCCCTCACCTACTCTACATTGCCCTATCTTGATATTTTCTATATTTCTGCATTTAACATATATATTATAACAAACTACTGCTAACATGTATAATAAGCCACTGCTGTCTATGATATATATATATGATCGTACTTACTGTTAACATGTATAACAAGTCAATGCTGTCTATGATATATATAATAGGACTTTAATAAAATATTTACTGCTACTGCTTTATCACTTAGTGACTGATTACTTTTTTTGGTATATATATATATATATATATATATATATATATATATATATATATATATATATATAACATTTCACTAGATCCTTCTTAAATTATACACACACCCCTGCTTTCCTTGAATTTGTTATTACACCTGCTGTGCATCCATCTATTTGATCTTGTTATATCACTCAATTTATTTTTTTCATTATTTTTATCAAAAAAACAAACTGGTATATATAGAATAATTAGCTAACTCGGGTAACGAACACTAAAAGAAATTTTATGCGTTATATTTTTGTTCAGGTAAATGGGTTTTCTTTCAAAGCCTCCACATTGTCAGTGCCAAACACTAAAAAAAATTATACTATGTAATGGTCAGAAACATGTGATTCGTTAATATAGTGCAGAATTCGACCACCACACAGAACTGCAGCACCATCTAGGTAGCAAAGCCATCCCTAGTACTGAGTTTCAACTTTGTTTATTGGTTCCACAATACAATCTACAAAACAATACAGCTGATACTACATTAGTAAATACTTCTTTAGACACAGAGATCAGGGAGATGCAAGAGAATCAAGAATTTTATTTTCAAGTTAGCCAATAATAACACTAATATTAAATATTTATATTTACAGAATCGAGGAGATATATTGAATGCATGTCAAATAAATAAATGTGTAACGGCAGATGTATAGTTTGAAATTATTTATTTAAATCATTTTATAATAATTCATTTAACTAATAATATTTGGCAAGATTTAAATCTCAGTAGTGGGATTTTCTGATACTGTTATATATTAAAAAGATACATTTATTTATTTAGAAATATTTTATATGAAATCATTTAACCAATAATACTTTATATTTAAATCTCAGTAGCGGTGTTTCAGTGTTTCCGATACTGTTATATTTATAGAGAAATACATTTATTTGGCTGACATAATCTAGCTACCTAAAATTCTCGAGCAAGTATTTCAAGAGCATGCCTTTGGGGATTTATACCTTTGCAATGCAAGAATCTAAAGTAGGATTAATCATAGTGGCAGACATATATTTATTTAATTAAAGATATTTACTAATTGCTATGGGCAAACATTTATTTGAGAGTGAGTTATGTCACTAATGCAGAGATGGAGTTATACATTGAATAATAAAGCTAATACAAAGAAAACACATGGTCTGTCTAGAAAGGTGCTATAAGGGTGGCAGTATATTGAAACTGTGAAGCCATGGATAATTTTATAATGTGCTGTCACTTGCCGTAGGTCCAAAGAGGTAAGGTGTCACATAAGCATAATTAGGGGCAAGTGGTTCATGCCACATTATATCCTAACTGGGTGACGGTCGTCAAGTCCTATGTGACATTCATTTGCCAGATTTTGAAGAACGACTGGGATTATTTTAAATCCTAAAGAATCTGGAGGATCCAAGGCTTATAATAGGTCATCGCATCTCTAAAATGGAACACATGTATAATTTATGGACTATTCTGCTAAGATTGAAATATATTTTACAACTCAGCCCTACATTATCAACATTTAATGAAGAATGTTTGTGACTCTCAAAGAAATGTAATTTATGGAATTATTACTTAAAAACTTAATAAAATATAAAATAATAGATAGACTGGGTGAGTGTTAATAACTAATATGTCAGCCACTTCCTAAATAGTAGACACCTGCATTACAATAAATGAAGCTTTTAAAAAATTATGGAGATTTCCGAGTGAACCATCCAACAGTATATAAAAGAAGTATATTAAGAGGCCACTGGAGAAAATGGCATCCATCTTGATTAAAATAAATTTAAACTTGGTGAGGTCCGGTGAGGAATCTTTTAAGCATGCGATAATTAAATAATATAAATGTAAAATTTAAAAATACGTACCCAAGAAAGTTAGAATTAGGCAAGTTAGATTATTAATGAAATTGACATAATAAATTAATTATTAAATTTAGTTTTACAAATGAGAATTTTACAGTTTATAGTTTATAAGTTATATAAAGAATGAGCTATAACATGATATTAGTAGAATACTCTAGAGCTGGGTAGTACAGGTACTTGTTTTATACAATGTTTTCCAATTCGGTGATCTGTAGCAAATTGTTCATGATTTCAGATGTAGCAGTTCTTTCCAGCATTTGATTATTCATTGATTTTAACATCAGCAGCAGCTTTATAATTGTCTGGGCAGCAGATCTTCATGGTTGACTTTATGGAGGGCAATGGGAAGGTTTGGCATATGATAGGCCATGTCCAGAAGGAGAATAATTTGGGCACTTTCTACTCGATCATACTGTGGCAGGTAAAATTAATTTAAGATCTTGGAGACAATCAAGTGATCGAGAACACAGCTAAAGTTTAACTGAAAGTTCTTAGAAAGGTCAAAATGTCATTCTTTCTTGAGCTTATCGGTTACTTTTTGTTATATTTTATTTTTGGATCCACTCATTTGCCTCAAGGATAATCAATACATTCTTATATGTTTAATTTATATAGAAAGCTGCTTTTCTATTGTTCAATTTTATTTTTACATTTACATTTTTGTAATTAGATTTTAGGGAATTTTTCTTTTTAATTAATCTATTATCTCTCACCGACCATTACTTTTAAAATTTCAAATACAAAAGGGAACATACAATTATTTTTACTTTTAATTAAATATTACAATCAGATTTCTAAAATTATTATTAAATGAAATTTAAACAAAGCAATAATTAACAAACTTTATAATTTAAACGAAATGGTTAAAATTATATATTTTTATATACTAAAAAAATACAAATTACATTTATTATTTTTATCTATTGCTTTAAATTTGTTATCAAAATGTGTGTGTGTTTATGGTGGATTTTACATATATTTATACATTTTTAATATTGCTACACACACAATTCGATACCAAAAAAGTTTAAATTTGGGTAGGATAGAGTGGTGGGTGAGAGACGATAAAAAAGGGTGAAACTTAAGATTTGAATATGAATCTTACTGTTTCAACATTAAAACAAATATATAAAATATCTTTGAAATGTATCTTAGTTAACTTATTTAGTTTTGTAGGTGTACTTTTGTTCTGACAATATATTGTTAAAAAAATAAATTAATCATGTTATAAATCATATTTCTTGGAATCATCTTTATTCAATTATATATTCACATATGTTAAACAAAACAACAAACATTCAAACATTTCTGTTTAATATTTCATCATTCATTCTCTGTAAAATATGCATTTACTTTAACTTATCAAATTCTAATCATGAAGTTATAAAATCTGAAGAATATTATTAATTCCATTAACATCCTTTGTATTAATATTATTTAATAAATATCATTTGTAATTACTTATTTGTAAATCTATGTTACTTTTATTTTGAACAGTCCAACTTTGAAAGTGTATCTATTACTTAATTATCTTAATACTATGCTATATGTTGGAAAATTGATAGCGATAAAATACAGGACATGGAGAAAAACAACAAGACTAATAACTCAATAGAGTAATAAAAGTCTCATGGAAAAAACAAGTGCAAAAAAAGTATTAGGTCTGATTTAATCATGAACCTAAAGAAAATCACATCATTGTTTTCTCAGCTCTTACTGACAACAAATAAGTGACACTGTCCATGAAAATACAATACAGTACTATGTTATTTGTATTGGTGCATAAATTCAAAATGTGCTGATATTTTTTATCATCACATATCTTTTGTACATCCAGGGTTTTTACGTAAATTACTCTCCTGTTTACCATCCAACACTCCTATCTACTGATTTTTTATCAAAGAACTTTATTACTAATCAATTGAATTTATTTATACAAAGCACATGATTCTTATTTACATATTAATGTAGGACTTTAATCAGAAGAAAGAGTGCTTTAATCACATTCAGTTTTATTGCCAAAATCTACAAGTTCCCAAGTTGTCTTGAAAGCTAGCTGTGGTGCCTTTCATTCATCTTGGTCCAACATTATCCTGAATTTAGGTATACAAGTTTGATGTGGATCATAGTCATGTTGATTATATCATTTTACAATGGACAAGCCAAAAATTATAGATCAGTAATGTAGCACTTCTAATTACCACAAACTCCCCATCAGCAATACCAAATGAGAAGGTGGAGATTAGAAGTTGTTTCACAGTGTAAACTGATTTTATTAGAGTCCTAAATGCATAAAAGACTGGACATTATGTGAAGATATCAGAGATGGTATTCTTCTCCCTGTTACACAGCAGGAAGACAGGGTCCAAGTGAGTCAAACCCCGGTGGGTAACAAAAAATTGGCAAGTAGGGAGGGTGTTTAGTTTGAGTTTTACAAGAAAGTCTAAAAACTTTAGATCCAGGTTCCAGAACTTGATCTTCCTAATTAAGTTATAATTAATGGTGTTAAAAAATGTCAGACTGAGAAAAGCAAGATTATTGCAAAGCTGGTAAGCTTCCCTGTAGCTGATCCTACTGGAGTCAGCTTGGATTGGTGCTCTAATTATTTTGATATGTCAGCACAAATTATGGATTATCAGATTTGATCAGAAAGCAGTGGAGTATATGTAGAGATGATCAACATGAATGGTTTTGCATGTGCAAAGAATGTACTCAGCTTTTGTTGTAAGTTAAATGCATACTGAAGTTGTAGATACTGCAGAGAATGTAGCAACAGCCCATTCCATTTAGAGTGTCTCATATTTTGTGGGAGTCTGATGACCACAGTCTTGCACTTCCACAATAACCATGTACACAGGGAGTTTACATATTACCAATAAATGTCTGCAAAACCTTTACAAAAGTATGATATTCTGAGGAACATCAGCATATTCATTAAGGAGTTTTTTGAATAATTTCAATAGTGAGTTTTTTTTTTTAATATAAAGGTTTATATAATTTCAATAGTGAATTAGTTGTCTTGCTTACAAATCTGAGTATATTATTCTGAACTGCCTTTGTCATAGCCAAAGGAGGAAAGACTAATAGGTAATCTGAGAAATTTCTGTGAAAACACAGTAAATGATGATATGGGGTTCCTTGAGGATAGTCTCCATGCAGCAGATTTACTGACATTCAATGTAAGCACTGACTCTGAAGAAAAGGCTGTCATGATTTTAAGTAATTTTAGGACTAATTTCTGGGATGGTAGGAACAGAGGCAGGTCTTTCATGTAAACTATATGGGTAATATTTTATTGATATGGGAAATATATAATCCAGGTATTCTCTGTTCAATCTTCTTCAGAAAAACATTTATGTACATGATGAAAAGCAGGGTGCTTAGTGGATAGCCCTGTGGAATGGATTTAGTTGGTTTAAATGAAGGATAAATT
The DNA here is from genome assembly GCA_028023455.1 of Epiperipatus broadwayi. Classification (NCBI taxonomy): domain Eukaryota; kingdom Metazoa; phylum Onychophora; class Udeonychophora; order Euonychophora; family Peripatidae; genus Epiperipatus; species Epiperipatus broadwayi. Next base: position 974,076 of record JAQFVV010000311.1, read on the forward strand.
TTTCCATTTATGGAGATGGCTATTATCTGATTGTTAAGTAAATTTGTGATGATATTGACTATTTAAGTGGGTAACTCAAATTTGCAAAGTAGATGGATGAGTTGGGTAGTCCTTACCAAATCAAAAACCTGAGCCATGTCCAGTTGGACAACCATGGGTTTTGATTTCCTGTTTGATCTGTTGTCATCAACAAAAGACTCATCACTTCAGTAGTGGATGAATCTTTTTTGGCAAATTGGAATTGAGAAATATATAGCAGAACTTTGTCCTGGATTTTATCTTTTATAATAGACTCAATCATCTTAATCATTAAGTGACTCATGGATATGGGCCTCAAATTCTCAAGTGATGAAGAAAAAAGTTCTTGAGAAAGTGGAGCACTCCAATGGGATAGAGACCTTCAATGTCAAGAGACCTAGAAGTAACTAGATCTACCATTTTATGTATAATGAGAACTATGTAATTTTTCAGATGATGATGGATGAACCTGGAAATGGCATGAAGAACTGAGTGTATTCTGTCAGGAGTTGATGCACATTTAGCTTTAATGCCAACCTCAGTTATGCCATGATTTGGCATAGACAGTTCACAAAGAACTGTTTAAAGTAAAACACTTGGAGTGTTGGTTAGTTTATCTCTATAGTAGATAAGAATCTGATTTACCATGTTATTCTCTGTAAAAACATTATTTCCAATTTTTATGGCTAATGGTGTGTTAGAATTGTCATGATAGCCAAGTTCCCATCTGATATAAGCTTTGGAAAAGTTATGGGACTATCTCAAACATATTTTAGGCTTCTTGGTGGCCAAGTAATCCATAATTATCTGGTGGGTGTTCACATATTGTTGTTTTAAGCAACTGAGCCAGGGTTTATTGGCATACCTTGCAAAGTGTCACTAAGAAATGTAATTCTCTGCAAAAGTGCCTAAGACCTTTATTCATATGATTGCAGAAGGTTATTAATGAATTTCAGAATATTTATAAAGGAGGACCATACCTCTGCCAGGATGAGAGACAAATCATCATTTTTTTAAAAAAAGTATAGGCCTCAAAATGATTGCTTCTTGCACTGCAGTTTTCAGGAAAATTCTTACAGTCAATGGTTGTGGAAACATATTCATTGATAATGGTGCTACTAATGTATGATAGTCAGAAATAAGAATGGGCTGGATCTCTAATTAAATGGATATCTGGAGTATATTATAGAAAGTCTATTAGGGTAGAATATTCTCTTGTGTAGAATGAGCAGGCATCTTGTGGGGAAAAAAAACATGCACACACCAGTCTGATATTTATTAAATGAATTAATTTAAAGTTGAATTGACTATAAGATGTATTGAAGTCCCATAACATGATGGTGGGATATGTGCTAGATTTGAGAATAACATTAAATTGCTGAATTAAAATGTGAGCAAAAGTAATGTCTCTCTTAAGCTAGAGAAAAATAATATTGAGCTTTATTCAGTTGAATGATAGAGTAATTAATAAGGGGTATGAATTTAAGGTGATTAAGTTGTAAAACTGGAAAGGTGACTTATATGGAATAAGGATGGTCATACCAGCAAAGGATTTGTTTGAACTTGAATGGTGGAATAAACCAAGTTTATTGAAGTGATGTATTCTGTCTGGGTTTGAATTTACATGAAGTTTACTTTCAGCAAAACAGATATCATGTGGAGAGTATTGTATAATCTGTCTTGAGACAGCCTCCATACTTTTACAAGTTTGAGTCCCTAATATTCATTCCAGTTAATTTTAGTTTCATAGAGATAAGGTAAAACAACTGTACCACACAGAACAATTCAATATGTGAAAAAAGTCAAACATTGTTTGAAGGCAGAGACTTAGATTGGACATAGATTACTTATTTCATTTCACTGTCATGATAGCTCAAATCCATCGTTTCCATTATATCTGATATAGAACCAGAAACATATCTGTCAACAACATAAAACTTCTCTGTTTGGTCTTGATTTAAAGAGTCAGATTGCATAGGGATAAAAATGGTGCCATATTCCATTTTACCAACTATCTGTGTGACACTAATGGATCAGCCACCTGCACATTGGGTTTCAAATTTTTCCTTGATCTTTATACTCATTGAGTCATTGTCTGACAAGCTCTTATTCAACTTGTCAGTTCTCTTGGTCTGTTAATCAATCATGGAGTTCCTGCAATTTTTATCAGCTCTCTTTGCAATTCATTTACTCTTTTCATGGGGTGTGGGAGGCAATCCTGTGTAGTAATATTCAATTTTGGGAATGAACAGCTGCTTCTGGATGATTAAAATGACATCACAGACTCTTGAAGATGTGCGAGTCTGCTGAGGACACTGATGTAACACAGAATCAAATAATTGGTTATCTGGCTGCTCATTAAAAATGGAATAAAGAGAAGACCTTTTTGTACAGTCACATGATCACAGTTATGAAGTTTTGTTTTTCTCATTGTGTAGTGCTGGCAAGTCTTTCATGGATGGTCTCTGACAAGGCAAATTCTAAATTTACAATAAAAACACTGCAGTGGGATGCTCCAAAATAAAATAATTAATGGCGTAAATTCCACACAATGTACTGTAGGAATTGTTGTGGAGGACATGCCCTTAATGAAAGAAATCAAAAAATACTGCAGAATTGATTAGTACTAGTATGTCCACTCTCTTTTCCAGAATAGACTGGAAATTAGACACTGTTCCAAATGGCTTCAGAATTTTCTAAAGGTCCACTTCATTGCAATTTAAGTAACAATTTGAATATAACTGGCTAATAAAACTGGCCTATTCATGTCAACAATACATACTATCTTATTATCAATAAACTTTATGGCATTCTTGAGTATTTGGTTTTTCATTGAATTGTGGAATTCACCAATTATGTGGGTGGTTTAAAAATTTAAAAATGGGCATCCAGAGCTTTTTTGAAGTATTTTTTCTACAATATTTTTAAATGGAAAAGTTAAATCGGTTGCAAAATTATTGGTCACAGCAAGTATTAATTTTATGTCACTGGCATAATTCAAAAGAGATCTATATAGATGTGCCAGTATAGTAGAATTGAACTTTGCAACAATATTATTTATTACTAGTGGCTCTAGACTGGAAAGTGATATGTGACCTTCTGCAACCTCTGTCTGAAAAAGCATGGCTATATCTTCCCCATATATATATATATATATATATATATATATATATATGGGGAACATTTATATTACTATATATATATATATATATATATATATATATATATGCAAAACCATAAAACAATACAGTACTAGATTAAATTCAAAATTTTACCAAAATCCTTACACAACCATGGTTTCATCTACTACAAATAGACCTTCTCAAGTGAAAATCAACCTAAAGGAAAACATATATATATACAAACAAACAAACCTTCCCATAATTCATTTCAAACTCCACCTTCCCTTAATATCAAAAGAAGTCTTCATAAGATTGATAGCCTCAGAATCAAGGAGTTTTATCATCAAAGTCTCCTTTATTCTTCTTTTTAACTCATTCTTTTCATAAAAAATAACCGAAGCATTGTCAAACAATATTCTATGACCTGTATTCAATTCATGAATATATAAAGCTGAGTTAAGATACCTATGTTTAACTCTACTTATATGAACCTTAACCCTTTCCTTAAGGCTAAATTTACTCTGGCCTACATAAAATTTACCACAACTACATGGAATTTTATAAACAATACCAGGAATAGACCTACTATCAATAGACTGCTTTGAACCATTAAGTAATGAATTCAAATCAGAACCTTTCCTCCATGCAACCTTCTTTCCACCTAACAAATGACTATTCCTATAAACCAAATTATAAATTGATGCTTTAAATGGTAAAGACATATAATCATCATCCTTACCAACAAAATTCTTATCATCCAAATCACGACTATAAACATTATTATTAAATACCACTTTTTTAATAAAATCATGACTATAACCCAATTCTACATATTCAGCAGCAAATTGACTTTTTTGAATATCAGCATCATTATTAAAATTATTAAGCCTTCTATTCCGACAACAAAAATTCAACAAAGACATTTTTTTTATGTATAAAAGGCTGATAACTATCAGGCCTAATCATATTTCTCAAATTTTTAGGTTTTATAAAATGACTACAAAACAAAACATCATTAACCTTCTCAACATTTAAATCTAAAAACTTTAATTTTACAAAATCAAAACCACCCCCTCAATTGTAAACTTAATATTAGAATCAAAACCATTCAATCCACATAAAAACTCTTCTAATTTCTCTTTCTGAATAACAAACAAACAATCATCAACATACCTAACAAATAATTTAATAGAACCTGAAAACATATTAATAATACTACACTCCAAATAATCAATATAGACAGCACACATCAATGGAGAAATGACATAACCAATAACCCAACCTTCTCTAATCTTATAAAACACATCATTAGACATAAAATACATTGAATCCTCTAACAGCAAAAGCAAATCATGAAAAACCTTAATCTTATCTGCAGAAAAACATTCTAATTTTTTTAAAATTGAAAGAAAAACATCAATACTTTTTAATCTATTAACCGATTGGTACATATTTTCAATGTCTAAACTACCAAAAACACAATCATCATCCAAAACAAAACCATTTATTTTCTTAAAAGCTTCAAAGGAAGAAGAAACACAAAATTGACCCAGTTTTATGTAATCCTTAAAATATCTTATAATAAATTTTGATATTTTATCAACAATTCCTCCTGTAAAATCAAAAATACATCTCAAAGGAAAATTATCTTTATGAGACTTCAAATTAAAGAAAACCTTTGGAGCCACAAAATCACTAGGGTAACAATTTAAATAAGTAGCTCTATCAAAAATCTTTTTATTTTCCATAACTTTCATAATCTTAATTAATTTAGATTTTATTTTTTTACCAGGATCAGAATCTAAAATAGCATATTTTCCATTATTTAATTCTAAAGAAACTTTACTTTTAAAATCAATATTATTTAACAATACAAACCGGCCACCTTTATCTTCTTTTAATAATATAACATCATTGGCTTTCAATCTTTTTTTAACAAAACTAATAACCTTAGGGGCAAAAACAAATTTTTCTCTTTTAAGTAATTGACTATTCAAAATAACCTGTAAAGACATTTTATTTTCATAAAATTCCATGTAGTTGTGGTAAATTTTATGTAGGCCAGAGTAAATTTAGTCTTAAGGAAAGGGTTAAGGTTCATATAAGTAGAGTTAAACATAGGTATCTTAACTCAGCTTTATATATTCATGAATTGAATACAGGTCATAGAATATTGTTTGACAATGCTTCGGTTATTTTTTATGAAAAGAATGAGTTAAAAAGAAGAATAAAGGAGACTTTGATGATAAAACTCCTTGATTCTGAGGCTATCAATCTTATGAAGACTTCTTTTGATATTAAGGGAAGGTGGAGTTTGAAATGAATTATGGGAAGGTTTGTTTGTTTGTATATATATATGTTTTCCTTTAGGTTGATTTTCACTTGAGAAGGTCTATTTGTAGTAGATGAAACCATGGTTGTGTAAGGATTTTGGTAAAATTTTGAATTTAATCTAGTACTGTATTGTTTTATGGTTTTGCATTTTATTTTTTGCTAGTATAGTGTTAGACAGTTTTGGTTTTATATATATATATATATATATATATATTGATAATATATTATATATATTTAATAATTATATATATATATATAAATTGAAGCAGTCGATCTGATGCTCAGATTGAGCTTCACAGCACACTAACAATCTCCTATGACCAAACCATGATTAAACCCCATCCTTACATGCATGTACATATTTACTAATCTATATTTTGCCTCTGCTTAACCATTTAAAGCAACAGATATAGATATGCATATATCTTAATGCAAAACAATTTAATAAATAAATATTTAATGCTATTTTAATGTGTATGCAGCGTAATGGATATATATATATATATATATATATCCATTATATCAATCTCCCCACACTGAATATATATATATATATATATATATATATTCAGTGTGGGGAGATTGATGATATATCATATAAATAGTTATATTATTAAGGTGTCTTAAAAGTCTTATATGAAATTTATTATTTATATATTTAATATTAAGGTCAGAAAATTATGCAATTCTTTTAGGAAATTTTTCAAAAACAATTACTGGGAAAAGCCCATTAGTTAGAATTAAAATGTTGCAATTAGTAATTGTAAAATAAAAATCCATTAGTGGAAATTTTATCCATGCCAACTTGTTTTAAAATCATAAGACTTATTTTAAAACAATTGTTCAAGAAACATGTGACAGGATTGGATTGTTTTCAAAAACTTATTAAACAAAAAATATCCAGTCAGCAGATTTCAACTATACTAAACTGCTTCAATTGCCTCAATTCCGGGAGCTAAGTGCTCTTCTACATCATCAAGAAAAAAGGGATTTGAATCCAAAAAGGGAGTAGACAACCATAAAATAATGATGGTAAACATAATCCATGCTAGTTTAAATTTAAATCCAATGTGCCATGAGTAGGAGAAATTTCACCTTTTCCTCTGTTCCAACATGCTTGTTCCCAGAAGAGAAACTTCACATCCCATACTTATGAACTTTCAAATGTCTACCAATTAAATAAGTAAAATGCTACCTTTACTGCCTTATTCCAAACCCTAGATCTAGTATTTTAATGCTGATTAACACTCAAACATCATGGACCACCACTGTCCATGACAAGGAAAAAGAACTTTAGCCACTCTCTGATTCTATTAAGTTCACCCATCTATAACAACAGTAATCCTGACACTTATTCTTAATATCTTGTGTAAATGTTTATATCTTATGTAATTTTATTTAGTTATAACTGTATACAACTTAAACTATTCTATCATTGAGCCTCTATTCAATATCTTTTTTTTCATTTCAATGTGGCAATAATATTTTATTTCATTATTATATTATGTATATCTGTGTTTTAAAATGCTAGTAATATTTCAAACTTGCTAGCATGTAATTCCTTTCTAGTTTCCCTACCCATCACTTACAGGGTAATTAAGAACTCATTTTAATTAAAAACAAGCCTCATTCAACTTATGCAGGTGTTCACAAGCTTAGAAAAACAAAGTCATTATCCTATAAAATTGTTGTAGAAAAACACATCAACATCTGTTTTTCTAAAAATGTTTTTTTATCTTTTAAAATAATAATGTGCTAATCCTAACTGTAAATATATTTTATATATGTAAAATCTAATTTGTATCCCTGTTATTTCCACCACCCCATTTGTTTCTATGTAAACATATTTATTTTAATAAGAGCATTTACTAACTAAAAATTGTACTTATTAAATGGCATGGGAAGTATAAATAATTTAAAGTAAAGCAAAAGGAGAATCTTTATGTCTTAGAAATAATATAATTTAATTAATGTAAATCACCCATGCCTGTTTAGTGATTAGATCATATCACTACACAGGATATTCTATAATATATTGTTATTAAGTAAGTAAATAGTCTTTAAAGCTATATTTTTGTTATCCCAACTGTTGTGTGCATATAGGCACACTCATTCTTATATTATTTATTCGTGTTTTTCTTATCCAGAGGTATCACAAAGTCAACCCCTGTCATCCTTCTCAAAGTCCAAGAACCAGGCTTTAACTCCCTTGGGGACTCATTTGGTTATATGTGCATGCTTTATATGGGTATCACTCTGGAAAAACCAGCCCAATAAATCCATAGCTGACCACTTTTTGTCCATGAACTGATTCTGCTAACATCGCATATTTATATCGGTCTATTTCACAAAATGAATTCTTTGAAGCACATGCTAGGATCTGTGACTGGTTCACCTAAATATGCTACCATGCACATACTGCCTTTTCTAATATTTCTAATAAATCCATGAATATCCATAAGCCGTAATGTTGTTATTTTTGATAAACAAATATATTTCCACTTTTTAAATGCGTGTCTTTGTGATGACATTATTATAAGTATTTTCATTAGCTATCCCACATTCATTTACCACTCCATAAACTGAATATTAATAACTATATTTTTGTACAAATATAATGCTTTGTTAGAAAAATAATAATTATCCTTCAACTCGGTTAAATGCTATTTTGTTTTTTCTGGGGGTGTAGAGTTACATCAATATTATATTTCTTAACAGCGCTAAGTTTTGTTTTCATCATTATAGTATATATTATTGGCATAGCCGCAACTATAAACAAAGACATCTGTTAAATTTGATTCTTAATTTATCAAGAAAATCTAATATGATTTCTCTATGACCAACTGTTATATAATATTTAGGAGGCCAATGATTAATGAGTGATGACACACATTTACTTATGTTTTGTCAAAATAATAAATCTTAAATACATATGTTATAACATTTTTGAGTGATTGTGTTTTCTTTTATTTAAATTAATATTATAATTAATACGTGATGCCCATGCTGATTAGATGATCTCCGCTAATGTATAGTTATTACGAAAGGTTACAACCTTTAATTGCTTCTAAGTTATATGTCATGCTAAGTTAGTCCATCATTAAACTTAAATTAGAGTCTTTTTGTGTTTCTGATGTGCAATGCCGGCGGAGAGAGATAAAATTAGACAGATATCATCAGGATTGTTGCTCATAAGTTAGTAGATCTGGAAAATAGGCAAATAGGGCAAAATTCATGAGTGTTCCTGACTTATGTATTTTGAACATAATTGGATTCGAGGTATTTTTTGCCTTCATGCTAGATCTTATGTGAACATACAAAACTGACTCCCCCCCCAGGTTTGGCACATCAACATAGGGCTTTGAATATAAAAACTCACATACCTGAGATATAGTAGTAGATGTTGATAGATATAATGTTTTTTTATCTAAATAATAATATTGAAAATATATGTAATTTTTTTTCCTTTGGTTTGTACATCCAACTTAGATTTTAAGTGTTATACACTCTGTGCAAATCATTATTAGTATGTACGTATACAAATTTTTTTTTCTAATAATAATGTTGAGAATATAGATATAAAAGTATATTTTTCCAATGAATAATGTTTTGTATACACAGTATTTTTCCATAAATGTTTAAATATGCATGTGTATTTTTTTTTTTTTTTGAGGATGTAAAAGAAGTAAAATAATGACCAATTTTTAGAGTAACCACATATAGGTGAAGACCCATTTTCCAAGTTCAAAATGTATACTCCCACTCTTTATATATATTTATTGAGTAACAAAATGCATTTTAAAACAAATGCACTCAAAATATTTTTGTATTTTTAGTAACCTAACACGATAGATGAAGGCCTTCAAACTGGGAATTGCATGTCAAGCAGTGCAATGAAATGGACATCATGCTTTAATGACATCCCTTTTTACAGTAACCACAGATAGGTGAACTCCCTCTTTAAGACTATAAATGTATTTTAAACATGTATACACTTGCTATATACATATATGACTGTCTCGGTCTGATGAAGAAATAAAGTAGTGACAGATCTTAATACTTTCATCCCATATATATTTAAATATGTGCTAAAGTTAATAATGACTGTTTTTTTTTCAATAATGTTATCATGGTGTAAATCTGTGGCAGTACAACCGTTACATATATATATATATATATATATATATATATATATATATATATATATATATATAACACCAAAACTGTCTAACACTATACTAGCAAAAAATAAAAATGCAAAACCATAAAACAATACAGTACTAGATTAAATTCAAAATTTTACCAAAATCCTTACACAACCATGGTTTCATCTACTACAAATAGACCTTCTCAAGTGAAAATCAACCTAAAGGAAAACATATATATATATACAAACAAACAAACCTTCCCATAATTCATTTCAAACTCCTCCTTCCCTTAATATCAAAAGAAGTCTTCATAAGATTGATAGCCTCAGAATCAAGGAGTTTTATCATCAAAGTCTCCTTTATTCTTCTTTTTAACTCATTCTTTTCCTAAAAAATAACCGAAGCATTGTCAAACAATATTCTATGACCTGTATTCATTTCATGAATATATAAAGCTGAGTTAAGATACCTATGTTTAACTCTACTTATATGAACCTTAACCCTTTCATTAAGGCTAAATTTACTCTGGTCTACATAAAATTTACTACAACTACATGGAATTTTATAAACAATACCAGGAATAGACCTACTATCAATAGACTGCTTTGAACCATTAAGTAATGAATTAAAATCAGAACCTTTCCTCCATGCAACCTTCTTTCCACCTAACAAATGACTATTCCTATAAACCAAATTATAAATTGATGCTTTAAATGGTAAAGACATATAATCATCATCCTTACCAACAAAATTCTTATCATCCAAATCACGACTATAAACCTTATTATTAAATACCACTTTTTTAAATAAAATCATGACTATAACCCAATTCTACATATTCAGCAGCAAATTGACTTTTTTGAATATCAGCATCATTATTAAAATTATTAAGCCTTCTATTCCGACAACAAAAATTCAGCAAAGACACTTTTTTATGTATAAAAGGCTGATAACTATCAGGCCTAATCATATTTCTCAAATTTTTAGTCATTTTATAAAACCTAAAAATTTGAGAAATATGATTAGGCCTGATAGTTATCAGCCTTTTATACATAAAAAAGTGTCTTTGCTGAATTTTTGTTGTCGGAATAGAAGGCTTAATAATTTTAATAATGATGCTGATATTCAAAAAAGTCAATTTGCTGCTGAATATGTAGGATTGGGTTATAGTCATGATTTTATTAAAAATGTGGTATTTAATAATAAGGTTTATAGTCATGATTTGGATGATAAGAATTTTGTTGGTAAGGATGATGATTATATGTCTTTACCATTTAAAGCATCAATTTATAATTTGGTTTATAGGAATAGTCATTTGTTAGGTGGAAAGAAGGTTGCATGGAGGAAAGGTTCTGATTTGAATTCATTACGTAATGGTTCAAAGCAGTCTATTGATTGTAGGTCTATTCCTGGTATTGTTTATAAAATTACATGTAGTTATGGTAAATTTTATGTAGGCCAGAGTAAATTTAGCCTTAATGAAAGGGTTAAGGTTCATATAAATAGAGTTAAACATAGGTATCTTAACTCAGCTTTATATATTCATGAATTGAATACAGGTCATAGAATATTGTTTGACAATGCTTTGGTTATTTTTTATGAAAAGAATGAGTTAAAAAGGAGAATAAAGGAGACTTTGATGATAAAACTCCTTGATTCTGAGGCTATCAATCTTATGAAGACTTCTTTTGATATTAAGGGAAGGTGGGTTTGAAATGAATTATGGGAAGGTTTGTTTGTTTGTATATATATATATATATATATATACAAACAAACAAACCTATTCCCATGTTTGTATATATATATATATATATGTTTTCCTTTAGGTTGATTTTCACTTGAGAAGGTCTATTTGTAGTAGATGAAACCATGGTTGTGTAAGGATTTTGGTAAAATTTTGAATTTAATCTAGTACTGTATTGTTTTATGGTTTTGCATTTTATATATATATATATATATATATATATATATATATATATATATATATATATATATATATATATATATATATATATATATATATATATATATATATATATATATTAAAGTGTATAATCTAGTAATAGTGGATCATCTGGTCAGATAATATAACCTTGTCTCTTTGGCTCGTGCCTGATAGTAATACCAATATAAATTTTGCCAATAGGTGGTAGAGATATTAAAATGAAGTAAAAATTTTTTTGGGAAAAAATGATTCACAACTTAAGAAGTTATATAAAGTTTTTTTGTCTTTCTAAAAACATACATGTACTGCTAATAATTTTTTTTATTCAATAAATGTCTTTGCTAATAAACAATTTGTTAAGATGTTTCATGTGCTCAAGAACAAACAAAAACAAACAAAGAAGCCGACGGACAAAAAAAGGCTAGGTAGTAAATATATATATATATATATATATATATATATATATATATATATATATATATATATAAGTTCATAGCAAAAATAAAAAATCAGACAGGATAGCGATAATCATATAAGTAGATCTAAATTTGGTACAGAAGTGGAAAATGAGGATAAGGGGGAGAGTGTTGAAAATGAGGGGGTAGAGGTGTATCATGTCATAAATAAATAAACAAACAGGAAACTGGAATAGAAAATTTGTGTGTGCTTAAAATAATATATATAGATATACAATAAAATGCATACATATTATAATCAAACGGTAAAATGAAGAATAACCAAGATGATGAAGAGTAGAGAGACAAACAGAATCTAGAAATATCATTGGTGACTATGTTCACCAAAATGGATGAAGATATGAAGGGATAGATGTCAACACTTTATGGAGAAATGAATAACAAGATTAGTGAAATAAATAACAGTATTAGCAAAATGAATGACAGTATAGTACAACAAATAAACAAGGTGCAAGCAGACTTTAAAAAAGACTATGAAGAGGTACACACTGAATTCACAGGTATCTTGGAGGATCAGCAGCAAGAAACTAAAAGTATGGTATCCAAAATGACAGGAGAATTACAGCTGATGCGAAGCACAATAGACAAGAAAGAAGCTGCCTACCACATAGCCATAAATCAAATAAAGGATCATTTGGAAGATGAACTGAAGTGTCGTGAAGAACAAGAGAGGGCCATCATAAATGGGCAGGAAACACAGATAGGGTTTCAAGACAAGCTACGGGAGATTAGAGATGAAATCAATAAACTAAAAAAGAGCACAGTGAAAACTTTAGAGTTCGAACCTGTTGTGGTAGAGCAAACCACAATTAAAGGAAGAAAAGAGAAAGATGTGGGTAACATCATACCAGACCAAGTAAAATCAGCACAAGAACTACTTAATAAAGGACCAAACATTATTGGACCCATAGAACTGATCTGAAACATGCCAGCATACACGGCGAAATCCATCCAAGTGAAGGCATTCAAAGAGGACGTGGAAAAAATCCAAAAGTGCATATTGAGAGTCTTCAAGAATTGTTCCGATTCCAACAAGTCTCAGCAATGGATCAAATAGCCCTTGCAATCCACTATTTACAGGACTATACAAAATCATGGTGGCATTGCTATAAAGGTAAGACCCCAGAGTTTGAAAGCTATTCAACCAATGTGATTAAAGGGACCTTTAACGCAAGGCAGCTAAAGCCATATGTAGCTTCTGATCGAGGAAAAAACTAAAATCAGGCTTGAAAGTAAGATGGACAGTGCATACATAGACAAATGACTGGACTGATTAAGTGACAAACTTTGGACCTCAGCTATAAAGAAAAGTTGTATATATATATATATATATATATATATATATCTATATATATATATGAAGTTTGTAGTATTAGATGAATATTTTTTTCTATTATTTTTTATTTATGTCAGTCATATTTAGTTAGAAGCAATAATAAGATAAACAGGCACTTCTCACATAAAGGTAAATTAGACTCATTGTTTGTATAATATAGTAGATATATTTAGTTTGTTCTTACAAAATAGGGACAAAGAAATTATAAAGATAAGTTTCCAGTGAGGTCAAAATAAGTTTTTTTTTTATGAAACAAATCATCAATTCACAATGATTGTTCTTTAGTCACCAAAACATTAAGTAAATGGTTTTTTTTTCTTTTTTAAACATTTTTTGTTTTTTGTTCTGTATAAGTTCGGAAAAATGAAGCAGTCAATCGGATGCTCAGATTGAGCTCCACAGCCCACTAACAATATCCTACCATCAAACCATGTTTAAATCCTGTCCTTAGGTGAATATACATATTTACTCATCTATATTTTGCCTCTGCTTACTCATTTAAAATAACTGACACAGATATATATATATATATATATATATGCAAAACAATTTAATAAATAAATATTTAATGCTATTTTAATGTGTATGCATGCATAATGGATATATATATTTTTTCAGTGTGGCAAGATTGATGATAAATAATATAAATAGTTATAATATTAAGGTATCTTAAAAGTCACATATGAAATGTATTATTATTATATTTAATATTAGCGGTCAGAAAATGATGCATATCTTTTAAGAAGTTTCTCGAAAACAATTACCCCGAAAAGCCCATTAGTTAGAATTAAAATGTTACACTTTGTAATACTAAAGTAAAAATCCATTAGTGAAAATTTTATCCATGCCAACTTGTTTTAAAATCATAAGACTTATTTTAAAACAATCGTTCGAGAAACTTATAATAGGATTGAAATGTTTCCAAAAACTTATTACACAGCAGATTTCAACTTTGCTAAAGTGCTTAAATTGCCTCAGGTCCAGCAGCTATGTGCTCTTCTACATCATCAAGTAAAAGGGTATAAATACTGCTGGATTTGAATCCAAAAATAGAGGAGACAACCATAACTTAACAATGGTAAACATAATCCATGCTAGTTTAAAATTTCATCCAATGTGTGGTGAGTAGGGGAAATTTCATGTTTCCCTCTGTTCCAACATGCTCGTTCCCAGAAGAGAAGCTCCAAATCCCATACCTATAAACTTTCAAATGTCTACTGATTAAGTAAGTAAAATGATACCTGTTCTGCCTTATTCCAAACCCTAAATCTAGTATCTTAATGCTGATGAACACTCAAATATCAAGGACCGCCATTATCCATGACAAGGTAAAAGAACTTTAGCTGGTCTCTGATTTTAAGTTCAGCCTTCTATAACAACAATAATCCTGATGCTTTACTCTTAATATCTTATGTAATTTTATTTAGTTATAACTCTATATAACTTAACCGATTTTATCATTGAGCCTCTATTCAATATGTTTTCTTTTTATTTCCATGTGGCAATAATATTTTATTTCATTATTATATTACCTATATTTGTGTTTTAAAATGCTAGTAATATTTCAAACTTGCTAGCATGTAATTCCTTTCTAGTTTCCCTACCCATCACTTTCAAGATAATTAAAAACTCATTTTAATTAAAAACAAGCCTTATTTGACTTATGCAGGTGCTCACAAGTTTGGAAAAACAAAGTCATTATCCTATAAAATTGTTGTAGGAAACCAGATCAACATCTGTTTTTCTAAAAATGTTTTTTATCTTTTAAAATAATAATGCACTAATCCTAACTGTAAATATATTTTATATATGTAAAATCTAATTAGTATCCCTGATATTTTTACCACCACATTTGTTTCTAGGTAAACATATTTATTTTAATAAAAGCATTTACTAACTGAAATTTGTACTTATTAAACAGTGTGGGAAGTATAAATAATTTAAAGTAAAGTAAAAGGGGAATCTTTATGTCTTAAAAATTATATAATTTAATTAATGTAAATCACCCATGCCTGTTTAGCAATTAGATCATATCATTACACAGGATATTCTATAATTTGTGGGTATTAAGTAAGTAAATACTCTTTAAAGCTATATTTTTGTTATCTCAAGTGTTGCGTGCATATAGGCACACTCGTTGTTATATTATATATTCATGATTTTTTTATCCGGAGGTATCACAAAGTCAAACCCTGTTATCCTTCTCAAAGTCCAAGAACCAGGCTATATCCCCCTTGGGTACTCATTTGGTCATATGTGCATGCTTTATATGGTGATCACTGTGGAAAAACCAGCCCAATAAATGTATAGCTGACCACTCTTCATCCATGAACCGATTCTGCTAACATTGCAGACTTATATCGGTCTATTTCACAAAATAAATTCTCTGAAGCACATGCAAGGATCTGTAACTGGATCCCATAAATATGCCGCCACATATGCACCACCTTTTGTTATAATTATAATAAACCCATGAATATTCATAAGCCATAATGTTGTGATTTTTGCTAAACAAATCTATTTCCACTTTTTAAATATGTGTATTTGTGATAACATTATTATAAATATCTTCACCAGCTATCCCACACTCATTTACCACTCCATAAACTTAATATTAATAACTATATTTTTGTATAAATATAATGCTTCGTTACAAAAATAATAATTATCCTTCAATGCAGGTAAATGCTAGTTTGTTCTTTCTGGGGGTGTAGTGGTACTTCAGTATTATATTTCTTATTAGTGCTAAGTTTTGTTTTCATCATTGTAGTATATATTATTGTCATAGCCGCAACTATAAACAAAGTCATCTGTTAAATTTGATTCTTAATTTATCAACCGAATGTAATATGATTTTTCTATGACCAACTGTCATATAATATTTATGAGGCCAATGATTAATGAGTGATGACACACAATTACTTATATTTTGTCAAAATAATAAATCTTAATACATTTGTTATAACATTTCCGAATGATTGTGTTTTCTTTTATTTAAATTAATATTATAATTAATAAGTTATGCCCATGCTGATTAGATGATCTCTGCTAATGTATAGTTAATATGAAAGGTTACAACCTTCAATTGCTTCTAAATTATATGTCATGCTAAGTTAGTCCATCATTAAACTTAAATTAGAGTCTTTTTGTGTCTCTGATGTGCGATGCTGGCGGAGAGAGATATCATCAGGATTGTTGCTCATAAGTTAGTAGATTTGGAAAATAGGCAAATAGGGCAGAATTCATGAGTGTTCCCGACTTATGTATTTTGAACATAATTGGATTCAAGGTATTTTTGCCTAGATGCTAGATCTTGTTATGTGAATATACGAAATTGACCAGTACAATATATATATACATGAACATATAATTTATATATATATATATATATATATATATATATATTGAAACAGTGAGATTCGTATTCGAATCTCAAGTTTCACCTTTTTCTGTCGTCTCTCACTGACCGGTCTATCCCACCCAAATTTAAACTTTTTGGTATCGAATTGTGTGTGTAACAATATTAAAAATGTATTAATATATGTAGAATTCAGCATAAACACGCACACATTTCAATCTCAAATTAAATGCAATAAATACGGATAAAATAATATAATTTAGATTTCTTGTAGTTAAATAAATTTTGTGTAATATTAATCAGTTATTTTAAATTTTATAAAGTTCGTATTTGTTGCTAATTTAAATTTCATTAAATAATAATTCTAACAAAATCTGATGCAATAATTAATTAAAGTTAAAATAATTTTATTCCCTTTTGTCTTTGAAAATTTAAAAGCATCGGTCAGTGACAGATAATAAATTAATTATAGCAAAATTCCAAAAGAATGTAATTAACGAATGTAAAGCAAAACAAACAATAGCACAGCAAATTTCTTTCTAATTAAAACCAGCAGAGCATTGATTATCCTGAGGGCAAGATAAATAAAACCTAAAAATATCTGAACAGAAAATTTAAAAGATCAAGATAAGAAAAGGAGGCCATGTTAGACTTGCTGGAGACTTGCACTTGAATTTTATCTTTGCTCTCGAGTGGAGCGTCTAAAATATCTTAAATAAATTAATACTGCAAGGTATGACCGAGTAAGCACCGAAATTATTCTCCACCGGGAGATGGCCCACTATATGCCGAGCTTCACCTTGCCCATCGTAAAAACACCAAAATGATCTGCTGCCTGAAATAAACAAGAAAGCTGCTGCTGTTAAAAATCCATAAAACAACATGCCCAGGACAAGAAAGAAAACTTCTAATTACAAACAATCTGCTATTAAACCAATGGACGAAAACATCTTATAAAACAGGTACCTGTGTGTGTATTCCAAATTATAGAGTACTCTAGTAATAATAAGCTATAGCTCATCTATTATTTGTATAACTTCTAAATGTTAAAATTGTAATTTTGAGAAACTAAAATTTGAGAATTCATGTAATCTGTAAATTTCTCGCATAATCTAGCTTACCCTCCCTCTATCACTTCTTAGGTGTGTATTTCTTAAATCTACATTTCATTTATAATTATCATTGAAATATTACCTTCTCATAATTATCTTAGTTTTCAAGCTAAATCCATAATCGCTTGAACAGTGAATGCGTGTCGAATTATCATTAATATTTGCTTTTATAAATAACTTAAATTTCATATAAATCGACACGCATTCAAAGAATCAGTTATTGTAATGCAGGGTCTACTCCTCCGTAATCGCTGGCATACTCGCTGTAATAATCCCCTTTTAGATATTTTTTTTTATTATTAAATGTTAATGAATAATTATGTAAATTTCATTTCTTTGAGAGTCACCAATTTTCTTTCAGTCAACGGTGATAATGTTGGGCCGAGTTCGAGATCTAGTTAAATATTACCACAATCTTTTAGATATTATACATGTGTTATGTTTTGAAGCCCCGATGGCTCATTCCATGCCGTGAATACTCCGGATTCTCCAGGGTTGAATTAACCCCAGTCGTCCTACACAAGCGGACATGATAATGTTCCCGTAGGGCTTGATGACCGTCACGCAGCCAGCTGGCAAATTGCGACACGGACCTCTTGTCCCTGGTTATGCTCATGTGACACCTTACTCTTCGGGTCGTGGCAGAGACCAACCCGAAACCCTTATAACTTATTCACGGCATTGCAGTTTCAGCGCTGCCATTTTACATCGCCCTTCTAAAGCGTACCACGTGTTCTTTTATTTAGTTTATTATTCTCTCTATCACTCTGCCTCGGCATTATCTTCGTCATATACTCTCAAATAAATGTTTGCCCTTTGTCGTAAAATAAATATTTTATTAAATAAATGTATGTCCGCCGTTACTGATGACTCTGGCAGTGCAAAGTATAAATTCCTTACAGCACGCATTAGAAATACTCACTCGAGAACCCTAGGTAGCTAGATTACGCCTTCATACAAATAAATGCTCCATATAAATAAATGTATTTTATATATTTAATATTATCAATTAGCTGTTGAGACTTTGAATTTAAAATATGATTAATCACATTAATAATGTTTTCTTTTATTAAATACGTAAATAAATAATTCTAAATATACGTCTGTAGTTAAGTTTTCATTTATTCGATGCCCATTATAGACATTTCCTCGATTATATATGTTAATTAATATTCGTTTGATTGTTGGCCAACTCGGAAACAAAACCCATGAATCTCGTGCATCTCCCTGACCACCATGCCTAAAAAGGTGTTTACTTATGTCGCATCAGAGGCGTTATTCCATAGATTGTATTGTGGAACCAATAAACTATGTTCGAACTCAGTATTACCGGTGGCTTCGCTACTCGATGGTGCTGCTGTTCTGTGTGGTGGTCGAATTCTGCAATATGTTAACGAGATACATGTGTTTTGACTGTTACAATATATATATATATATTGAAAATATCTTGCTGGTTTTGATTATTAGTCATGATTCCAGAATTAGGCTTACTGATTTCTTTTTGTTAAACTTTTCCACAAAAAAATTTGTTAGATTTATTAATATCAGGTATGGACTAGGGAACAAAAGAGTGGATTTGTTGAAGCATACATCACTGGTTGAATTATAGTTAATGATTTTCTCAGCAGTTATTATTTAGCAAAATGTTTGTAGATTTCTTACATATATTAATAATTAATTTGGGAAATCTATCTGAATGATTTCTTTAGAAAACATTAAAACTGTTTGAATTGTCTTGGAATATGATAGGATTATCCATATAAGGTAAGTTTTCATTGTTTGACACATTTTGGTTAAAAACTTTAATGTTTACATGTATTATATTTCTCCCAATCTGAACCTTAGTAAACTTATTAGCACTATTAATATCAAAAAACTTAGTATTATGCTGAACAGTATTTCTTTAATTTTTAACAATCCTTCTGGAATCAACAGTTTTCAAAATATCATTATGCAACTTTGGAATTGTGCTGTCAAAGAGTTGTTTTACGTTTATTGGCAATTTTCTTTTAATGGGTTAGACTTACTATGTTTTCTTTGTAAATTCTTGACTTGCATGGAAATAGTAATGGCTTCTTCATGTAATATTGAAGTATCCATACTGGAGTTTTTATCACTATCAAATATTGTTAAGTAGATGACATCCCTTCAATATAAGAAAGAAAGAGATGTAGGAAACAAAACGTTTTGGTTTTTGATAAAAAAAGATTAAAACTTTAACTAAAACAAGCAACTGAGTTAGCACTAGATCCAAACAGAACTTTAGAGGACTGGGCTCTCTCATATACTGCCCATTTGATTTATACAATCAACATTGTGAAATAAGAAAAACAACAATACTAAAATAATTTATAAACTATTGAAATGGTTAATCTGATTCAGATTTGCATTTCATAGTCTAGTTTTTAATTATTAGACATTTACCACATATATATATTCTTATGATTTCAGAAAAAAGTTCTGAGGAATGTATAGCTATTATAATTTTTATTACATGACATTTAGTTGTAAATATATATTGTGACCTTCTGGTTTGGCACCAGAAATAGTCATTGTAGTAGTGTTGTAGTATATCAGTAATATCTGATATAATCCTCTTTAAAAAAAATGAAATAATGTGAAATTTTTTTAAAAAAATTATTTTGACTTAAAACTGTAATTAATAGTAGGTGCAGGTGTAATTAAAAGATTTGTTAAATGTTTGGTATCCTATTTTAGGGTATAATCGGTAATAGAATAGGGGGGTGGCTTGTTTTATGTATAGTCAATATAGTTTAAGTTGTTGCTTACTTGTTTTATTAGCTCATAAAGCAGTATTCACTTTTGTTAGAATGATTTTCTGGTCCATTTGTTTTATACATTTTAAATTTATAGCATAAACAGTGAAATATGTTTCACTCATCATCATTCACATTGTCATTTCAGTCAGTATCAGTGTAATACATATAGCATATTATTACTGAATATTCATGCATTACCCAACTTCATTTTTCATTCACATGTTTCATTAAGTCATTAAATATCCCATATTACATTCAAATATTTAATAATATCAATAATAATATTAAAAAAAAAACTAACTTAATTACATTTTAAATAAACCAATAAATTATGAACAAGTGAATTATATAATGACAAATACTGTAAAATATTTTATTTATTAAAACAATTGTCATTAATTTTATTCTACTTCTTTAAAAACATTTAATTATTAATTTAATATTTTTTTTCTTTCATTTATTTAAAAGACGAAATAATTTATTTTTCATCTCTATTTTTTTTTTTTTTTATTGTCTCGAGTTTTTGCATAAATTAAGGTTTGTAAGTGGGAAGGGGCAATTGACAGTTTTTTTTTCTGATGATGTAACATTATCGCAAACAATTGGAAGAGAACTATATGATGTAATTATTATTAAAAAAGTTATAAAAGTCAATACTTAGTACTTTTAAGTGGGCATTTTATTATTATCACTAAGAAGGGCAGTCTATTATTACTTTTGAAGAAGTCAGTCAGAGTTTAGAACTTTTACGAGGACAGTTATAGCTAACCAAAGACAGCTATAACTAATTTATTTAGCAAAGTTTAGTAGTGAAATTATAATTTTCCTCTTCCAGAATGCAAGTTGAAACTTTAATCATATTATTTGTTTGCGAAATGTTTCCTTAAAAACTATCAGAAGATACGTCAGTTCACTCCCAGCTACTCGTTCAGGCTGTCCCAATGTTATGTTAAAATACATGTAAGTGTTATATTTCATTATTCAAGATAAATTATTACTTAAGAAATGGGAATGCTTAATAGGACTGTTAAATTGTTTTATTTAAATTTAAAATTAACAGGGAAGGATAAAAGGATATTTGTTTATTTTATAACAATTAAATTTTTAAGCTTTAATTATAATATGAAGAGAATGATTGCCATGTGCTTCATTAATGTATTGGAAGAATATGAGCTGTCATTGAACGTTCTCAGAACTTTAATGTACAAATTGCATGCTAAATATAAAAGAAAACTCAAAATTTAAAATATATACAAGGAATATATAATTTATGGTCATATGTCTTAGACTAGCGTCTTAACTATTTCTATTTTTACCGTTGGAAAAGAAAAAATATAAAATTAAATATGTCATTAAATGTACTTTAATAATTGTGTGTTCTTCTAAACTAGTAGGAGGAAGGAAATTATAAATATATAAAGTTATGTGACATTGCTGTATTAATATTACCAACAAGTTTATCTCAATAAATATTATTAATTGAATGACTACGTATATTTCTAAATGGCTTTATGATAGTGAAATTAAATGTTTAATATATTCTAGGAGTAAAATACAAACTTCTATTTTACTTGCGTTATGAAATATATTGTTTAATTAAAAAAATTCATTATTTTCAACGTTAATAGCAATTCATTAGTGGAAAACTAAAAACATTGAATATGCTTTTACGGATTCAACAAAATATTATTTTATTTCTCCTGCAGGAAATGTATTGTTTGATGCATCAATATTTATCTTTGTGTGTTCACTGTTTAATATCTTTATTATTCATTGGGAGACATGACAAGGAAAGTCATGTAAAACTTCTATAAACTTTCGTTGCATTTCGTTTGGAAAGAATGAAAGAAAAGAACTTTATTTTATTTGATAGTGTTTAGATAGTTAGTATTAGTTAAATATTTTTATTATATGTATTATTATTATTATGTTTTTCTTCAAGAACGTCTCAATTAGCATAATGAAAAAAAATACATTATGCTGGTAATTTATTATTATTATTATTGCTTTATTATGAAATGGTTGTGTTAATAATTCACACTGTTGTAAAACTAATGGAAGATTCCATTCAAAAGGGTGAATAATTATTTAAAAAAAAAAAAAAATTATTATATCGAATCTTACCGAATATATTTCGTTTTATAAGTTGGCGAATAATTATTTTCAATAGTTATTTTATCTATAACACACAATTTCATTATTTATTTAGGTTCAATTTAACTACTGATTCGTGCCAATATTAATGCATTATATTATTAAAAAAATTATTCGTCTTGCTTTGTCCATAGTAATTAATATTTTATTCTCAAATTGTTCTTTGAACATTACCAAATCTGAAATATTGTCAGATATGAGATATTTATTCTTTATTAATTCTAGCAGTAATAATTAATATTTTAACAGTAATTCGTTGCATACTGCGATTTTAAATGGTCTGTATATCTTATGCTTATACGTGCGTGTGTTTATTATCAAACTTATTTGTAATTATCTGTAATTGCCAGTGAAGATAACTTTAAATCAATCGGATTCGGAAGGAATAGAGGATCGGTCATTTTGAAGAATTAGAAAGTTGTTTAAGAGAGAATTATTATTTCTTTGTTATGACTGAATGAAAAGTATTTTTGTGGCTATATGTTATAAAGTTTACAATGTTCATAATATTTTATGGGATTGAATCAGTGTATTTGTTAGTTGAGTATTTAATATGGGTAGTTTGCCCAGTGCAGTGCAGTGTAGTGTATGGAATCGAATATTCCTTTTCTTATCCATGTATTGGAGTATATTTTGATAGGAGTGGATTAAGTCCTCCTTTTATTGTTGGTATATTGAATTAAATATGTATGAAGCTAGAGATGTTATATTCCTAATTTTCATTTGGCGATGAGTTATTCCACCAGTTATTGAATCAAATGTGTATGAAGTTATTGTTGTATTTACCTAATTCTCATTTGGTGATGAGTTATTCCACCAATTATTTAGTCTTAAAGATAGACTTGGAAGTTATTGTTATATTTACCTGTTTTGAATTATAAATCTGTTATCCCATGCGAGTATTGGATTTTTTTCCAGCTTATGCTATATCCTAGTGTTTGATGGTTTATGATAAAAGGAAGAATAAAGGGAAAGTATCGTGTCTTATAAAACAGCTGTATTATAGTTGATAAATAAAGATTGATTGATCTTCACTTCCAACCGTATTATGATTATATTGAAATATCATAAGCAAACCGATTAGATTTATTAACATTATTTATTTATTGTCTTTGATACACCGCATAATACAGATTCATGCACAGATTGTTAATTTTGATATAAAAAATTCATTATTAATGTAGAATTTTACTTATCATTGTAAAAAAAAACATTTGTAGTAATCATTTAAGCTTCATCTCATTGATTTTTATCATTAAATAATAATTTGCATAAATAATCAAGCAAAGATAGGACATGGTTAATGCATACAAGGATTTACTTTACTTTGGCAAAGCAGAACCTAGTTATTCAATAGGATATTTTACTTTAAAACTACAAAAAAATATATATATATTTAATTAATAGAAGTATTTATTTTCTTTGTTAAGATAGTTTAATATTATTCCAAGTTTAAATCCCCTTATTGTAATTTTATTTAAGATAATTTTAAAAATAACAATGCAAAGTCCTAATTTATTCAATAATTAGAATATTAATCTATGTTGTTGTTATAAACTTTTAGTTAGTAAATGAGTGATATTCAGCAAAGAAAAAGTTGAATAAAAGATATTTTAGTAATTGGTTACTAAAAGTGTAAGGCCATATTTATTTATTTTATTTTTGTATAAGTCTATCAGAAATCACTGATAGTTAAAGAGCCATTTCTTTATAGCAAATAATAGGGACTTATTTAATTCATTTAGTGTTTCCAATAAAATGTTCACCAATCTATCAAAATGTTCTGAGGAATGAAAATATATAGTAGATGTAAAAATTAATGAATCATGTTGTATTATATCTTCTTGTATAATCTGTACTCAATGATATTAAATCCCTTTTGGATTTGTGTCCATACCAATAAAAAAGTAAATGTTGATTTAACCATTTTCTATTGATTAATAGATATTGGGTTATCTAAATTTGTATTTGGAGTTTCTTCTTTAGCAATCATTCGTGTTTCTACACTTCCACACATGCTTATACATTTATTTTATTTAATGTTACATAATTGTATTTTATTTAATTATAATAAATCTCTCAATATGATGATATTGATTTCCTTGATTCAAGCACTATATGAGATGCCAATTACCTACTGATCATTTTAAAAGGATTTTGTTATTTTATTTTTGTTTAGATGATGAATTAAAATCAAAATGTGCCCGATTTCTTTCATTATCTAACTGCAAGTATCAAATTAGGGTATTGTTTCGTTTATAATATTATTTTTATAGTGTTAAATAATAATTTGAGGTATAGAAATGCTAGATCAAGCCATACCATAAGTTAATTTCCTGAGATCTTCAATATATCATTTAGATTAGATAATAAATTCACTTAGCCAGATTAGATTAATGAGTAATGAAAATTTAGTTGTGATAAGTTTAATTTGAGTTTAAATCTAGTGAATTATACATTATGATTTCTGAAATATTATTTTTTATTTTATTTTAGTTATTAGTTTAATTGTATAATATTGTAGAGGTTGTTCAGTGTATATGGATGATGGAAGGAGGTGAAATATAGAGTATTATTAGTTAATTTTAGCTGGTAGAATTTACCAATTTAATTTTGTCTAGCATAGAACTTAATAGATGTTTATTCCTATTAGTAATAATATTTTTTCCCACATCTAGTGAGCATTGTACACCTCATACACCTCTGTATCCCTCAACTGAGTTAGTTTAGGTGAAAGCTTTAATTAAGAGCCTCATGAATAGATTTAGGGTAAAGTTAAATAAATATTTTATTCTATGATCCATAGAATTGGCACCCCCGGTTAATTGTTAGTGTTGGTGATAGGTGTGAGGGGTTACAATATATATATATATATATATATATATATATATATATATATATATATATATATATATATATATAAACATTACATACATAAAGCTAAACTAGTCAATAAATAATTAAAATTACCCCAAATTCAAAACTCAACCAGACTAGTGAAGAACAACAAAATCAATACACAATCAAAGGTTTTACTGGTACAAACAGACTTCTCAAGTGTAAACAACTGTAAAACAATATCATATTCATATTAAACATTAGCCACAAATCCATTTACTTTTTATCTACCCTTATTATTAAAAGAACTTGTAAACAAATGAATTGCTTCAGAATAAAAAAAAATACTATTATAATCATTCTTTAATTCTTCTTTTTATTTCATTTCTCTGAAAGAAGACCTTAGCTTTATCAAAATTAATAATGTGTCCTGTATCGGTACTTTAGTATTAACTAAGCTATAATCACTACACAACCTGCTGGTAGATATCATCGATGAAAAACCAAAACAATGTCATGGTAACTGAAATATTGGCATGACTAATCGATAAAAGTGGCAAAGGTGTCACCTTCAAGATTTTCAATACTTGGGTGAATGCTGGGTAAATATATGTCTTTCACCTGCTTGCATTGACAAAGTGAGAGGCATTTTTTACTGTGTCTGATGCACCATTTTTAATATTTTATAAGAATTGAAAATTTTGATTGTTTATTTTATATTTTGATCACTGAACTATTACTGATTAATCACTGAACAATTCCTGATTTATTGCTGATGTTATTACTAATTTATCAAATTTATTACTAATTTATTAAATTTTATTACTATATAATCACTGAACTGTTACTGATTTATTGTGATTTTATTACTAATTTATCACATTTTATTACTAAGTTATCAAATTTTGTTACTAATTACCATTTATTACTAACTAACCAAAATGTCTGGACAAAAACAAGAAAAGAAAAAGAAAGATATTAAGTTGTGGGACTTACTGGTTAGATTCATATATAATTGGTCTAGAGAATTGACATCATTTTTTTTTTTTTTTTTTTGTGAAGATCAATTACAAATTGCGAATAAAACAGTGGTTGATTGGAATAATTATCTCTGCTATTTTGCAACATATAAGTGAATTCAGTCAGCAGCAGTGATTTCTATTTGTAAGTAGAATTCATTTGGTATTTTATGTCTTACATTTTTTATAAAATATACTTTTGTACCTTTTTTTGTAAGAAAATTTAAAAAAGTAGTTGGTAATCCTGCCATTTCTCCTTTTTCAATATTGCAGTATCTCAGAAAGACAGTTATTTATAGTTAATACTTGACAACCATTTACTGCAATTTTTAATGTAAATAATTAGTTAAATACTCATTTAATTTATATTGATTATTTATAATATTCATTTTTGATAATATTTTAGAGTAATAAATTATTACTTATTCTTTCATTTCTTAGTGGAGTAAATTGTTAATTCTTATTTCATTTTTTTGCTTCAGGGCCAAATGATTAGTTAAATATGGTTAAAAATTGTAATGATTATTTCATTTCTTTGTTTCAGGGTCAAATGATAACTTCAGTATTATTAAAAATTGTAACAATTGTTTCATTTATTTGTTTAAGGGTGAAATGATTAGTTAAATATCATGAAAAGTTTGAATGATTATTTATAACTTTCATTTTTGATAATTTTTTATTGTAGTAAATTATTAGTTACTATTTCATTTCCTTGTTTCAGGGTACAGAATGACCAACATGATAATATTCTATACCTCCTTCTTTGGTATTAGCTATGTTATGATGTACTACCCCAAAAGCATACTATTCAAATCTTGTGAACTTCATGGTGACTTCTCCATGTGAGCTGTAGGCAAACTTTATCAAGTAAGTTTCTTCGCAAATCACTTGGAGACATTATCCTAAAGATCGTATGATTAGAATAGTATGCTTTCAGTGTAGTATGTCATAGCATCGTTAATACCAAAGTACCCTTGTATTTTTTTCATAGACATACAAAGCAGAACTAAGATATTTATTTGCAACCCTACTTTTATGAACCTTTATTCTTTCATTTATACTCAAACTGCTCTGACCTATATAAATTTTCTTAAAAAAACAAGGGATAAAATATACAATACCAGGAAGTCCTCTTATCAAAAATTTCCTTTGTATTATTTAATAAATTATTCAAAGTAATACTCCTTTTCTGATCAATTTTCTTATTTCCAAACCAATTGCTATTATTGCATATAATTTTATAAGAATATAATTTAAATGTCAGAGAATTAAAATCATATTTTTGTTTATCCTTTATATCCTTACAAATATTACTATTAAATAAAATACTTTTATCAAATTTTTCAGAGCAGCCAACACTCATAAATAAACTTTATAAAATTGACCTTTCTGAAAGAAAGCTACCCCAATAGCATTTTGGAATTTCTTATTTATATAACAGTAATTTCTTAAAGCAGCTAGTTTATAAGATACAGACTGATAACTATTAGGTTTAATTATAGACTTCAATTCTTTACTTTTAACAAAGTGACTGCATAATAAACAACTAATCTTTACATTTCTAATCACCAAAAGATCTAAAAATTCTAACTTAACAAAATCTAACCCCCTTCTTCTACAACATATCTTATTGACGGATCAAAACAATTAAACTCACAAATTCCTTCAATATATCATTCTCAGCTACAAACAGACAATTATCCACACATCTAACAAGTCACTTTAAATATAAACAATTTTTTAATAATGATTTTCTCCTCAAAATAATTAATATAAACTAAACAAACTAAAGGAGAAATAAAATAACCTATTATCCACTTTTTTTTTAATTTTATAAAAATTTCTTATATAGTTAAAATACATAGAATCCTCTAATAATAAAAGCAAATCTTTAATTACTTTAATTTATTTTTTTTGATAAAGATTTTTGCATAACCAACACAGACATAAGAACATTAATACTGCTTAACATATTAACAGACTAATATATATTCTCAATATGTAATCTGCCAAATACCCAATTAGTTTCCATTTAAAAATTATTAATCTTTTCAAAAGCATCAAAAAAAGAAAAAAACTGTGTAATGACCAATTAAGCAAGGATCTTTATAAAAAAAATTAAAGTAATGAAAGATTTGCTTTTATTATTAGAGGATTCTATGTGTTTTACTTATAAAGGTAATTTTTATTAAGAAAGAGTGGATCACAGGGTATATTATTTATTCTTTAGTTTGTTCAGTTTATATTAATTATTTGGAGAAGGAAATTATTATTAAAAACTGTTTACATTTAACATTATTTGTTAGATATGTGGATGATTATTTTATTTGTAGTTGAGAATGATATATTGAAGGAATTTGAAAACAAGTTATATTGTTTTGATACTTCTATAAGATATGTGGTAGAAGGAGGGAGATTTAGATGTTCTTATGTTAAAATTTTTTAGATCTTTTGGTGATTCGAAATGTAAAGATCAATTGTTTAGTATGCAGTCATTTTGTTAAAAGTAAAGTATTGAGGTCTATAATTAAACTTGATCACTATCAGTCTGTTTCTCATAAATTACCTGCTCTAAAAAATTATTATTATACGAATAAGAAATTAAATAATTCTAGAGGGTAGCTTTGTTTCAGAAAGGTCAATTTTATAAAGATTATTTGAGTGTTAGCTACTGGGATAAATTTGTTAAAGTCTTTTATTTAACAGTAATATTTGTGAGGATGTAAGGAATAAACAAAATATGATTTTTTCTTTGCTATTTAAATTGTCTTCTTATAAAATTGTATGCAAGAATAGCAATCTATTTGGAAATAATAAAATTGCTTGGAAAAGAGTATTACTTTGACTAATTTATTAAATAATAGAAAGGAAATTTTTGATAGGAGGACTATTCCTGTTGTAGTGTATTTTATCCCTTGTTTTTGTAAGAAGGTTTACATAGGTCAGAGTAGTTTGACTTTAAATGAAAGAATAATGGTTCAAAAAATTAGGGTTACATATAAATATCTTAGTTCTTTTTTGTATGTCCATGAAAATATACAGGCCACATTATTATATTTGATGAAGTTAAGGTTGTCTTCTTTGAGAAAAATCAAATAAGAAGAATTAAAGAATATTTATTATTAAAAATCAATTATTCTGAAACAATTAACTTATGTAAAAGTGTTTTTATTATATTAAGAGAGGATGGGAAGTAAATTGATTTGTGGATAAGGTTTAATATAAATATGGTGTTGTTTGGTACTTCTTTACACTTAAGAAGTCTTCTTGTAGCAGTGAAACCTTTAGTTGTGTTATTGGTTTTGTTTTTTCTTGGCTACTCCGGTTGAGTTTTGGAATTAGGGTAAGTTTAATATATATAAATATATATATTGTAGCCCTTGGATTTGTCCAAGACTCCATTTTTTAAGTTAACTATGAAAGAGAAAGTTCAATCAAAATTTTCCTCATAGTTTTTTTTCTTAAATAAGCAAAATTTTAGCCAAGACCAAGTTCGAACCCATATTTATAAGGATTGCATATATTTGTCTTGGTAAGCAGTCTGACAATTTATTATTAATATGTTTATAACCAAAAGATTATTTCATTTTAATTGATGGGTCAAGTTAATATTAAAAATGTATTTAGAAAAGCAAGATTTATACATTTGTTTATAGGTTAACTGATAAAAGGGAGGAGATGTGTGACCATTAAAAACTACATTAGATAGTGATTATGAATGGTCATTATTTTATACTAAGTTAGAAATAAATAGTTCATGTGAATAAATGAAAATATAATAATATAGTTATAATAATTAAGGATTATAATTAAGGATTAAAGTATTAAAGGTTAATTAAAATATAAATACCTGTGATGTGTGTGTATATAATCTAATTGTGGATCTTAATTGTAAAATTCTCAATTAATAATCATTCCTTGTGATGTTGTAAAGCAATCTTTAAATAAGAAATTAAATCATTTTAATAAGTTTAACATTTGCAGCCAAATTTTAATTCAAAGTCTGGGTTTGAAACTGAGCTGCAAAATATATTTTGTAAAAAAAGGGAAGAAAGCTTTTTCTGTTATTTACTTTTAGTGTAGGTTTCAGTGTGTTATATTACTTAGTCAATTATCAAGGCATTTAAATGATATGGGTTTCACCAAAGAATGTAAGTGTGCAATTAATGATCATAGTGTGTGAAATGTCAACAATTAATTGGCTATTATAACTGTTGAATTGTAAAATTAATTGTAGTCATCTGTTAAAATACAGATTGGAATTTGGCCTGGTTTTTTCTAAAAAAGCAAAAGATTAAAAATTAACTAGGGAAAGGGGAACAAGTCAATTAATTAAGGACCAGATGACCAGATGGAATTTCTCTATAAAAATCTCTGTTGATAGCAGAGAAAAAGCTTTTTCCTTTTTTGTATTTGAAACTTTGTTTTATAAGTTTTTCTTTCATTGACCTAGTGAGAAACTGTTATAAGATTTAAAATCATTTATTGTTGCTTTTTGTCTCTTAAGAATAACTTTGCTAAATTCAACATTGCATTAAGAAATGAATGTGTATTGAATAAATTTTAATTGGGGACACACATTTTTAATCTCCAGAAGTTAACCGGTAATCATAATTGTATCAGCAGATAGTAAAATTTAAAACCCAGACATTTGATATTGTATATATAAGTCAATTTAAATATAAAGTGAATCCAAAAATGGGAAAAGACAATCAAAAACTGATTTGTATCTTGAAAAAGTTAAACGAATGCTGTTTAACTGAAATATGCACAAAATTAAAAAGTTTAACTGTAACCTGCATAAAATTAAAAAGTTTAACCATAATCTTCCTAGAATTGGAAATGAGTAACGTGGTTTAGCAAAATAAAAATTGTCTATATGATGACAGAGGAATAAAACCCTATCAAAAGAACTTTTTGCTACAAAGACTTATGTGCTCTTATAAACTGATTAAGGAGGAACGGAAAAAGGAAAAGTGGAAATCAGGAACTTGGAGGAAACTTGCTAAAGAACTTAATATAAGTATTTTTTTTGTTATTTGCTAAATGTATGTAGGACATTTAATATATATATATATATATATATATATATATATATATATATATATATATATATATATATATATATATATATATATATATATACAAAGATAATTGCTTTCTTTATGTTTAAGTATGTATATCCATTTTAAAATTAATTCGTGCTGTAATTATAATAGAGTTATTTTGGGGGTAGAGCTATTGATATTATATATGTGTTTATTTAAATGCTTTTGCTACTATTGTTATTTTTGGGGTAGGTAATATTGATATCAGATAATTTTAAATATATTTATTTAAATGCTTTTGCTATTATTGTCATTTTGGGGGTAGGTGAAATTTATATCATGTTGTTCTGATATGCCTTATTTAAAATGCTTTACAAACAATTTAAAAAAAAACACTTAGAGATATTATTATTAGCATCAGAAGTTATTGTCAAATGCTTAGTCTTATAAGTAAATTGCTTGTCTATTGACTTACATCATCATCATTTTCTTATAAAAGTGCACAGAAATAGTTTTGAGAGTTTTTTGCGCATTTCTTATTGTTTATTATTATTGTTATCATAGATTTAAGGCCAAAAACAAAATTTATGGGCTCGTATTCCAGTGCACTAATTTGCAAGAATATTAAAGTTGTGAAAGTTTTACTTGTATACTTTGATGTTTTGACCTGTATGTGTGTGGATAGACAAAACTCTTCACAAAGCCAGTGAAGTCTAACTCACTAAGATATGTATGCTATATTCATAAATTATTTGAACACAGTGGAAGAGTTTTCCCACTTGATTATTCTTTACACCGTAAGAAGGTTTCTTTATTATTGGCCAGAGGTACCAGGTACACCTAAGTTTTCTGTATGACTAGTGATAAAAATCCTAGCATATCTCAACCTTAGTGAAAAGGTTCTCTCTTATTCAGGTCACTGCCTGCCTCATATTAATATTTGATATTCCTTACATGTGTATGAAAGATAGCCTTGATAAGCATTATTATAAGTATCGGATACCAGGTCGCATACTTAATTTAATGTCAGAATGAATGCAGATAATGTATGTGAGATTGAATATTGTTTTGTAGATTTATTTTATCATTCGAGCCAAAAATAATAATGTTGATAAATGTGAAATTAAGGGTTATATAAAACTGACAAATGATTGAGCGTAAGCAATGCATATGAAATTATTTAATAAATATTTACGTAGCCACCCAAGAACTTCGCTGGAAAGGTAATGTTAAAATATTATTATATCATAAGAACATGAGGATAGAGTGTGTGCACTGTGATGATGATTGATCTTGACACCAATTTATTTGCAATGACTTAGTCTCACTATTCTTATGATATCTATGTTGTAAAGATTAGGGCAAAAGAATATTTGATCAGGATGCTTGAATAAGATTGAGAAATTTGTGAGGGAATATTAATTTTAGATTCGTTAAATAAAATTATTAAATTTAATTAGGGGAGAAATTAGTTCTAAGACAGATCAGTAATAAAAGAGAAAGCATTGAACATGGGAAGATATTGGTATTTATTATATTAAAGATAAAATGAAAGCGTAAATATAATGTATACGTTTTTGTATTGAATTATAATTTGTCAAATAAAATTTGTTATTTGTTTTAAATAAAATTTGTGTATGTCTCAGTGTTTTGTGGGTTATTATTATCTGGATATTTCCAATCCAATCATTTATCAATATATTATAATTAATATTTGAATTATCATGAACGTAACTAATATTCAGTAAAATTATTTAAATGGTTAATTTCAGATACTTAGAATTACCAAATAATTTAATATTGTTGAAGTATAAACTGTGAATAGAGATAGTATTGAGTGATAGTGAATGCAGAGGGTGGGCATAAAATCCTTTCTCTATCCGTTGAATTCAAACCCCTCTCTAGATGCACTTTTTATAATTTTGGTTATAATTGTGAATGGGTTTATAATGTATTTCTAAAAGATTTAATAAGCTTAAAATATTATGAGCTTTAATGTAAATAGATATTAAACTGCATTAAAGACAACTGAGATCACCTTGGAGGTGATCAAGAGAGGAGCATCACCAATAATCTGTTGCAGCTTATTCGATTTCCATACCTAATTATTCTAAAAACCCTGAGAAGAGATCATAATGAGGGAAATGAGCTAGCAAAAATGTAAATTTTAATAGTCAAATAAATAATAGTGTAATAGACATATGGATGTGAAGTTGATAGAGGGGTGGATCAGGAAGGTGGAGATGGATATAGAACTTTGTAATTAGAATAAAATTTAATTGTAGCTTTAATAATAGTGAATGAGAGTGCACTGAGAATGACATGGAATTCGTAATGATATTAATATTGTCAATTTTAATGCATTTTCAGTGGTCTCTAAATCGATTATGTATTAACCTATTCATGAAATATTATTACTAAGAATATTGAATTGAGATTTAACCTTCATATTTTATTAAAGTTGCAATTTGGCACCCTGGCAATTAAAATTATAGGTGTTCTGTACCATCACCATCATCCAGTAGGCTTTAGAAATAGTGTTAGCTGGGAATGATGAAGCATCCATTGATCCATCCTTAAAAATGTTATAATTGGCATGTAATTTAGCTGCAAGTGTTTAAATGCCATATAGATTTAAATATGGTACAATCAATTCATAATGTGGATGTGTGACCATTAGAATAAAAAATTTTCATTGGTTAGGATAAAGTTATAATTAGCTTAAACTATCCAATAATATATGTGATATTTGTGAACTCTCCCAATCGTTTTAGTTCTATCTAAAATCCAATGTGGATGACCAATCGAGAGATTGCAAAATGTGTTTTATGTTAATTTAATAAGTTTTTATAAAATAAACAAAATAAAGAATAATTTTTTATTTGTTAGAATTTATTTTTATTTAGTTACAATCGGCTTGTAATGTGGTCGCACGAAGGAGATTATTATATTAAATTTATACTTAGAAATTATTTAATTTATACATCACATATTTAGTTGATACTTAAGAAAATTTTCATCTTTCAAAAACCAATATTTAGGAAAATTATTTTTGTTAGATTTGGCTACAACGTGGATACCTATTAAACATCTCAATCCCCTAATAAACATGTATAAATTCTGAGTTATATATATATATGATAAACAAAACAAGTTATAAATTTCTTAAATTGCTATAGCTTGCATTTTCTGATCACTAGATGGAGCTTTATCAATAGCCCACTATCAAGCTTTGTTTACATAAACGCAAAACTATAGAATTCAATATCTCTTTTAAATTGTCTCCAACCTTTAAACCATGGTTTCAAGCTAGTTGGCTCGCATCAATAAAGGGTAGGAAGACTAGAAACTACATTTAAACACCGACTCTATAATCAGCATTTAAGAAACTCGTTTCCATCAGCTTGAAAGCATAAATTTTTCAGATACATAAATATCTTCAAATCCAAAAAATGCAGGTTCATCCATATTAGAAAATTTAAATATTAAGATACTGATGTTTTGACTTGATCACACAAGTCATCTGTACAGTAGATGCCTTGTGTTATCAAGTTGAAATGTCAGTATATCCAAAATTCAACCAGATTAGCAAAAATACATTTTAAAACATGACCAAAGGTTTCCCTGCTACAAGCAGTTCTCTTGTAAAGAACTACAAAAAATTACACAATACATATAAAATATTAAACATTACCCACTAATCCATTTCTTTCCCACCCACCCTTAGTATTAAATGAACTCTTACATAAGTTAATTGCTTAAGAATAACAAATTTTCAATATTAAAGATTTTTTAATTCCTCTTTTGATTTTATTTCCCTCAAAGAAGACAACCTTATTTTCATCAAAATTAATAGTGTGGCCTCTAACTTTTTCATGGACATACAAAGCAGAACTAAGATATCTATTTATAACTTTACTTTTATGAACCTTTATTCTTTCATTTAAACTCAAACTACTCTGACCTATGTAGACCTTACAAAAAAAAAAGATAAAATATACTACACCAGGAGTAGTCTTTCTATCAAAAATTTCTTTTGTATTATTTAATAAATTATTCAATGTAACACCCCTTTTCCAAGCAATTTTCTTATTTCCAAACAATTTACTATTCCTACATACAATTTTATATGAATACAATTTAAATGGCAAACAAATAAAATCATATTTTTTCTTTATCCTTTACATCCTTACAACCATTACTATTAAATAAAATACTTTTAAAAAATTTATCAGTGACCAACCCTCAAATAATCTTTATAAAATTGACATTTCTGAAACAACATTACCCCACTAGAATTATTTTAGTTATTATTCCTATGACAATAATTCCTTTAGGCAGCTACTTTATGGATACAGACTGATAGCTATCAGGTTTAATTACAGATCTTAATTCTCTACTTTTAACAAAATGACTGCATAGTAAACAATTAGTATCTAAATTTCTAAACACCAAAAGATCTAAAAATTTTAAGTTACCAAAATCTAATCCCCCTCCTTCTAACACATATCTTAGAGGAAAATCAAAACAATTAAACTCATTTACAAATTTCTTCAATTTATCATTCTCCACTACAAATAAACAATCATCAACATATCTGACAAATAACTTTACATATAAACAATTCTTTTTAATAATAATTCCCTCCTCCATATAATTAATATAAACTGAACATACTAAAGGAGAAATAATATAACCTATTATCCACCCTTCCTTAATTTTATAAAAAATACCTTTATAAGTAAGATACATAGAATCTTCTAATAATAAAAGCAAATCTTTAATTACCTTAATTTTATTTTTTGATAAAGAACTTTCTTAATAGATATACACATAAGAACATTGGTGCACCAGAACATCAATAGTGCTTAACCTATTAACAGACTGATACATATTTTCAATATCTAAACTGCCAAATATTCAATTACTTTCCATTTTAAAATGATTAATCTTATAAAAAGCCTCAAAAAAAGAATAAACTGTGTAATGACCAAAATTAACAATTTTTTTTTTTTAAATTATTCAAAAATCTAGAAATATCCTCTACAACACTACCTGTAAAATCAAAAAAAATCTTAAAGGAAAACCATCTTTATGAGTCTTAATATTCACAAACATCTTAGCTGATATGAAATTATTTAAATAACATTTTATTAATGTACTCTATTAAAAAAAAAAAAAATCCCATTTTCTTCATATCTATCAATTTTCTTTTAATCACATTACCTGGATCTTTATCTAAAAACATATATTTACCATTATTTAATTCTCTATCCATCTTCTCTTTGAATTTGTCTCCTTTTATGATGACAAACCTACTGGCTTTGTCTTAACAAAAAATGATCACATCATTAGCTATTAACCTATTCTTAAGATGTCTAACCTCAGCAGAATTAACCACAAATTTTTCTTTCCTTTTTAAACTTTTATTTAAAATCAACTGAATACCAACTTTCTGCTCATCAATCAAATTACTAGATTCAATAGATGAAATTCTATCAAAAACTATATTTTTTGAATGAAATGGAACAAAATTAGGGCCTTTACCAAGAATATTTAATTCTCTATCATTAAAATTAATATCAAAAACATTAGCAAACCTATCATCAAAAACATTACTCTCATACCCCTTATCACTACAATAAATTTTATTAACTTTCCCAAACAACTACTTTAATTATCTATCATATATCTTATAATAGAAATTTGACCGATTCTGTCTAAATTGCCTCATGAAAAATTCAAAATTGAATAATTAAAATCTTGCCTCCTGTCTAAATAATATCTATTTTTTCTATATACATAAATAAATTTGTAAAACTTTACAAAATTTTCTTTTAAAAAACTATTCAAAATATATATTTGTAACTTAAAAACCAATTCCTATTTTGAAGCAACTTTGTATTTCGACTAAAATTAATAACAAAACACCTAGGAAAATACTAAATTCTCTACATTTTTTAAGAAAATAAATTTGCCATCTTAAAGACTCTATTCTATCACTCAACCTAGAACATTTTTTAATCCCTCTAAAATCATTCAATGGAAAATTATTAAAAATTAAACTCCACAAACCCATACCAAAATCAATTATAAATACACATGTAAATAAAATAAAATAAAAACATACACACACATATATATATACTCAAACATGTACTCTTCACACAAAACACAAGCAACAAACTTAATATACATAAATAAAATTCAAATATATCTATTTAAAAAAAATCTTTACACTACATTAGCAAAACTACCCTTAAATGCAAAGAAACTCATTAAAATGTAAACATTACAAGCATAAAGCTAAACTAATCAATATATATTTAAAATTACCCCCAAAAATTGTTTATTTGTAAAATTATTTGTCAGATATATTGATGATTGTTTATTTGTAGTTGATAATGATAAATAGAAGGAATTTGTAAATGAGTTTAATTGTTTTGATCCTTCTATAAGCTATGTGTTAGAAGTAGGGGGGGGTTAGATTTTGTAAGTTAAAATTTTTAAACCTTTTGGTGATTAGAAATGTAGATACTAATTGTTTACTATGCAGTCATTTTGTTAAAAGTAGAGAATTAAGATCTATAATTAAACCTGATAGCTATCAGTCTGTATCTCATAACATAGCTGCTTTAAGAAATTATTGCCATAGGAAAAATAAATTAAATAATTCTAGTGGGGTAGTTTTGTTTCAGAAATATTATAAAGATTACTTGAGGGTTGGTTTGTCTGATAAATTTGTTAAAATTATTTTATTTAATAGTAATATTTGTAAGGATGTAAAAGATAAAGAAAAATATGATTTTATTTCTTTGACATTTAAATTGTCTTCTTATAAAATTGTATGTAGGTATAGTAAATTGTTTGAAAATAAGAAAATTGCTTGGAAAAGGGGTGTTACATTGAATAATTTATTAAATAATACAAAAAAAATTTTTGATAGAAAGACCATTCCTGGTGTAGTATATTTTATCCCTTGTTTTTTTTTTTGTAAGAAGGTCTACATAGGTCAGAGTAGTTTGGCTTTAAATGAAAGAATAAAGGTTCTTAAAAGTAGAGTTAAAACTAGATATCTTAGTTTTGCTTTGTATGTCCATGAAAAAGATACAGGCCACACTATTAATTTTGATAAAGCTTAGGTTGTCTTCTTTGGAGAAATAAAATAAAAAGAAGAATTAAAAAATCTTTATTATTGAAAATTTATTATTCTGAAGCAATTGACCTATTTAAGAGTTCATTTAATATCAAGGGTGGTTGGGAAGGGAATGGATTTGTGGGAATTGCCTAATATTATATATATATATATATATATATATATATATATATATATATATATATATATATATATATATATATATATATATATATATATATATATATATATATATATATATATATATATATATATATATATTGTTTAATTTTTTGTAGTTCTTTACACTTAAGAAGTCAACTTGTAGCAGTGAAGCCTTTGGTTCTGTTTTAATATTATTTTTTTTGCTGGTCTTTCATATCATTTTGTAACCTAATAAATCGATGATATCTAACTCATCATGTGTTATAAGTCATTCTCCTAATTTCTGATACTACCTCTCACCTATAGAAATATATCAAATAATGCTCTAACAAGTTCTAATTATTTAGATGAGATATTTTTCTACACAAAAATAATAGGGATAGGTTGAAACTCTTACAAATAATAAGGATTATAATGAGGACTAAGCTCAGTGGTTGGTTACATCTAAAAGAATTAGCTGTAGAGATATACAATTAAGATAAACGATGTACCTTACTCTGATGAAATAACTTATTCTAAATAAAACATATAACTTGGAAAGAGAGAAAACTCTAATCATTTCTTGATTAATATTTTAGGACAAAGTAAATATCTCCCTTTATCCCAATCACATTCTCTAAACTATTAATATTTGCACCTTCAAAACGTATATTCTCTAATAGACTCTTATGATTAAAAAACTCTATTATTTATTTAATATCATGCACTGATATGATCAGACAACAATGAACCTTCTATTATAATGCAAAATAAAGATATCAGGGTTTTCTCTGGTATTTTATCAAATAAACAATGGTATAGTGTTGAAGGTAAATGACTGGTATCCTAATGGGTTTTAAGATTATATATTTTCTAATAAGCTAAGATATACTATTAAAATCATAATAATAATTACTTTGACCATCAAAAAGCAATGCTTACTTTAATCAACAAATGTCAAAAATCATGTAAATAAATTTAGAATACTTATAGCCTGTTACCTGGAATAGCATTCAAAGAATGGAAGGAAAAGAGTACATTTGATTTCCCTCTCTTATCCTAAAACAACATAGATAAAATACTTAAGTTACAATGTTTGAATGTTAATAATAGATAAATAATGTGCAGTCTGACGTAAGAATGAACACATCCATTGCATTGCTTAAATGAACAATTATTAATTTGAAAATTAACAAATGAAAAGAAATATTTATATCACGTTTCTTATCCTTATTAGTGATTTTGGATCACAAGAATAATATTTATTTGATTTAAAAATATATTTTTATATTGCTTTGTGGATTTTCTGGAAGCAAAGAAAAGAATTTCATGCAGAAAAAATACTCACCAAACCAAATTTTAATAATTTACCAAAGATACATTTATTACATTTAAACATTAAAAAAAACTATTTACGAAGCACATTAATACAATGACAGTTTGAATATAATAGCTACTGGTTATATTTTCACATTTAATTCTCAGGAGTTGATAATTATAAATCAACTTTATGCCAAGACTATTGCTTCTTGGTTGTGTAGTTTTAAAATTGAAAAATAAAATTTATAACCATAAACTATTATGATTACTTGCTAGAATATTTATTTCAAATATCACAATTCATTCTACCTAAAATAAGGCATTAAACAAACGTTTAATGAAATTGAAAATAATAATTATAATGGGTAGCTAGCTTGCACCATGAGCTAATTAAAATTTTGCATATATTTTATAGTCAAGCACTCATTTATGATATCTCTCTATTAAAATAATAATAACAAAATAGAAGATTAAGTTCAATATAACATTGCTGCTTCTAAATTAGATGGCTAATATGATGATGATAACTCTCATCATCACATCACAACTTATTATTGCCTCACACTATGTTAAGCTTAAAAACCACATGGTAAATAAAAGCATTCATCAACAGTCATACATACATTAATAGTTACTTTGTTTAATGTCCACATAATAATATTAAATTTATAAATTTTATGCCTGGGTGAATTTCTCCATATGGCATATATAAATAGCATTGTTTCTGTGTATTCCCATCATGCTATGCTTTAAACTGAATAATTAAATTATTAAATCTTATGGATTTGCTTGTATACTACTGGCAAAGCACAATAGTATAATACAGATATTATTATGATCAACTGAAGCACAGACAATTACTACCTCAACAACTAGCTATCATTGCCATAACTTTTAAAAATACAATAGTCTACACCTTCTATGGTGGACAATCTAATCTTTGAAATAGCACATGAGGGATAACATCATTAAATAAGCTTATCAGAGCAAGACAACATGACTATAATAATGGTGGCTCCCATGGTTACCTCTCAAGCATAAGTGTAGATGTGGACACCATCTTACCACCTAAGAAAAAGGGAAAACACACCAATGACAAAGGATCCTCACCATGGGATCTGTCTAAAATAAGCTATATATGAAAATATCTTGAAAAACATTGTCCTCTCATGGCAAATACATATAATAATGGGAGACATCTCCATCCAAAAACATAATAAATATTATACTTTTGATAAATCTAGAGCTATAAAGGGTAACTACTACTCACAATGGCAAGATATAAATTTATCACCAATAATAAAAATTAATAGCTTGTATCAAAACTCCATGCATTAAACAATATTCAAAACCTTTAGGAAAGTATTAGTGAAAATGACTATAAACACATTAAAATAGCATAGTAAATATTTCCATAAGATAAGGAATACCCGCATAAACAATGTGCATAATAAATATTTATGAAAATAAGTGGACAAACTGATGCAATAAATATTGTTAATTAAATAGCTAATGAAATAATTTTTTTCTCAGACAAATTCCAAAATCTAATTTCTGTTATGTATGATATTAACAAAAATATTAAACTTCTGATAAGCACATATGTAATGGTTGTTTGTCCTAAAATACAAAAGACTAGGCAACTTTAAATTAAACACTTTACTAATATATTTAAATGGACTTGTGTGTGATAAATATATGTACACACTTTATTGCAGACTCCTTGAGACAATTTCAGATAATAAAATAAAATATCTTGACATATAAAATAAGCATAAAATACATAACTATTATATTACTGTTATGTTTGTTCTGGATTACAGACCCAAACCCACAGTAAAATATTTATTATTATGTACAAATATATACAATACAATATATACAAGTGAATATTTACAAATGCTGAGAATTGGAGTTTAAAGTAAACTCTGGGTTCTGCCTACCACTTCCAGCCACACCTGATGGCTTGCCTCACGGTCAGGGTGTATGGCTCTTCCAGCTGTACAAGGCAGCTTGCCTTGAGCTGAAAGTGGTCAGCAGAATCCAGTCTCTATGGGACTTGCTTAGCTGTGCAGACCAAATAGCATAATGCTATCAATGAGAATACTTGCTGCTGTTTAGGTTAGCAGAGTTTCCCTGGGAGAACGCAAAGAGTCTTTTCAGGTTAGACAAGTTCTTCCCTGATCTTCACAAAAGGCTGACTATTTATACCCAGATTCCTGACCTTATTGAAAACCTTTGGATTCAGCAAGCATTGGTGCTTATTGGCCTGTAATAATCATTGGCTATGTTGCTTAATCCGATCAGATAAGGAGGCATCTAGAATAGTCCACTTCTGAGAGAAGGGAGGATGATAACAATTACCATTTTTTAAACAAAATAAAAATAATAATAATAATAATAATAATAATAATAATAATAATAATAATAATAATAATAATAATAATAATAATAATGTAAACAAGACATTTATTTTATATAGCATGATGTTTCTATAAACTTCAGTTCATTAGTAAAGCTTCCTCACCAGTAGACAAATAATTTACAGTGCAAGGTCCCACATTGTTAGTTATGGGCATAATATCAATACATTCATATTTTTCAAACCAATATATTATTTATTTATTTTTTTCAAAAACAACAAAGAAGCTACAACTTTACTATGATAGAAGACAAGTACATGAATATGATATTTTACTTTAAAAGTAAACAGGGAGGGATTTATTATATAAGAACACAATTTAACATTAAGTAGCTAGTTTTAAAATATAACACTTAATTGTGTACAATTATTATTAAATGTAGAATTTTAGGAACTATCTGTGGTTTCACTGGAAATTTTTTTTTTTTTTAATTTTTCATTTTTTCTGCAAATTGCAGACGATCAATAAACATTTCCACTATAAAATAAAATGATATGTCTATTTTCATTAATAAAATTTGACTTGCAGAAAGCAGTATTAAATTTGAATGATTTTTTTAAAACATTTATAGACATTTGTTTGTTTTAAAAGTTAATTACCGTAATATTTGTTAAAATTATTTTAGTATTGAACAGTTCTTAATTTTTTTTAAACTTTTTTTTAAATTTACCTTCACAAAGAATACAATTTATTATCAAAAAATGATTATTTGTAATATGCTATATGATTTTTCAGTTGTCATTTGATCCTTCATGTCAGCTGCTAGAGGCATGATTTTTAACCAAAAACACATTAATAATAACATTCCCGGACTAGCAATTCTCTATTAATAATTGCCTTTTTTTTTTTTTGGTTTGTTTACAAAGTTTACTTTCTTTCGTTTCTGAATTATTTTTCCCAAATAATAATTTTGACGATGGGATAATAATAGTTGTTTTTTTTTAATTTTTTTTTACCAAAGGGCCTTTTTTAGTGTGTGTTCAAATAGTAATTTGTGTGTTTTTTTTAAAAATAGTATTACTGTTTTTGTAAAATTGGATTGACAAAATTCAAGAGAGAATGGGTTTTTTTGATGGATCTTTAAATAATAATTTATGTTACTTTGATAGGTTTACATTTGATTGCCAACAACAATTAGTGGTAGTGTTTTATTGTGTACAATTAAATAATAATTTACGTTACTTTGATAGGTTTAGATTTGTTTGCTGACAACAATTAGTGGGAGAAGTGTTGGTTTCTTTTTGCGCATGTGTATTTAAATAAAAACTAAAACCTTTACTTTTATCGGTTTACATTTGATTGAGGACTGATTTGACTTCCTTTCATTTATAAATTATGGTTTTGGTTCTACAAATACTAAATATTTTTAACAATGGGACAATAATAGTTGTTTGGGTGTTTAATTTTTATTGACAAGAGTGGGTGGTTTTTTGGTGTAGATTCAAATAGTAATTTGGCTTACATTTATATAATAAATTGTGGTCTTACTTTGATTGGTTTACATTTGATTGCCGACACTAATTATTGGGAGGTGTGTTTTTTGTGTGTACGATTGTAGACAACAATTATTTGGAGAAGGGGTGTAACCGTTTAAAGAATAGTAGTTTACGTTACTTTTAGTGGTGGTGTACATTTGATTGCTGACAATAATTAGTGAGAGGGGTGGGTGTTTTTGGGTGATGATTAAATACTAATTTACCTTCCTTTTATTTTACATTTGAATGCCGACAACAATTATTGGGAGCTAAAGGAGTTTTCTTTTGTGTATGTTTAAATCAAAATTGAAGTTACATTTATCGGTTCTATTTGATCGACAATGGTTTTGACTTTCTTTTTTTTTTTTTCCGTTTATAAATTATTGGTTTTGGTTTCCCCAAAACCT
This sequence comes from Epiperipatus broadwayi, assembly GCA_028023455.1. NCBI lineage: Eukaryota > Metazoa > Onychophora > Udeonychophora > Euonychophora > Peripatidae > Epiperipatus > Epiperipatus broadwayi. The sequence continues at coordinate 1,018,668 of JAQFVV010000311.1, forward strand.
AATATTTTTGACAATGGGATAATAATAGTTGTTGTGGTTTCTTTCATTTTTATTGACAAGAGCGGGTCTTTTTTTGGTGTATGTTCAAATAGTAATTTGGGTTACGTTTAAAAAATAATCAGTTTACCTTATTTTTAGTGCTTTACATTTGATTGCCGATAATAATTAGTGGGAGGAGTATATTTTTTTTATGATTAAAGAATAATTGTACGTTCCTTTTATTTTTTACAATTGATTGCCAACAACATTTATTGGGAGAAAGGGTTTTGTGTTTTTTTTTCGTTTGTGTGTATGTTTAAATCAAAATTGAAGTTATTTTTATCAGTTACCATTTGATTGAAAATCGATTTGACTTTCTTTATTTGGGTTTTCCCAAATAATATTCGATTTGATAATGGGACAATAATAGTCTAGGTTTCTTTAATTTTGATTGACAAGAACGGGTCTTTTTTGTTGTACGTTCAAATAGTAATTTGGGTTATGTTTAACAAATAATTTACTGTCTTACTTTGATTGGTTTACATTTGATTTCCAACAACAATTAGTGGGAGGGTTTTTTGTTTTTTTCTATACGATTAAAGAATAATTGACATTCCTTTTATTTGACCATTTGATTGCCGACAACAACAATTATTGGGAGAAGAGGGGTTTTTGGGGCCTATGTTTAAATAAAAAATTTAGTTACTTCTTTTATTTTACATTTGATTGCCAATGACAACAATTATCAGGGGAAGGGATGTACGTTTAAATAAAAATTGAAGTTACTTCTTTTATTTTGGTCATTTGACGAAGGCCATTTAGAATCCCTCAAACAAGCTTGTCTTTACAAAGCGAACCTTTTCATCGGCAGATGTTCTTGGATCTCAAATCTGCATATATTTGCCACACAATCCAATCTTTTCTTTCAGCAGCAGGATCTTTTTTTCTGCTGTAGAAATATTCCAGCGCCGGCTTCCCTGTCTGGCAATTCCCATCTTTTCAAGTTTTCTTTTGTGGGAATTAGCCATACTTTTTGTCTCGGAAAATTTCTCGTTAAAACGTGACTCAAAGCATGATTTACCTTAAAATTTTATGCTACCCCACCCTAATCAAAAATTTAGGAAGAATACAAATTTATGAGGAACAATCACAATACTGTTAAAATTAATAAAATGAAACAGTACATCAATTTGTCTTAAAAAAAGGCACCGATGAAAATTTAAATAATTTTGACACAATCAAATTAACACACCCTTGTATGATATTATTACATAAAATACATAACACAGAATTACGATTTAGTGCATGACACAAACCACTATGGCATTTTCCTCTGCTTTAAGCATCAGAAAAAGCCACACCGTTAGCCGCTAAGCCGAGTTAACACTCTTTCTAGATTTTATTGTAGAAAGAAGACTTAACTCCGAGTTAACAGTCTACCTTTTAGCGTAGAAAGTAGACTTAACTCCGAGTTAACAATCTTTCTAGGATTTATTATAGAAAGGATGCTTAAAGGCTTGGGTGCGGCCACGAAAATGGCATATTTTTAGAAATTTAGCTAGAAATAGTGCCTCTAGTGGCTGACACGAAGGATCAGATGACAACTGATTTTTCTAGTAAAGGGAAACATTTTTACTTGTCAAAAATTTTTCAAGTTAAATAATAAATAAGAGGTGTTATAATAGCACATAATATTATAATAAAATTTAGACAGTTTAGTTTAAATAAAGCATAAAAACTTGAGATACCTCAATTTGGCTTTCAGCAATCCATTCTGTATGAACACTTTCAAGAAAAAAAATATAGTTTACACTGGATTTAAATAAATGCAAATTAAAAAACTACACTATTTTCTTTTCTTTCCAGAACAGCATCCCTGTTCAAAGTGGTTGAAAAAAATCAGTCCCCCACTCTTTTTCTCAGTTTTCTTCAATATAAAAAAATATCACATGTCAGCATTCTGTTTCAATTTCAAGGTTAATTACAAATCAACTAATTAACGTGAATAAAGTTTTTTTTTTAAATAATAAACAACAAACAAATATAATAAGTTAATGTTTCTTACATTTTAAACCCAATAACATTTTTGTTTCATTTGGTTTATTTGTACCCAAAGTTTAAAATAATAAATGTAATTCCTTTTACTTGCCAAGTTTTATTACACATTTTCTTTTTAAAAGTTATTAAGTAAATTGAATATTTTAATGAATGAAATTAAAGATTTAAATGTCAACATATAAATCTATGCATGCACACATATATAAGAGTATGAAATTAACTTTATTTAAGACAAGCTTATTTTAATAATAAACCTAAAGAATAAATAACTAAATACTATTGAATCATTTTGATAATTAACTGAAGTATAAATAATAAATCTAAATATATGAAATGTTGTCTACTAGGTGATACCATTTCATCTACAAATTAAGTGATATAGTTTTCAGTCTCTAGTTATTAGTTTTAATTAATTTATTTTTTAAATGGCTAATTATTATATAATGCATGGTTAAAATGTTTAATAAAATCAGGTGGCATATCACATGGTTACAATATATATATATTGTAACAGAATATATATATATATTGTAACAGGACATCGGTTTTCACCAGAAAGAGGATGCACATTTCACTACAATCAGACTTTGGGTCATCAGGTAGAATGCTGGAAATGAAACGATGACATGCTAAGTCCATGATTACATCCATCTTTACTATGCTAGCTCAATAATTATTAGACAAATTTAGATATAATTTAGACTTGTTCATCCATCTCTCATGCCTCTTTCAGTCACTATTATGCCATGATATTCAAACTCATGGAGAATTTGCAATTAGCTCTCTTCAGGGTTGATTTTAAACAAGTCATTTTCTAATATGCCTTTATATAAGCATTGACTAATAAATGATATTCCTATGATGTTATATATATATATATATATATAATTTCAAAAATTAAGAATTTCACTAACTTATTAATACATTTATAGTCTTTAATCGTTTGATTTGTACTTATTATTGTATAAGTATTATTTACAATTGTATAACTTATTTTATATGTATTTATAATAAAATAAGTACATTATATGTTAACTATATTGTATAGTAATCAATAATTTTGTTTCTAATATCATTATATAATAACCATTTTTTATACCTCATCTAATTTTGATGAATTTTGTCAAACTTTTAATTTATATTTATAAAATTAAATTTAGGTATTCCTACTACTATAATGATGTGATACCAAATTTGAAATAAAACAATTAATAAATTTAAACATATTAAAGTAATATAAATAATAATATAAAATATATAAAGAAATAAAGAAAAACTTATTTTCCTGAGTTAAGTAAAAAAGAACCTTTAAATCCATAGTTCATAATTCGGTGCTGATATAGTACACGCTCAGTGGCCATTTTGAATTTGGAAACACCCAAAAACACTGCTGGCACATGCAAGCGATAAATGTCATCGACTAGAAACACTCATTTTTCAAAAACGTAAAATGCCTGAGGCACTGCAATTAAAAAAGGTGGTGGGGAGGGACTACACTTAAAAAAATGGCGGGAAAATGTCATCGACTAGAAACACTCATTTTTCAAAAATGTAAAACGCCTGAGGCACTGCAATTAAAAAAGGTGGTGGGGAGGGGCTACACTTAAAAAAATGGCGGGAAAACATCATCGACTAGAAACACTAATTTTTCAAAAACGTAAAACGCCTGAGGCACTGCAATTAAAAAAGGTGGTGGGGAGGGACTACACTTAAAAAAATGGCGGGAAAACATCACATTAAATAATATAATGCTATAAATCAAACCTTACTTTAAAATAAACCAAAAACGCTAATTTATATATATATAGTCATAATAAAACATTGCAATATTTACAAAAATCCGTTAAAATATAGCCACCACTAGAAAAAAATCAAACATTACTTTGAAATAAACCAAAAACGCCAATTTATATATATAATCATAATCAAACATTACTTTAAAATAAACCAGAAAACGCTAATATATATAGTCATGATAATCAAATATTGCAATCATAAATCTCAAAAGATTAACCCTATGTTAAAGCATTTTTTTTAAAAAAAAAATCGTAAATGGTATTTACAAAAACACGTTAAAATATAGCGATCATTAGAAAAATAATAAATGCTATTTTAAAAATATCAGTCCGGTCTATCAACGCTATATACTAAATCAGTATTATAATTTTAAAAAACAATATTTAAAAACTATAATGCTATAAATCAAACATTGAGTTGTAGCGTCACATTGAATAGCCAAAGGTTATACTATGGAAAAAAAAGGGCGGGAAAAGAAAAAGAGATGAAAATTAAAAAATACTTTAAAATAAACCAAAAACGCTAATTTATATATATATAGTCATAATCAAACATTGCAATATTTACAAAAATCCGTTAAAATATAGCGATCACTAGAAAAATAATATAATGCTATAAATCAAACCTTATTTTAAAATAAACCAAAAACGCTAATTTATATATATAGTCATAATCAAACATTGCAATATTTACAAAAATCCGTTAAAATATAGCCATCACTAGAAAAAATCAAACATTACTTTGAAATAAACCAAAAACGCCAATTTATATATATATATAATCATAATCAAACATTACTTTAAAATAAACCAGAAAACACTAATATATATAGTCATGATAATCAAATATTGCAATCGTAAATCTCAAAAGATTAACCCTATGTTAAAACATTTTTTTAAAAAAAAAATCGTAAATGGTATTTACAAAACCACGTTAAAATATAGCGATCATTAGAAAAATAATAAATGCTATTTTAAAAATATAAGTCCGGTCTATCAACGCTATATGCTACATCAGTATTATAATTTTAAAAAAAACAATATTTAAAAACTATAATGCTATAAATCAAACATTGAGTTGTAACGTCACATTGAATAGTCAAAGATTATACTATGGAAAAAAAGAGCGGGAAAAGAAAAAAAGATGAAAATTAAAAAATACTTTAAAATAAACCAAAAACGCTAATTTATATATATATATAGTCATAATCAAACATTGCAATAGCATTTATTTAAATAATTTTTTACTAATATTTTAATAATTTAAAAAAAATTACCAGCTCTCGATCGGATGGATGGTCGTCCGCTCAGGCTAAATTTGGTTCTTTCTAGATCTCTTCATTACTGCAATACCACAAAACATCAAATTATACTTTTAAGATTTAGGTTTATTATTTTAAAGAAGACACCAGTAAAATTAATTTATTCAGGAAATATCGCAGCTTGACATGGCCTCTTTCAAATTTATTTTTAAAACTGTCTACTTGGGTCGGTATGTATGACGTAAGATAATTTCCAAGAATTATAGTTCGGGATGGGGGCTTTGTCTTACTAAGATAAAAGAAAGTGTTAAGTTAGACTTTCAACGCTAATATATATAGTCATGATAATCAAATATTGCTAATATATATAGTCATGATAATCAAATATTGCAATCGTAAATCTCAAAAGATTAACCCTATGTTAAAGCATTTTTTAAAAAAAAAAAATCGTAAATGGTATTTACAAAAACACGTTAAAATATAGCGATCATTAGAAAAATAATAAATGCTATTTTAAAAATATCAGTCCGGTCTATCAACGCTATATACTAAATCAGTATTATAATTTTAAAAAACAATATTTAAAAACTATAATGCTATAAATCAAACATTGAGTTGTAGCATCACATTGAATAGCCAAAGGTTATACTATGGAAAAAAAAGGGCGGGAAAAGAAAAAGAGATGAAAATTAAAAAAGACTTTAAAATAAACCAAAAACGCTAATTTATATATATATAGTCATAATCAAACATTGCAATAGCATTTATTTAAATAATTTTTTACTAATATTTTAATAATTTAAAAAAAATTACCAGCTCTCGATCGGATGGATGGTCATCCGCTCAGGCTAAATTTGGTTCTTTCTAGATCTCTTCATTACTGCAATACCACAAAACATCAAATTATACTTTTAAGATTTAGGTTTATTATTTTAAAGAAGACACCAGTAAAATTAATTTATTCAGGAAATATCGCAGCTTGATATGGCCTCTTTCAAATTTATTTTTAAAACTGTGTACTTGGGTCTGACACAAGGTATCTATGACATAAGATAATTTCCAAGAATTATAGTTCAGATTGGGCCTTTGTCTTATTAAGATAAAAGAAAGTGTTAAGTTAAACTTTCAAATTTAAAAAAAAACAACAACTGTAAACCAGCTAATGGACTTTTATGCTTCAAGCCTAACATCGTTATGTATATAATCTTATAATAATGTATTTTGATGTATAATATGTGCACACATCTAATATATAAATATATTTATTTATATATTAGATGTGCGCACATACACGTAAACATACGTTATTATACATCAAAGTACATTATTATAGGATTATACATGTGGTCTGGGATGGGTTTGAATTTGACAAACAGGCCTACTATGATACATAGAAGGTGAAACGGAATGATAGACAGAATTAGCAACAATAAGTGAATACGCAAATATAATTAAAGAATATATTTTATTAGGCATTCATAATACTGGATGGGGTGGTATGGCAGCTGACATGATAGACTACGTTGTCCGACTAGATCGAAATATATGCACTAGAAAGTAAAAAAAGAATACACCCATAAATAAATTAAAATTTGTTGAGTATTTCAAATTTAAAAGGTAATGACTTTTAAATAAATAAAAAAACTAACCTTTTCACCGTCAGCAGGTACCTTTAGCATCTTTTAGAAATGCAATAAGCAGATCCCGATCATTAAGATGCTTTTTGTCCATCCGCCAACAGATTGCATCCAAATGGGACTGCAGTAAATCCGGTGAAGTCCCTCTCATTTTTTTTAATATTTTACATTTCGCTTCCAGCCATGATCATTCGATTGACTGCGTATGTGCACCTGTCACCGGATTCACATAGTTCTGTTGGTGGTTGACTGTGGAATGCTGAAAACCTCTAGCATTGAGGTCTGAATAGGCTGGCCACTTGTCTGAGTGAATAGCAGAGCCAGCCGCACATTCCCTTTGAATTATGGGAATCAATGTCGCTTTATTTCTACGTTTCACAGTAAAGTAGTGGCAATCTAACCCCTTTTTCAGCCCGAATACCCAAGGTCCGTCTATTCGGGCACCGTGATTTCTATTATTAGTTATAGCTACGGATTTGTCGATGGAAGTGGATGGTTGATCACCGCTCAACATTCTTCCCTTATTGTATTTTCTTCGGCCAGCAAATCGTGCTTCGTCAATTTGGATTGGTTCTTCTGGAGTTCCTATTAACTGTCCCTTTTTGTTGATTGCTCGGGAACAGACTTCCCTACAAAAATTGAACCAATCTACCACTGTGTTTAACGATTTGCTGGACATCTTCGCCGCCATTCTTGTCTGCATATCCGAAATGAAAAAATAAACTAATTCCAGAATCTGGCATATTGTTAATCGACTATTAACCCTGCCAGTTACATCCATATAGTGAAAAAATGGATTGCCTGTACAAATAGATCGCGTGGTATAACATGTTGAACATCTCATAGTGGGGACCCACTCCCCTTTGCGGTTTTTCCTCCGTTTTTCTAACATGGCGTTGCCACATTTTTCACATGGCCTCTTCCTGTCTTCATCATTTAAAAGATTATTATCTTTCAAAAAAGTAATAGCTTGATCCTCACTAGAGATTATGTCAAAATAGAATGACTTCAATGCCATGGTTAAGATCCAAAGATATATGGGTACCGATATATGTCTCAGAGAAATCACAAGAAATTTGGTTACTAAAGACCAAAGATTTTGTATCGAAACTCGTCTTTTATACCAATTTTCAAATCATATGATCACATGAACACACACCCTTTCTTTATATTTTCAGTTTTTTTTTTTTTTAATATTAATGAAAAGCAGGACTCTTTTTGTGCTTTTTTGTTTTTGCAATATTTTCGGAATAAATATATATGAGTACAAGTTGTGTCTTATAATTTATTGCCAATTTATTTTTATATTTTTTTATAATAAATTACCAAATAATTTTATTTGCGTCTTTAAAGTGTTAAAACTAAAATCTTACAAGTAATACATGTATCGGCATATATATATATATATATATATATATATGAGTACAAGTTGTGATGTATAATATGTTACAGTGCGATTATATTTTGAAATCATTAATTTATTATAACCAAAACCCCAATTTTTTTATAATAAATTTTAACCCTCTTTTGCATTTCATGACTAGTTAGGCTTGAGGCATAAAAGTCCATTAGAACTGTTTTACAGTTGTTGTTTTTTTAAATTTGAAAGTCTAACTTAACACTTTCTTTTATCTTAGTAAGACAAAGCCCCCATCCCAAACTATAATTCTTGGAAATTATCTTACGTCATAGATACCTTGTGTCAGACCCAAGTACAGAGTTTTAAAAATAAATTTGAAAGAGGCCATATCAAGCTGTGATATTTCCTGAATAAATTAATTTTACTGGTGTCTTCTTTAAAATAATAAACCTAAATCTTAAAAGTATAATTTGATGTTTTGTGGTATTGCAGTAATGAAGAGATCTAGAAAGAACCAAATTTAGCCTGAGCGGACGACCATCCATCCGATCGAGAGCTGGTAATTTTTTTTAAATTATTAAAATATTAGTAAAAAATTATTTAAATAAATGCTATTGCAATGTTTGATTATGACTATATATATATAAATTAGTGTTTTTGGTTTATTTTAAAGTATTTTTTAATTTTCATCTCTTTTTCTTTTCCCGCTCTTTTTTTCCATAGTATAACCTTTGACTATTCAATGTGACGTTACAACTCAATGTTTGATTTATAGCATTATAGTTTTTAAATATTGTTTTTTAAATTATAATACTGATGTAGCATATAGCGTTGATAGACCGGACTGATATTTTTAAAATAGCATTTATTATTTTTCTAATGATCGCTATATTTTAACGTGTTTTTGTAAATACCATTTACGATTTTTTTTTTTAAAAAAATGCTTTAACATAGGGTTAATCTTTTGAGATTTACGATTGCAATATTTGATTATCATGACTATATATATTAGCGTTTTCTGGTTTATTTTAAAGTAATGTTTGATTATGATTATATATATAAATTGGCGTTTTTGGTTTATTTCAAAGTAATGTTTGATTTTTTCTAGTGATGGCTATATTTTAACGGATTTTTGTAAATATTGCAATGTTTGATTATGACTATATATATATATAAATTAGCATTTTTGGTTTATTTTAAAGTAAGGTTTGATTTATAGCATTATATTATTTTTCTAGTGATCGCTATATTTTAACGGATTTTTGTAAATATTGCAATGTTTGATTATGACTATATATATATAAATTAGCGTTTTTGGTTTATTTTAAAGTATTTTTTAATTTTCATCTCTTTTTCTTTTCCCGCCCTTTTTTTCCATAGTATAATGTTTGGCTATTCAATGTGATGCTACAACTCAATGTTTGATTTATAGCATTATAGTTTTTAAATATTGTTTTTTAAAATTATAATACTGATTTAGTATATAGCGTTGATAGACCGGACTGATATTTTTAAAATAGCATTTATTATTTTTCTAATGATCGCTATATTTTAACGTGTTTTTGTAAATACCATTTACAATTTTTTTTTAAAAAAAAATGCTTTAACATAGGGTTAATCTTTTGAGATTTACAATTGCAATATTTGATTATCATGACTATATATATTAGCGTTTTCTGGTTTATTTTAAAGTAATGTTTGATTATGATTATATATATAAATTGGCGTTTTTGGTTTATTTCAAAGTAATGTTTGATTTTTTCTAGTGGTGGCTATATTTTAACGGATTTTTGTAAATATTGCAATGTTTGATTATGACATTTATCGCTTGCATGTGCCAGCAGTGTTTTTGGGTGTTTCCAAATTCAAAATGGCCGCTGAGCGTACTATATCAGCACCGAATAATTTCTGGGATCATTCTAAACCTTAGCTTTTTATCGTCACATGATCTGCTAAGCACCTGGTTTCTAAGAATATTTCTTTGTATTTTTACTTTGAAAACTAATAAGTAAAAATTTTGTGCTGATATAGTACGCGCTCGGCGGCCATTTTGAATTTGGAAACACCCAAAAACACTGCTGGCACATGCAAGCGATAAATGTCAGCACCAAATTTTGCAATGTTTGATTATGACTATATATATATAAATTAGCGTTTTTGGTTTATTTTAAAGTAAGGTTTGATTTATAGCATTATATTAATTAATGTGACGTTTTCCCGCCATTTTTTAAGTGTAGTCCCTCCCCACCACCTTTTTTAATTGCAGTGCCTCAGGCGTTTTATGTTTTTGAAAAATGAGTGTTTCTAGTCGATGACATTTATCGCTTGCATGTGCCAGCAGTGTTTTTGGGTGTTTCCAAATTCAAAATGGCCGCCGAGCATGTACTATATCAGCACCCATAATTCTTATGGTGTTCTCCTGTGAAGTATATTAATCCATTGATATAGCAATTACTTATTTATTTTAAATTGATAAATTATTAATATTATTCAATGATTTTGTTGATATAAGATAAAGTATATATCCTTCAATAATTGATGTTCTTAATCTCCATTTTTTAAGAAATGTTCTACACAATAAATATCTTAAATTAGCATGAAAGTTGGTTTTGAAACCTTTAAGATACAACATTGTTTTACTCTGTACACATTGTAAGATTCATTATATTTTTATAATTATTTTCAATATACTTATGTACATAGAAAAATAAAGTATTAAAATAAAGAAGTTTCCAATAACTCAAATAGACATTCTTTTTTAATGTTACCATTCTCTTTTAGATTTAGAAGAAAATTTAAATATTTTTCTTTTAATATTTTTAAACCACAGATTTCAATTTCCACATGAATAAATTAGTATTTTAATTTGAAAATGTTATAATGTTCAAATATAGTTAAAATTTAACTCCCATGTAGAATAGTAACATTCTCCTCTACTCTATTATTAAGAGAAGGAATGAAAAGTCTGTATCACGTGTTTTTTGTTTCAATTTTCCATGCTTGATTTAAAAATTCATTGTTATAAATAAATAAATATATATATATAGTGACAATCAGTCTTAAATGATAGGCACTAAGGTGGCTGCAAGCATAGTTGCAGCCTGAATAAACACACACACATATATATATATATATATATATAAAATAAAAGGTTGGTCTGTGCAAGTATATTTTCTCTTCGTTTGCGCATGTAATATATTTTAAATTAAAAAAGAAGATAAATGGTGACGATACATTTTAAATGTACAATCATATACATTTAAAGTGAAATGAATTTTTTTTTTCTGTTTTAGTAATGTATAATTTTTGATATGGTGGAGGGAATATAAAATTATACTGGGAAATTTAAATGTAAACAACCCAGCAACTAAATATGTTTTATTTTTAAATTATCAAATTCTGATGTATATTTTTATTTTTGGATTATGTCTTGAAAATAAATTTATGTACAAAATTTACAACATGTTATCTTCACAAAATTTTTGTTTTCTTTGTTAGACTATAGTTTTAATGACTGCAGGTAAGTCAGTGACTTCTCTCTTTTGTTATAATATTTTTAGAGAAAATTGTAAAAGCATATGAATAGTCATTCGGCTTGACACCTGCAGATAAAAAAAATAATTAAAACATGGGATAGGAATGTGAATCACTAATATTCTAAAAGGAAATTCTTAAAAAGATTTTAAAAGAAAAGATAAGATAAGTTTTGATAAAACAATGTAGTTTAATTAAACTAATTAAAAATCTAAAAAAGCAATAGTCTGTAGAGGGGACCCTGTAATGGAGGAGATATGTAGGTGCTGATCAGGTGATATAGGGGATTCAATTCAGATATTCAGTTGAGTTGAAAGCATTCATTCATTAAGTTTGGCATATTGAATTTAGTTGAGTTGAGGGCAGTCAGTTCAATGCGTCCATTTAAAAGCGATTGACTTATTTTTGTTGGTGATTGATTCAAGCATTCATTTATGCAGATATTGTTTTTTTGACTTCATTTGAATTTACTGAGATGTTTGATTTTGCTTTATAATTAGCAACAAAGAGTATATAATTGACAGTAAAAATTTCAAAGTCATTGTAAGCTGTAAAAACTGCAAATAGAAATATAGAAAGGAATCGAGAATGTGACTAGAAAAAGTTTGCTGAAAGAAATAAATTCTTTATGCTGCTGAAAGAAATAGATTCGATGGAAAGATATCACAAGTTATTTAAAGAATTAATATAATAATTCCAACGAGAAATACAATCTTAATGTGGATCCATTTGAAATAGAAATCAAAGATGTCTAACCACAGCCTGAAGAGCCAGAAGTTGCAGTTAAAATCACTTAAATCCAAAGTACAGCACAAAAATGGAAAGAATGAAATTGAGACTGAATAGTATTGGCCCAGTGAACAAGGAGTAGATGAACCACTTTGGTGCATTCACACTGCTCAAGATCTATGTAGCCACCATGTTATGTGACTCTCTTTCCATTCGAAAATGTAGCTGTCTATGAACTATTATGCCTTCCAACCATAGAAGAGACCCCTTCAGTCGCCTGCTCATGATGTATATATCTCTTTCAAAAGTTTTCAGCCTGTAAGAAAATGAAGTCTATGGGAAGTAAACCCATTTATATTTCTAAATATAATTATTTTTTTTGTGTTTGATTTAAATATTTCTTACAAATGATTTGTTTTCCTGTTTATTATTATAGCTATAATCAGATAGTGAGGAATTACACAATCTTTTATATGTATTTGATCAATGATTTTTTTTTTATTATTATTAATTCTATACGTGATTCAATAGATTTTATTACCAAAATAAATTTTAGTATATTACGAATGTTTTAGGTTAAAGATTTAAAGGAGGTAGATTACTCATAAAGTTAGATACACACAAGTGGTAGGCATTATCCTGTTAGCCCACTTTAGTTTTATTTTATTACATAAATATCCACTACATGCAGGATTAGTGTACAGTCAATAACTATTCTTTTCTTTAAGAATGTATCGTATAAAAAACGGGTCATTAAATCTACCTTCCCGTATAATTGAAAGGCTATGGAGTGCATGCATTCATTTATAGATATCTTTTTAATCCACCACGTGCAGGATTCAATATGCTATAATCTACCACAAATTCATTTCAATTAGTATAAATTTATTCCATCCGCTACATGCAGAATAATAATAATAATAATAATAATAATAATAATAATAATAATAATAATAATAATAATAATAATAATAATAATAATAATAATAATAATAATAATAATAATAATAATAATAATAATAATAAAAACGTAAGGGAATAAATAAGTTGATTAGTTCCTTATTTGGATGTTCCGCTACATGCAGAATCAATTGAGGAACTCTCTTCTTTAAATATTATAAATTGCGGTTGAATAATGACAAAATAATAATGAAATCTTTATTAGACTAAGAATAAGTTAGAGAATTGTTTAATGAAACACGTATCTACCATGGATCACATATATATTGTAATCAAGTATAGAATAATCTATCCTATAAAATGCTATAGAGTGTGCAAGCGAAGATGAAACTTAGACCATCCTATCCCATTGGGTAAATATTTAATGATTTTAAATTGGGGTTTTTGATAAAATTTGATGGTGTGCTTCATATTTATATATTTCTGCTGTTATTTATTTGTAATATTATAAAATTAAGGGCTAAATAAATGCAGGGATAGAATATTAAAATTTCAACGTTGTGCTGTGTAATTAGTAAATATTTTATCATTTATCCTTTTTATTAGTTAAGCAACAAACCTCTTTCCCGAGATAAAGAGTGCATGAGCTAGCCTGGGATTAATCTCTATCGGGACATAAAGTAATTCGTTAGAATATCCATCTTTTTAGTGATTAATTAAGTAAAGCATCTATATTATTGATTTTATTAAGTCAAAAAGGGAATAACCCTTCTCTAAATTATGCCGTCATATCCCTCTGGGGAGGGAGCAATCTTTTCTCAGAGGTGGCACATAAAAGTCTTGGTGAACTGGATCTTTCAAAGGTATGAATGTAATAATTTCCTTTTATGATGCAACTCTAGAAAATAATAATTGATGATGTCTAACTGAATACCTACAATCGTTGCTCGGTTGCATAACACACATTTCTTGCTCAATGCGTGTATATGGGAGCGTACGAGAACGAAGAACAAACCAGTACAATATATATCAGAGAGAGAGAGAGAGAGAGAGAGATAATTGTTTATTTTTTAATTTCACATTGGATCATCTAAAAGTTTAATATTAAGGTATGTATCGTATTAAAATAGTCTAGGATATTGAATCTATGGTTTCATATCATTACATATGGCAGATCAACTAGGACCTTTAATCATGGATTCTATCTTGTTACATATAGTGAAAAAGTGGTAGCTAGATTAATTGATGATTCGTGGTAACAAGTATATTAACATATAACATGCATAGAGTGTTAATAATTGTGGGATTGAAATGAATCTTGGCAATGTTAGATATATTAAAACCAAATTAGATGTTAGAAACATAAATTTCTAGAAAAATTTAACCAATGGATTTTAAAAAAAATTGAAACACACACACACACATATATATATATATATAATATGATTTATAAAGATCTATATTTAAATAAATAATTATTAGATTATGTTTAAAATAAGAGTTAAGTGGAATAAAATTTTAATATAGACATAGATGTTTAAAAAAATACACATATACCATATAGAACATCATAAGTATATAAAATAGTATGAAGTGTTAAATAACTTAACAGTATAATATTTTATAGTTATAGAAATATATAAACTTTATTAATATTCGAATTAAGTTAAAATTTATAATGCTTAGAAGTGGAAAAATGTTTTAAATAAAGTTACTAAATGTTCTAATGAAATGCAAGAACATATGCAAAATGAACTGAGAGATGATATTAATAATATTATAGAACAATCATCATTAGTACAAGCACCTGGGGGTTATACAACTATAATTGAATACTTTCAACAAATACCGAATTTAGATAAAGTGTTATTTCAAACACAAAATATAGTTGAAGTAGGTGTAGAACAACCATCTAGAATTGAAACTAATCAATCACTTAATGTTGATGCAACATAGTAGCATAGCTGTAATGCAAATGTTACAAATGCTTATGAATAAAATATTACTAGTTTAAGACATGCCTTGTGTGGCTTAAGAAGTGATATGAAATAAAAATTAGATAATCATAAAACTACTTTAAGAAGTGATATGAATCAAAAATAGGAAGATAATATTACTAGTTTAAGAAGTGATATGTGTGGCTTAAGAAGTGATATGAATCAAAAATTAGATGATGATAATAATAGTTTAAGAAGTGACATGTGTGGCTTAAGAAGTGATATGAATAAAAATTAGATGATAATATTACTAGTTTATGAAGTGACAAGCATGGCTTAAGAAGGGATATGAATCAAAAATTAGATGATAATAATCCTAGTTTAAGAAATGACATGTGTGATTTAAATAGTAATCTGAAAACAAATACAAATAGTTTAAAAGAACATTTGAAGGATGAAATGACAGGAATTGAGAATAAATTATCTACTAAAATGGAACAATTAAATTTGAATGTAGATAATGTTCAAAGAGTTAATATAGAAATTAAACAAACATTAAATTACTTAAAAAATGAAATTGATGAAAATAATTCAAAATGTCAGCAACGCTTTAGTGAATTCCAAAATGACATCATAGATAAATTGAATGTTAAATGTGATGAAATATATAAAAATCAATAAATTTTTAGAAAAGAAGTAAAGGAAGCACAAAATAAACCACAGAATGAAATCCAAGAAGAAAGACAAAGGACACCCGCAAGAATAAATCAATTCTCTACTAAACAAAATAATGAGATAGAGTCTCAAAATAACATATTAAAGACTATTGATTATCAACTTAAAACATTGGAGAGTAAAATAAGTTTAATTGAAGTTAATACAAATAAAGATAAAAATATATTGGAAAAATTAAGAGAAGATAGTACTGAGACTCGGAATAGAGTTAATAAAATAGCATCAAATGATAATAGATTTTCAATTCGTGAAATAGAAATATGTAAGAAAACACCAATTATAGATATGCATCAGGTTCAAAATAATAGATACCCATAGTAATAATCAAGAACAGGTTCTTGGAGAAAATCATTTGAAAATTATTCAAAAAGATCCACAACAAATAATTGATCCTTATGATAGATCACATTTTTAGTATCATACAATGCCTGAAATTGAAAATTATCCTAGTAATTTTGAATTAGAAGGGTTAAATTTAAATACTTGTAGGGTTAACCATGAAAATCCAAAATCTACCTCTCAGTTGAATGTTTTAGAAAAGCAAAAAGTATATAATCATTCTATGTCATGTAACACAATTAATAAATTTGTTAGATTAAAAATGTTCAAGGGATCTCACAATGAAGCTTCCATAAAACATATTAGAAGCCTTAATCTTTACTTTTCAGTTAACTGGAATTTATCAGAAAGAAAAAGTGATTACTGCATACAGTCATATACAAGGAGATGCATTAATGTGGTGGGAGTCTTTATTACAAACTCCATCCACTTATATGGTATATCAAGCATTGTTGATTAAAAACGTTTGGAATAGGGATAGACAAGAGGATTTGTTGTACCAAATATTCCAAGATAAATATAAGCAGCCACCTTTGAAAAACTGACAAAATTCTTTCATTGTCAGGTAACTAAATTAAAAACACTTAATACCTATTATTTAAGTGAAGGTGAAATGATTAGAATAATAAAAAGAAATTTAACACTTAAAATAGAACAATTATTATTGTGTACTAATGTAAGAAGTATAAAACAAATAGCAGAACTTCTGAACAATATTGATATGAATCAAACTAATCTAACAATGACCTGATAAAAAGAAAGAGGAAGCTTCAATTAATACCAAATTTTATCATAGAAAGAAGAAAAATAAAGATACCAATCATTGGAAGGGAAAGGCATCTCAAAGGAATACACCTTATGACCCCTCTCCTAAAATAATTCAGATAATTTGAATAAAATAAAAGTAACTTCTAATAACACAAAAATCCCCCAAACCAGGATGTAGCACATATATACCTACAGTTTCACAAAAAAAAAAACTAAAAGAGTACTTAAGGAAGTGTTCCTCACCTCAAAAAACCAATGAGGAACTTGAACCAAACCTTTACATGAGAAATCACTAACATGATGTGTTCATGGGAGGATAAAACACCAAACTTTGTTAACAAAGTTGCCCTATGATAGAGGTTTGTTTGACAGCTTGCTCATTAATGCATTACTAGATTTTGGTAGCCAAATTTCAGTGATATCAGAGAAATTTTACCAAGAGATTTTAACTATAAATCCTAACATCATAATTTTACCATTAAAATCTATGCAGGTTATCATGGCCAACAGCAGAAAAGCTAAATGAATCCAAAAACAAATTTGGGTTAAGATTAAAATTGGGCAAACAATACTCTATCATGTATTTTAATATTGAATGGTTTAATTCACAATGTTATTTTAGGGGCAGACTTTTTACATTTGAACACTTGTGTAATTGATTTCTATAATAAAACAGTTAAAATAATTGATTAAGTCTTGGAGATGACATTGCTTCCAAAATATGATCTACTTGAAGTTGATTGTATTACATCTAGGATTCCAGAAGCACTCTTAGAGAGTAAACTTGCAGAATCCAACTGGCATGGAAGTGATGATATATTGAAATTACGATTTGTTATAAAAGAATTTAATTCTATTTTTTCAGACATACCAGGAAAGATAAAGGGATTCCAGCAGATAATTAGATTTATTCATGATCAACCATTTTAATCCAAATCCATAGCAGTAGTGGAAAGACATATCTAAGCAAATTAACAAAATGATGGATTGGGAAATCATTTCCAAATGCTCTTCACCTTACTATAATCCAATAGTAACTGTGAAGAAGAAAGATGGGTCTATGAGATTTTGTTTAGATGCTAGACAACTAAACAAAATTATGTCCCAGACAGAAATATACCACCACCCATACACAAATTATTTGTGAGATTTGGAAACAAGAAGATATTTTCTACTTTTGATTTGACCTCCAGCTATTGGCAGATTGAACTTCATTCAGAAAATCACCAAAACAAACACTGCTTTCCTTTATGAGGGTTTTACATACCAATTTAATAGGATGCCCTTTGGATTGATAAACAGTTGTGATGGTCTAATTAGATGCCTGAATAAGATTTTATCTCCTGAGGTAAAACAAATCGTAATTATCTAGGTAGTTGATGTAATTATTGCATCTACCACAATGGAAGAACACCTTCAACATTTAACCATATTTTTTAAAGAGTGTTTTCTGAAAGGTAAAAAAATTAACTTCAAGAAGAATACTTTAGTTTCCAACCAGGTAGTCTTCTTAGGTCATATTGAAGGTTGCAATGGGATGTGTTCATCCAGAGAAGATCTCTGCCATTCAAAACTTCTTTAAACTTATCTAATTGAAAACAAATTAGATCATTTTAGGCCTATGTAATTTTTACAACCGTTTCTGCCAAAAGTTCTCAGATCACATAGAACCATTCTAAAATTGATTAGAAAAGATGAACATTGAAAATGGACTGAAGAACAAGACTGAGCATTTGAAAATATTAAAACAGGGTTTTTAGAGTTAACCATGTAAGCCTTTCCTGATTTTAATAAACCATTTATTGTCCAAACAGATAGCAGTGGTTTTGGATTAGGGCTATACCAAATCCAAGAGGATGGCCAACATGTGTCCTTTACTTTATTAGCCAGCTCTTGAAAGGTCCAAAAATAAATTACATGGGTACAGATAAGGAAGTACTGGCAATAGTCTGGGCTTTCAAAACTTTTGACAAATGTTACTCAGATTGGAGGTGATAGTGATCACTGTTCACAAAAGCCTCAAATTCCTGATTCACAGCTATCTGACTAATAGTCATTTAGTTAGAGGGAGTTTACTGTTACAAGATTTTAATTATACTATACATTATTGCTAGGGATCTGAGAATGTAATAGCTGATGTGCTTAGTCAAAATCCATGTAGGTCAGAACAAAATCACTTATAGGTAGACAATGCCTACATTACAAAAGTCAGTGTGATGGCTGATAGTAATGTAGTGAACGATTTGAAAAATCTATCTGAAATACAATTTAATGACCCATAGTTAAACCCAGTCATGAAATTTTATTAGGGGAGGAAGTTTTGAATGTACCCAAATATCTTACTCATTTTAAATTAGTACAACAGGTCTTACTATATAAAATGAAGAATAATCTTGACGAGTTGAGAACAGTAATACCAAAGTATTTACATGACCCACTTGTAAAATATATACACTGTCTATATGGACATTATGGTGCCCACAAGACAGAACACACTCTTAAAAATTGGTTTTACTGGCCAAAAATGTACATAGAAATTTTGAGATCACAACAAAATGGTCTAATTTGCTTACCAATTCAATTAAATCTATCATCCCAGAAAAACCAAATGAGTTCCTAGCAATTGACTATTATGGGCTTTTGCCACCATTTAACAAATAAAAATATTTATTAGTCACCTACAATCTTTTTTCCAAATATGTTGCTGCTTACCCAATACCCGAAGCCAATACTAAACATCTGATTAAAGTATTGAGTACCCTCCAATTTCCAATAATAGGAAAGTCTAAAACCATACTAACTGATCATGGTACTCCTTTTCTATCTAAGGAATGGAAGAAATGGGTAGATATATCAAAAATAAAACATGTGATAATCTTTATTAGGAATCCACAATCAAACCCATGTAAATGTATTATGTGGGATTTATTTAAAGCATAAGGGTTGGATAAAGCAGACAAAATTTGTACTTGAGTATATCAATTGGAGCTTAAATGAATCTACTGGATTCTCACCCATCTGACTACACTTTAATCAAATCACACCTATACTATTTAAAAAATATAAACCAATAATTAATAAACCCAAAATAAATGAAGAAAAAGGCAATTTAAAAAGCTCATAAACAACTTATTAAAATGGCAAGTAATAGAAGTCAGAATAAAAAAATGTATTTACGAATTTAAAGTTGGAGATAGGGTGTTGATAAAGATTTCCCCTCCCAGTAAACCATTAAAAAATAAATATCCTAAGTTCTACAACACATACAAATGACCTTATACTATCGTTAAAAAGGCAGGTCCAAATGAATTTTGGATTAACCAAGAAGGAGGTATTCATGGTACATATAATTCACGAATTTTAAAACCTTATTTTGGTTGTTTATAATGATATATAGAGAAATAAGGTGATCATCAAGATAAGTATATGGGCACTGTAAATCATACAGTTGTAAAAAAAATAGTGATCAATATAAAAAAATAAGAACATTATCTTTGATGAGGGTATTCTCCAATTAATATATAAATTTGATTATTAGGATGTCTTGAAATAAATTAAAATAATGGAGTCAATTCATATAAATAAATGGATAA
The DNA here is from genome assembly GCA_028023455.1 of Epiperipatus broadwayi. Lineage (NCBI taxonomy): Eukaryota > Metazoa > Onychophora > Udeonychophora > Euonychophora > Peripatidae > Epiperipatus > Epiperipatus broadwayi. Next base: position 1,039,295 of record JAQFVV010000311.1, read on the forward strand.
TCTGATATTTATTTAGACATTTTCAAATCCATAAATCTTAAAAAAGTGGAAAAGGAAACACATTATTTTTTTAATAAAATTCTAACTATCAAAGTCTTTAATTTTTTATCATTATAAAAAATAGCCCAAGTATAAGGAAGTTGAAGCAGTTAAAAATTATTCAACCTTTCATAAAATCCAAATATAAATATAACTATGTTATAGAAACATACTAAAATATTTATTAATGTTAAATTTTTTAACTTAGATTAAAATTTTAACTCCCTAAGGAAAGAGGAAATGTAATAGTAACTTTTAGTTAACCTTGTACACTCATTTATAAGTATCTCTAAGTTAACTATTTATTCATTAAAATGTAATTGAATAGTCTTTCATCAGGTAATAGAAAATAATGTAAATATATTTAGTGCAACTTCTAGATAACATGCTATTTATCACTGAAAATATTTATTTATATTATAGTTGTTCAGAGGTAAGTTATAGAAATGTTTTCAAGCTACTAAACCTGATTACATTTTTAATAAGTTACAAAGCAATGGTTGTTCAAATTACAACATCATTAACTTCGAAAAATATGTCACTTCCAGTAAAAAATTAACTTAAACACATGAAAATCATTTTTTAATATTATATAAAATAAGAACAGTGACATTAATCTAAAAAGAACCAACATGTAAAAATTCATTTATTTAATTCATTTTTATAGTATTAATGTTTTTTACACAATATTCAAATATAAATTAATTAACATTAAATATTGAATTGTAACTTACTTGATCTTGCAATTCAATAGAATAATGAAAAGTATTCCAAGTAGCAATGAATGTCCATTTTGCTCTGAACTTTGTTTCATTTTTAAAACTATCATGAATATTTTTTGTAATTTTTCTTAAAATTGATGAATCCTTACTTTCACGATAAGCAAGTGCAGGAGTCTTGACATCATGAGCATTTGCAATGAATAATGGAGATACAATGGTTGTATTTATGTCAAACATATTATTGGTCAACATGTATAAAAATTCCCTTTCAAATGAGAGAAAGGAGTTCTGATGAATCTATAAATAAATGAAATATTTTTAAAACAAGGAATAATATTGGTAATAATGACTAACTTCAGAAGTATTTTTTACATATTTGTAAAGTGTTAGCTTATACCACATTAAAATACAAATATACTATACTATTATATTGAGATGATTTTTATACTACCTATTTGATTGTGTAAATGATAGTAAAATTATTTGCAGATTTAAAAGTCAACTTCAAGTAAGAAATAAATAGTTCCCAGCCATCACACCCTGCTGCATTATAAAAATTGTGTTGTTCATCAAAGTATAGGTACTGTGTACATTTTTTATTTTTCAGTCATTTATGCTATTATAAAATCCTGTTTCAAAAGATTTTTTAACATAAGATATCTCTAACTATATCAAAAGTGACAATATATGTTTTGTGATCAAACTTTTCTTTTTTTAAATAGATGCACAACACTTTTGAACTTACTTTTTCTTTTTTTATGATTCCAGCTTTTGACCATGAGAATTAAAAAAAGAGATGGAGACTTGCTTAGTGGAATAGGAATCATTAAAGAGGTTTTCAGTTAGGCAAGAGTTTGGGATGGCAAATAATTTAGGCATATAAAATGATATTTAATATACATTTACCTACTAAAAATGTGTAAGGCCTAAAATATGTAGTTAGAAATTGCCTGCCTCACACATGTTGGCTGGATTTTTAAATTTTGCAGATTTCTCATTATAGTGCAAGCACTAATAATAGCAATACATATAATCATAAAAGTCTTAGAACCACATCTTTGTTGAAATTTAGATAAATGAAATATTAATTCACTACAGGGATAGAAATGATAATAAAAATAATTATATCTGTAGCAGTGAAAAATTAAAGGTTTGTTTATTTATATTTAATATATAAATGCATGAAATTTGAAAATATTGTTTGATAAAACCTTTTAAATAACAAGGGAGAAAACTGTATTACTTGCTAAGGACATGCCAGAATTTAAGATTCATGGACCTTCTCTAGTAAGGATTTTCTTTTATTGGAAAAATATTTAGAAGAATAATGTGGATTTATATAAGTTTTTGGGGAAAAATTATCAGTCAGAAAAAGGAGAATCATAACATTATTTTTTACAATTATATATTTTACAATCATCTATTTTTCGACATTATTTCAATGAGAGACTAATAATGTTAAAATACATTTATTCTGATTTAATTAGGTATATGCTTCAATCACAGATTCTGACAAATTAGACAAGTTCATTATTTAGTTATTTTTGGACAATGCAATAACATTACATGATTTAATTTTAATTATTGGATAATTTATTATATTAGTTATATAAATAGTGAAAAATGGAAAATTTCAAATCGTTTGCTCTCATTGAATTTTCATACAACACACACACATATTGTAATGGAAACACGACGATCGAAAGCTTAAACTTCCCTTTTATTTATATATAATGGGGAATTCTTATAATTCAAGATCACCCACTTTCCACTACCTCAAGTAGAGAGAACATACGGACATACATGAGTCTATATCCGTATTTGACTGAACCTGTATGCTATACGGGTATAGCCCCAGATTATTTTTCCTGGCCAACCATCTCTCGACTGCTGTAAAATTTAACAGAGTTACAGTGCTTGGATAATTATAAATTTAATGGGATCAAATACTGCACCATTAGCTTCACATGTTAATTCAAATACTCAAAATGAATACTAGTTTTCCCCAACCCCTCAGGTTATATTATATTTTGGAGTGGCAAAGAAAGAGACAAAACGGATTTGACATAAATAAAAGATATTTAATACAATAAATTATAATAAGAAAGAAACATTCAAAATCATTAACACTTAATAAAAGAAAAACTTATTTGCTATAATGCTACAAAATAAATAGAATAGGAGATTCTATAAATGATTGCAATCTGTAAAAAAAATAAATTATCCCTTTAGAGTCATTTCAAATATTGGAGAGAGTCTAATTAATGTCTATTTCATTATATCTGGGATTGGCAATTGCATTAAATGAAAAGTATGTGCACTTAAGTTATATAAAATGTCTTATTTATAATTACCTAGGTTAAGTCTTTGGATTTATTTGGCATCTTGCTGACCGTCCCGTGGAATTTCTCCACTTCTTTAGCAGGGAACGGTCATCGTTGGTTAGATTTGATTGTTGGGAGTTCTCTGTATTGTGGGCATCAAGGCAAAAATGACCCTTCGGCAGGCAGGCACTATGTAGGCAGTTGTTACATCGAGACACGAACCATTATAGCACGGAAGTCTGGATTGACCAGCGATCACGACTGGCCCTTAGCCACACATCCTTGAAGCTTTCCTTATGTTAAAGTTTGTTTCCATGTTCCACCGTTCAGTCTGCTTTCTCTTATATTTCTCTGCTTCTTATCCTAGCAGTGTACTCACTGAAGTCTCGACCAATAATGTCTTTCAATTAATTAATTAATGTTCTTTAATTTTTCAAATTCTTTCCTTATCTTGATCTCCGGCTTGGTTTTTCTTTCACACCTTTTTACTTTACAATGCTTTCAGCAACTTATACAAAATTACTTACAGTTTGATATAATTTTATAATATAATATTTTACATTTATTTCTTAATCATTTTCTTTAATAAAATTATTTTATTTTAACATGAAATAAACCTTACTCTCTTTATTTATACATTCACACATGCATTTCATTTTCATCAAAATGTGTAATTTTAAGAACAGATCTTTATCTTTCGTTGCAATCTAAATTTTACTTATATTTTATTTAAACTTCCCAACTATCGCTTTTTTTATATCATTAAAGTTTTATTTTATTTATATTTCCTTTCTCATTTTTAATCTTACATTAAACACATGATATTGATATTTTTAACCTTAATATTTCTATTCTTTCTAAAATCTGAACTTTGGAGGGTTAAAAGATAAGAATCTTTTCGATTCTAATTCCCTCTCTTTTTTAATTAGACATTTTTTTTTGTGTTTTAATTTTTTAACCTCACCTTTTTTATAATACAAGCACCATATTTAACATTCTTTAAATGTTAAATATCTATATGTGTGACTGCAGTATGTGTGATCATCACAATATATATTGTAACGGACCTTAAAATGTACCAGGAGTCTACAGGGTGAGATATTTAATTAATTGATGCCCCAAATGTTTGGGTTGCCAAAATGTGTAACGGACTGTAAAACCCTTTTAGGATAGTACACCCAGAGCCTTCTCTACTTACAGGTCCTATTACTACACGCGGTTCTAACTCAGTGTAGACATTTGCCTTTAACTCTGCTCAAAGATGGAATTAAATAGGATGGCAATAATGTGACCTCTATATAGATCCTTAATGGCTATTGCTAATAATAAATTAAAAATCTGTATGCATGTATAATAGCTATTCTGGTGAGTGAAGTATGAATGATGTTTGACAATCTAGAGACCAGAGAAACAAAGGTTTTAACTTCAAATAACAAATATTTATTAACAGATCATGCTTAAAGTTATAATATTTATAATCAACAGAATATATACATGATTATTATAAAATATTAATTTATCTCTACAACAATAAGACTAGCTGTAATTTAAATATTAAAATATGGGTTGAAATAAGAATTATAAAATCTAGTGCATAACTTACAATAATGTATTAATTATTTTAAATATAAAATTATATTACTAATGTACAATTATCATTCTGTTTATGTCCTTTAAATGTACCTCAAGGTTATGTCCATGAATTGCTAATTTGTGTTTTGTATAGTTAAGAAAATATTATATATATTTACTTATTAATTAGTTTGATTTTAATGTATTAATTATCTAATAAATGTAAATATTTAAAATCTTACCTTTTGTTTCAGTCATTGTCCAGTTTAATTTAAACCTTCAATTATGATATTTTATTTACAAACATATATAATATATTGATGTATAGTTTGAGTTGTGCATCTCTCTCACCCTATAAAAATCTAAACAAATGGGTTCTTTTGTTTTTTTAAAAAAAATGTTTGCTACACTTGAATAAAATGGTGAGAAAAATTCATAACCCAACTCTCAGTATACATTTAAAAAATATATATATATAATATAATGAAGTTTTGGAATTCCTTAAAACAATAGCAAGTTAAATTTTCAAGAGCAGCTTCTGTATTCTTAGCAGATAATGTCTTTCTTTCCTTCATGTATATTAAGTCATGTTGACATTCTAAGCATTAACAATTCCCATGATGAAATTGAATTCCTCGGCGTTTGATTTTAAAGCCATGCATTTCCATTCCATATCAAGATCTTTCCACGTTGATTTAAACAATATATACCAATAAATATGATCCTCTATCACACGTCAACGACACCAAGAGGATAGAAAAATCCCCTGACACTTAATTAGCAAAAGTGCATTGTTAGATATTATTTACACAATATAAATTATTAAATATGAATCCTTTTCCAAGGCTTACGTTATATTATAAGGCATAAGGCGAACGCTATTTCTATGCAGTTTTATTTATATATGTATGAAACGCATGATAAAGATTTTACTTTAAAAATAATGTTAATAAAGTTCTATTTCATCATTAGTTGATTTTATTTTATCCAAGAAACATTTGATAGCAATTATATTTTTTAACAATGTTAAATAACTATGATGCTCTTAGCATTTATTTGAATGAACGAAAGTTCATCAATTAAATCATGTTTTTTTTTTCCTTTTTAAAACATTTTATACTTATCAATAATAAAATTCCAAATATTAAATAGTTTAATATTAATAAAGAAAGGAAATCATAATAACTAATATAATATTTAAAATATTCTTTACAACTTTACTTTCATGCACTTCATTTGAACAAGAAAAACCAACAACAACTAAAAAAAAAATCTGTTGCTTAGATATTTTTCCACGTTCCCAAAATCAACAAAGGTTTACTCTTTTTTGCCTCTTTTAAACAAAAGAAACGTGGTTACTAGAATTTAATGTCAAATATTTTTTTTCTATTTTGTCACGTCATGATTTAAAATCTACATTCATGTGTATATGTATATATTTTATTTTACATTTAATAAAAAAAAAATGTGTTCATTCCTTTATGAATGTATGGTTATGTTTGTGTGTATATATATGTGTATATGTCTCCAAATATCTAAAAAAAATTAGGTTTTAAAAATTGGCTGCTTATTTAATCTTTATACATTTTTATCCTAAAACATCAGTTACTTATTATTATTTTTTTTATAAGAATTGGGCATCAATAGTTTACTTTCACTGCTTGTTTTTAATCAATTTAATTCAAAACAAGCAAACATGTTGATTACATTTCTGTCACTTATTTTTATCAGTTCTAATTTAATTCTAAAAGCAGAGATTTAATTTTGTGTTGTTGTTTTAGTTACAATAATCTCTGGTTATAATTCTTAAATTAGATTGAGTGGGAGATTAAAATTTGCCCTGCCCTTAGGTGTAGAATTTGACAATAAAAAAGGTTTTCACAAGAAATGTAGCCTAGTATAAATGATCCTGCAAATTTTGGGACAATAGTAGTTGTTACATAATGCTGACTAGACAAGCTGTGTTCCAAGTGAGATTCAGTATTCTTTTACACATTTTGATTGCAGCCTGTTGAGATTCTAAAGAGCCTTGACCAAGCAAATACTCTGTCCAAGTGATTGGTTTAGCTTCTTGTATTCATTCTGATTAAACTCATTCCATTAGCAGTTCAGACATTTAGTTGCTTTACAATCAAAATTTGCAGCTATTAAAACACTTTTGCTTTACAGGATGTCAAAATATAATATTCTGTGTCATGTCATCATCAAGATGTTTTGCTAACTTAACCAAAGGATGAATCCCTAACTGCAAACTTTCCTTCAGTCATGTCATGAACATTTACAACAAACCAGAACCTCTATACCTCTACCTTTCCACTATCAAAATTCCTGGAATATGAACTAATACAAAAGTGAATACACTACATGAACATTGCTTTACCGTAAGGTAAATGTTTTCTTTTATTCTAGCCAGGGTAGAATCTTTTAATTAAATATCAATTCAATTTTAAACATAAATCTGTATTCATAATCAATATTTAACCTCATATTTAATATTTGTTGTGTTTTTGTTGTATTTTGTAATGTGTCTTGGAATATTAGTTTTAAGATTCCAAGTTCGCTTAAAATTTTTGGTTATTGGAGAGTGACTAGTGAGTTTTTATATTTTGTTATGACTAATTTTTTTTTATAAATGCTTTAGCAGTCTTGTATAATATTTTAAATGTTTACCTGTAATTATTTTAGTATCCAATAATTGATTTTAAATATAGTGTTTGCACTTTTGCAGACCACAAAATCTTTTGGCTGGCAACCTCTTGTATTTAGAATTCTCACATTTATTATCCTAGTTTTATGGATGTGGAGATTTTGCTTCTTTTTTTTATGGATCGGAATTCAAAAACTATAATTGTTTTTCTTTGTAATTTCATATGTCGCCAGCAGGAAGATAATATACCTTTGTAAATTCCAGGTGAGAGAGACTTTTGTTCTTATAAAGTATTTATTGATTTAATATTTGCCAGTCATATACACTCTCCAATAAACTAACTTATAAAAATCTAGGAACATTTACATTTAGCTTTCTAGATTTATTTTTGTATTTACATGTTGCTTTAAATTTATCAGAGTGTGTAATCAGAAATTGTTTTGTAAGTTTAATTTTAATTATAATTATTTTGCTTTCTTGAAATGCATGGACAGACATAAATGCTTTTCTAATTATTTGCTTGTACCCTATTGAGACCTTTAATTATTATTCTTAGATTAGTTTTTGCCAATCATTTGGCTGGGTATTTTCCAGTTTTAATTATTTGTTTTTCTTTCATTCTAAATAATATTTTTCATTTGTTCTCGCGTAAATCAATCATCTTTACTTTAAGCATAGTATTATATGTAGTTTCTTCTTGCATATGACATTCTTGGTTCTGACACATTTGTTGGGCCTTGAAATGCATGCTGGCACTGGTTTCATTGATTTATTTCTAGAATGTATTGGTTTCATACCTGTGATTGGCAAAACCAATGTTTAGGTGAAATCTCTGCTGAAAGAAATTTGCTCCCTTCCTTTATAATTTTTTATTAGAAGATGAGTTGGTCTGCCAGAGCATTGTGTTTAGTCTTTCTGGTACATGCCTGAGCTAATACTATTTGTTAATTTATAAACTTTTTCTTATAAGTTATTTTTCTCTTAAATAAAATTTTTAAAATATGTTTAACCTTAATTTGGCTGATGTTTGTCTTAGTGCTTTTGTTTATCAATTGTCTAAACAATGTTTAAGATTTCTTGTTTCTCCCTGAATCTAGTCAGCACTAAACATCATCATTCCATTCTGATCATAGTAAATAAATTTTTCCAGGTACAAAATGACCTGGTGGCACCTTCTGTGATCATGATAGATTGAGTGCCAGTACATAGGATATTAATTTTTAGTGCAGCCAATGAGAGGCTTCGAGTTTTCAAGCCCATGTGAGATTTTGTTTAGATAATTGAGAAAGATTTCAGGGTAAGAGGCAAGAGGTAGTAGGTGGGGGTCGCTTGTTAATTATTGGATGTATTGTTGGAGCTGTTTGGTAGAATGGGTTCATCTTTTTATATGAAATAATTTAGAAATAATAAATAGCATATTTTTTAAAATTCTGTCGGAGGTAATTTTCGTTTGAAGAGTTAATTATAGTTCATCTTTTTATATAAAATAATTTAGAAACAGTAAATAGTGTATTTTCTAAAAATTCTTTCGGAGTTTTTTTTTTTTTTTTTGGGGGGGGGGGAATTTAAAAGAGTTAAATATTGTTAATATTTTTAATGTGACAAATAAATAAATAGTAAATAGCATTTTATTTTTTAGAAAAAAAATATTTCAGAATTAATTTTTAGAATTCATAAATGTTAAAAAATAGTTTGTCGTCTCCTTTCATATAAATAATTAATAAACAGTAAATAGCATTTTATGTGCTTTTAGATTTTTTTTTAAAAATGTTAATATTGCAAATTTAATCTTGTGTCAAAAATGGGAGTAGATGAAAAAGATGAGTCAGAGGTCAGGTTGATAAAGAATAAGATGATGAAGATGATGATAAAAATGAAGGAGGAAATGAAAGTCAGCAAGCAATTATGGCAAAGTTTAAAGTGGAAATAAAGGAAGAAACTAGGGAGTGGAAACTAGAAATGTTTAAAGAAATGAGAGACATCAGGAGGGAAATAATGAGAAAAGTAGAAGAAACTGAGGAAGTAGAAAAAGAAGTTGATATGGATAAAGATTTAAAAAATGAGTTGAGTAAAGAGAGTCAGGAAGTAGAAAAAGTTGAGGTCATAAAAGTATAGAAGTTGAAGTAGTGTAGGATAGTGCTAGAACTAGAGAAGGTGGAAATAAAGTTAGAAATAAGCACAGATGGGTTACATATAGAAAGTGTGGTGGAAAATCTAGTAAATGTAAATAAAGAAATAGAACAATGTTATAAGGTAAAGACAGAATATCAGGTAGAAGAGTCTACACGTGAAAGTAAAAATAAATTGGTTTTAATAACTATTTGTTGTGAATATGAATTAGAAAAGAAAAAAACAGAAAAAGATTAACAAATATGATTTTAAAGTGGAAATAAAAGCCATATATAGAAGGATCATATGTCAAACATTCAAAAAGTTTGTAGAAGACAAATTCTTTCCATATACTAATGATGATAGTATGATTAATAATGTCGGACACTTCATAGAAAAGTGTTTTGCTAAGCCTAATGGTTTTCCGACTAATGAGATAGAAAACAAAATAGAATGTGAAAGGGACAAGAGAAGAGTTTATAAGCTAAGAAAAGACAAGTGGAGGAAAGTAGATCATTATAGTAAGTTAGTAGAAAGAGCAAGAGAATTTCAAGACAAACTTTAAGGGTGCAGCTTTTAGCAAGCGGACGGATTGTTTTGAAAAAAAAAAACGCATTTTGTTAAAGATTTATGAGAATGGATAACTGTTTGAAAGGGAAATATTGTTTTGTTTTTTACAAGTAAAAGCAAACGTTCAGCCAAATTTCTAGAAGTCATTTTTAGAATGTTTATAGTTTTAAAAAATTACAGGAATATTTTATTTGCTCACATATTGAGGCATTTGAACTGGATTGATATCTGATTCAAGGGTTTTATTACCAAAATTTAAAAAAACTTTTAATTTTTGTTAAATTTCTAATGTTAATTTTTTTTTATTTAAAAAGAGTACATGTATTAAAACACATACTCATTTATATTTAAAATAGATCAGTTTAATATTTATAGAATTGATTTTAAAATAGTTTACTTTCACTGCTTAGTTTCAATCACCTTAATTAAAAACAAGCAACCATGTAGATTACATTCCTGTCTTTTATTTTTATCACTTCCAATTTAATTCTAAAAGTGGAGATTTAATTTTGTGTTGTTGTTTTAGTTACAATAATCCCTGGTTAGAATTCTTAAATTAGATTGAGTGGGAGATTAAGATTTGCCCTGTAATAGAATTCGACATCAGGAAAGGTTTTCACGGGAAATATAGCCTGGTATAAATGACCCCACAAATTTTGGGACAATAGTAGTGGTTACTTATTGTTGCCTAGATAAGCTGTGTCCCAAGTGAGATTCAGTAATCTTTTACACACTTTGATTTCAGCCTGTTGAGATTCTAGAGAGCCTTGACCATGAAAATACCCCCACCAGGTGATTGATTTAACTTCTTGTTTTTATTCTGATTAAACTTATTCTGTTAGCAGTTCAGACATTTAGTTTCTTTAAAAGCAAAAACTTGCAGCTATTAAGACAATTTTGCTATACAGAATGTCAAAATATAATATTCTACATCATATCATCATCAAGATGTTTTGCAAACTTAACCAAAGGATGAATTTCTAACAGCCAACTCTTCTTCATTCCTGTCATGAACATCTAGAACCAACCGAAACCTCTAAACCTCTCCCTTGCCACTGTCAATATTCCTGAAATATGAACTAATATAAAAGTATGCACACTATGTGAACATTGCTTTACCATAAGGTAAATGTTTTCTTTTATTCTAGCCAGGGTAGATTCTTTTAATTAAATATCCATTCAATTTTAAACATAAATCTGTATTCATAATCAATATTTAACCTCATATTTAATATTTGTTGTGTTTTTTATTGTATTTTGTAGTGTGTCTTGGAATATTCGTTTTAAGATTCCAAGTTTGCTTACAATTTTTGGTTATTGGAGAGACTAGTGAGTTTTTATATTTTGTTATGACTAAATTTTTTTTATAAATGCTTTAGCAGTCTTGTATATATTTTAAATGCTTACCTGTAATTATTGTAGTATCCAATAATTGAATTTAAATGCTGTGCTTGCACTTTTCAGACCTGAAAATATTTTGGCTAAAGACCTCTCATATTTAGTATTCATGCATTTATTGTCCTTGTTTTCCAGATGTGGAGATTTTGTTTCTTTTTTTCACATGTCCATGAATTCGGAAACTGGAATTGTTTTTCTTGTAATTTTTTAAGTCACCAGCAGGAAGATAATATTTAACCTTTGTAAATTACATGTGAGAGCCTTAAGTTCTGCTAAATTATTTAATGCTTTAATATTTTCTACTCATATACACTCTCCAATAAAGTAACTTATAAAAATCTAAAAATGGTTACTCTTAGCTTTTTAGATTTATTTTTGTATTTACATGTTGCTTTAAATTTATCACAATGTGTACTCAGAATTTGTTTTGTAAGTTTAATTTTAATTATAATTATTTTGCTTCCTTGAAATGCTTTTCTAATTATTTGCTTGTCCCCTATTGAGATCTTTAATTATTGTTCTTAGATTAGTTTTTGCCAATCGTTTGGTTGAGTACTCACCAGTTTGAATTGTTTATTTTCCTTTCATTCTAAATCATATTTCTCATTTGTTGTTGGGATAAATCACTCATCTTGACATTAAATATAGTATTAGATGCAGCTTCTTCTGGCATATAACATTCTTTGTCACAATACATTTTTTGGGCCTTGAAAAGCTCACTGGCACTGGTGTCATTGATTTATTTCAAGATTGTATTGGTTTCATATCTATGAATGGGAAAACCAATGTTTAGGTGAATCCTCTGCTGAAAGAAATTTGCTCCCTCCCTTTATAATTCGCTATTAAAAGTTCAGTCAGTCTGCCAGAGCATTGTGTTTAGTCTTTCTGGTACACGCCTAAACTAATACTATTTGTTGACTTATAAGCTTGTTCTTATAAGCTTTTCTATTAATAAATTTTTTTAAGTATGTTTAAACTTAATTTGGCTGACGTTTGTCTTTGTGCTTTTGTTTCTCAATTGTCTAAACAATACTTAAAGATCTCTTGCTTTCCCATGAATCTAGTTGGCACAAACCATCATAATCCATTTTTATCACAGTAAATTAATTTTTTCAGGTATGTAGTGACCGGGTGGCACTCTCTTTGATCAGGATAAATTGAATGTCCAGTACAATATATATATGTCATATTATTATTACTATTTGCAGGATATTCCATGTAGTGAAAAAGCTAAATGCTGACGTTTTAGTACAATATCAAGTACCTTCCTGCAATATCCAGTACTAGTTGGATATATATATGGTCGAGGTTCGAGTGAGATTTATCGCACTCAACAGCGACAAGTACTTATATAATTAAACACAAACACGGTAGTGGAGTTAATAGGTTTATATACATAAATACATATACAAGGATTAATATATAATACAATTATTACAAAGGTAAACTGACTAACATATTATTATACAACTCTAGTCTTAAAGGCCCGCAGGCTTACAATAAACAATATTAAAGTCTATACGACCTGTAATCGTCCCTAGGTCTACCTTAGTATGTTCGGAGGTAGACCTCTCTGCGAGACGAGCTGAAAGTGAAGTAGTGTCTGTGCACTCAGAAAAATGCATCCATCCCTCAACTTTACCTAGCAAGTCTGACCTTGTTTGTTCCTGCCGTACCAGATGTAATACTCTCTATTTCCATTGGTCATCCCATGACATGAGGTACAAAGTGGTCAGTCTGGTTATCTCTGACCAACCTTAAATGTTTCTGTGATGCTTTTAGCATTCACGCACATACTTGAATATTTGTCATAGTTACATTATTATTGTGTGTATCTGTTAATAAGCATACACACACATACTTGTATTCATTTATAATAGTTACATTATTATTGCGTGTATATGTGAATACACACACACATAGCACGCCTCCCCCAAGTTCAGCGATGTACTTTTCTAAAAAAAAGATTTTTTTTTTCATTTCTTCTTCTCTGAACTTAACACATAATCGTGCAGGCAGAGGGGAATTTTTGTTCTCCTCTTTGTGCATGGGGGTGATTTAGTTTCACCATCTGTGACTATTTCATTTTCTTCACTATTTTGATTTTCTTTGTCAGCAGTAATGATTTCTGTTTCACTTTTAGTTTCATAGTGAGTATCATTTTCTTTGTCATCATTACTTTTAAACAATTGTGGAGTGCATTCTGTTATTGCACTCTTGCGCAATTGGTTAATGTGCTTATGTAATATTTTGCCATCTGCCATACGGACAGCAACCACTTGATTACTTAAATGGCATACAACGTATGCTTGAGTCCACAATTTATTTAAATTATTTTTCACCCAGACTCGTTCATCAGGTGAAAATTTGTTGTTTACTGTAATCAGCATTTGATGCTCTTTTGATGGCATTATTGCTGAGAGTTTTGTGCGTAACTTCCGGCCTAAATATTTTTCTGCAGGTGATCTGCCCGTTTTAGCTGTGGGTGTGGAATGCTGATATAGCAACGCCATGAAAACTGCCTCTTGGAGTCTTCTATTTCCTAATTTATTCATGGATGACTTTAAGCTTTGTACTGCTTTCTCAGCCAGTCCATTTGATTGGGGGTGGTAGGGGGTTAAGGATGTGTTTAATCCCCCATTCCTGCATAAATTCGGCAAATTTTTCAGACGTGAAACCGGTTCCATTATCGGATACGATGGTTTCTGGTAGCCCGTGGTATAAAAAAATTTCCATGAGCTTGTCCAGTGTCTCATCCAAACTTGTGTTTTTCACTGTTTTATATTCTGACCATACTGAGTAGGCATCGACCACTACCAGAAATAATTGTCCGTGGATTGGACCGCAGTGGTCAATGTGATTTCTCTGCCTAGGTTTCTCTGCCTCTTTCCGTGCTTCATATTTTTCTGGAGGTGCTTTTGCACATGACTGACAGCTAGAACATTTTTTTATGAATGTTTCTATATCAGTGCTGATTCTCGACCACCATATATAACTACGGGCTAACCCTTTTGCCCTGACAATGCCTGGATGACCTTCATGTAATAAATTTAGCATGTGCAATCTGCCTATTTTTGGTATTAAGACCTGATTGCCTTTAAGAATGCAACCTTTACATATTGATAGTTTTTCACGAGCTTTCCATAGCTCTATGTGCAAAAACGGAGGACGTTGTGCTGGCCAGCCTTTTCTAATTTTCTCCATCAGCCATTTGTAGCCAGAATCTTCATTGGTCCATGCTGCTACTTTTCAGCTATTAAGAGTCTGGCTTTGAAGCGCATCAATGTAATTGATTTCTATTTCGCTTGTAGTGTTCTCTGAGTTGTCAGGCATTCGGGATAATGCGTCGGCATGACCAATAGTCTTTCCCTTTTTATATTCCAGACTGTAATCATACCCAGAGAGTATGTTAATACATCTCAACATGTGCGAGCTGAGGTGTTCCAGAATTTGTTTCATGTCTAAACTTCCCAGAAGTGGTTTGTGGTCTGTCATGATATTGAAATAATGACCGTATAAATACTGGTGGAATTTACGAATTCCAAATACTATGGCTAGCGCTTCTTTGTCCAGCTGACTAATTTTTTTCAGCTTTGGACAAAATGCGTGACGCGTATGCTATAGGACATTACCCAGATTGAGCTGGGTGACATATTACTGCCCCCACTCCATATTCTGATGCATCAGTCATTAGTGTTATCTCAAGATTGCTATTATAGTGTACCAGTAATTTGTTTGATACGAGTAAAGCTTTAGTATTTTGAAAACCCTTTCTTGTGTTGCTTCCCACTTCCATTTCTGATTCTTTTTTAGAAGCTCGTATAATGGTTTGGCTAAGTGAGCTTTGCCCTCTAGGAAGTTCTCAAAATAGTTTACCAAACCCAAAAAAGCCTGCAATTGTTTTATGTTACTAGGCCTTTTAGCTTCTGACACTGCTTTGACCTTTTTGGGAGATGGCCTTGTCCCAGAGCTAGAGACTATGGGTCCTAAAAACTTTAATTCAGTGGCCTTCCATATGCATTTTTGCGTATTTAATTTCACTCCAAACTCTTCTAGCCTTTGACAGACAGTAGTTAGACGACTATGCAATTCATTTTCTGATCTTGCCGTAATTAATATGTCGTCAAAATAAGGGATAACACCCTGGCATTCAGTAAGCAGAGTTTCAATTTTTGCTTGAAATATACTGGGAGCGGACGCGATGCCAAATGGGAGGCATTTGCATTTAAATAGACCCACATGAGTAGTCAGTGTTAGAATTTCGGCAGCCTTATTTGTTACTGGAATTTGATGGAAGGCCGTATCTAAATCTAATTTAGCAAAATATTTTGATTTTTGCAGTGATGCTAGTATTTCTCTGGAGTTTGGGACGGGGTAGGCATGTTTATTTAGCGATTTGTTGACAGTTATGTGATAATTGCCGCACAAGCATACCTGTTCGTTAGGATTGGTGATCACAACCAGCGGAGTCGCCCACTCTGTCTCCTCTGTCGGTTCTAGAATGCCGTTCTTCACTAGCATGATTATTTCTTTTGCTACTTTTTCTTTTTGTGTGAAAGGGACCTTTTGAGGTCTGCAAATTATTGGCACAGCCTCTGGTGACATTTCCAGTGACACAGGTTTAGTTTTAATCATTCCTGGTTTGCCATTAAAAAGTTTAGGGAAACGATCTTTTATGTCTTTTTCACTGTCAATTTTTTTGACCCATGAGATTTCAATTCCAAGTTCTGTAAACCAGTCATGACCAATGAGAGGGTTTATGGGGGCGTGTACAATATATAGCGGCAAGGTTGAAATGTTACCTTTATTACTAGTAATTTGAGCTTGGACTACACCTTTAATTTTTATTTCTTTACCATTTACATCCAATGCTCTAAGCTTAGTATTGCTAAGCCTAGGGGGCTTTCTTATTTCTGCCCTGATCGAATTCCAGTCGGCTATGGATATTAAAGAAATGCCACTACCGCTGTCTATTTCCATTGACAAAGGTTTTCCGTAAACTTTCACAGTAGTAATAAATTTCTGTGCTTGATTTATAATGTTATTTATAACAATATTACATTTAGTTTTATTAATATTTTGTATTTTATTTTTGTTAACTTGGTCAACCATTCTATTTTTACACATTCTCGCCATGTGACCTATTTTTTTACACAGTGAACATCGATCGTGTTTGAAATAGCAATCTTTAGATATATGACCTAGTTTTCTGAAACAATAGCACTTTGTTCAACTTTTATTTGTCTGTGTAATAATTTTGTTATCAGAGGACCCTTTGTTGAGTTGTTCAACACCAAATATTTCTGTTTGATCGCTTTCAACATCTTTTTTCACAGCAAATTCTTTTGCTTGCTCTACTACTATTTCGTGAGCAATACTGTGTTTGATAGCTTCACGATAATTTATGTCTTCATCAGCCTGTAACTGCTGCCTCAAACTGTCGCTATTCATTCCACATAGGAATTGTTCCAGTAGCGCTTCTTCTAAATATGAATCATAACAGCAGTTGTTTGCAAGTTTGCGTAGGGCTGAATCGTAATCCTGCATATTTTCATTTCTGCCTTGATGGCGATTTCGAAAATGAAGTCTGGCAATGTGCCTAGATGGGAGAGGATTAAAATAATTTGACAAACGATGTTTTAACTCATCGTAGGTTAATTTTTCAGGAGTGTTGGGTTCTGCTAATCTGTTAGCTATTTGTATGACCCCTTTTCTTGCAAAATATAATAATGTCGCTGTTTTATACGCATCTTCCTCTACTCTGTTAATAAAACAGTAATTTTCAATCTGTTGAACGTACAGGGGCCACTCATTTGCCTCTCAGATGTCAAACTCGGATATTGTCGATTGTATTTTAAGCAATTTATATAACTAACTCGTTTAATACCATAGGTTCGTTCGCTACTTCAATAATTCTGCCTGACTTATTTGGTTGTCAGCAGACTGCTAGGGTTCAAGTTGATCTGTTACAACTGCACCAGTGCAATATCCAGTACTAGTCGGATATATATATATATATATATATATATATATATATATATATGGTCGAGGTTCAAGTGAGATTTATCGCACTCTACAGCGACAAGTACTTGTATAATTAAACACACGAATGCGGTAGTGGAGTTAATCGGTTTATATACATAAATACATATACAAAGATTAATATATAATACAATTATTACAAAGGTAAACTGACTAACACATTATTATACAACTCTAGTCTTAAAGACCCGCAGGCTTACAATAAACAATATTAAAGTCTATACGACCTGTAATGGTCCCTAGGTCTGCCTTAGTATGTTCAGAGGTAGACCTCTCCGCAAAATGAGCTGAAAGTGAAGTAGTGTCTGTGCACTCAGGAAAACGCATCCATCCCTCAACTTCACCTAGCAAGTCTGACCTTGTTTGTTCCCGCCGTACCGGATGTAACACTCTCTATTTCCATTGGTCATCCCATGACATGAGGTACAAAGTGGTCAGTCTGGTTATCTCTGACCAACCTTAATTGTTTCTGTGATGCTTTTAGCATACACACACATACTTGAATATTTGTCATAGTTACATTATTATTGCATGTATCTGTTAATAAGCATACACACACATACTTGTATTCATTTATAATAGTTACATTATTATTGCATGTATATGTGAATACACACACACATAGCACTTCCTCAGAACGTCCTCTTTCTCAAATCATAAGAATGCATGTGAGATTTAAAATCGTTTTTATCGTTTTCTTTCTCCTCATATTTAAATTCTATTGGTTGAGAAGTTTTATAATTTATTTTTTCTTCTAATAGTTTCTTCCAAATGTTGTTAATCTTCTTTAACTCACACCTTTCATTTATGCTCTTGGGCCTTTTAAAAATCTCTATAGCTTCTCTTAGCAATCTCTGGTCATATTGTTCAATTTTTGCTAAAATATTTGTTTTTTCAAAATTGATATCATGATTTGTTAATTTAATATGAGAATAAATAGCTGATGAATTGGATTTTTCTCTCACTGCCAGAATGTGTTCTTCATTTCTAATATTTATTCTACGATTAGTCTGTCCTATATATGTATGTGAACAGACCCTACATGGAATTTCATACACACCATGACACTCCAAAGCAATTTTATCTTTAGGAAGAGAAAATATTTCACTAATTTTTTTTATAAGTAGTGTAAATTGTGTGAATATTATTATTCTTTAAAATGTTACCAATTCTATCAGTTACTCCTTTAATATATGGCAAAATTGTCTTAATTTTTGATGTATCAAAATCTTTTTTCTTTTGATATGTATAAGCCCTATTAATAATTTTGTAATTAAAGCCATTATGAAGAAGCATTTTATTAGTAGCAAAAAGGTGCTGGTGAAAATGGCTATCATCAGAAAGTCTTTGTTCTATCCAATAATGTCTTTGCCACTGAAAATAGTTGTGCAGGATGGTGATGAGAGGAAAAATGCAGATATCTCCCAGTGTGTGTTGGTTTTTTATATATACCATGGGATAAAGAACCATCTTCCCTTCTGTCAATCAAAACATCTAAAAAAGGTAATTGATTATTATTTTCTATTTCCATGGTAAATTTAATATTGTTTAAAAAATTTAAAAAGTCATCAAGAGCACACTTACCATGAGGCCAAATAACAAAGGTATCATCAACATACCTCAGCCATATAGATGGTTTTTTAACTGCTAAAGTCAAAATTTTATTTTCCAAATCCTCCATAAAAAATAGAAACTAATGCTGGAGAAATTGGTGAACCCATAGCTAGACCTGATGTTTGTTTATACATCTGCCCATCAAAAACAAAAAATGTATTCGATAAGCAGTGTTCAATCAAAACCACAGCAAAATTAGGCAACTGAATATTTTTTAAAATGTGAAACGCTTCATTTACAGGTACGCTAGTAAAAAGTGAAACAATGTCAAAACTTACCAAAATATCATTCTTAGTCAATTTAATGTCCCGGATAAGCTCAAGAAAATGATTAGCATCTTTAACATATGATGACATCATTGTTAAATGCGGCTGTAAAAAAGAAGTCAAAAAATGAGCTAGTGTCTATGTAGGTGAACCAACTGCACTTACAATCGGTCTCAATGGAATATCTAGCTTGTGAACTTTTGGTAAGCCATATAATTATGGATAAAAAGAAGATTTTTCCCTCAGAGTAAGCTGTATCTTTGTTTCTAAATCTAGATCAGTAGAATAAATTAATGCTTTCGTTTTCTTTTCAAGATAAGTCATAGGATCTCTATAATTTTTTTTATAAATATTATCATATAATAAATCATGTATTTTTTTAAAATAATCAGCCTTATTTAAAATTACTGTAGTATTACCCTTATCTGCCGGAAGAATAGTAATAGATTTGTCATTTTTTAAAGCAAACAAAGCTCTTCTTTCATTAATTGATAAATTAGTTTTAGGTGGTTTTGCCTTATTTAAAATATCGTATATTTTTCCCCTCACTATATCTGTATCCCCCCAAGGTATTTTTGATAGACTACTTTCCACTCTGCAAATAATATCCTCAAAAGGTAATTTTGTTGGTGTTATTGCAAAATTAAAACCTTTATTTAAAACATTTAGTTCAAAGTCTGATAATTTTTTATCAGATAAATTCTTTACAGTGTGCATACTTCCTCATTCAGACAAAGTCAAAGACAGCATTTCCTGTTTCTTTGTAAGTAGTTTGTTAAATTTATTCATTTGCCTTCGAAATTTAAAATCACTTTCTTTAGTCTCTCTAAAATAAATGATTTTATCAGAGTGACTAAAGGTGATTTTAAATTTCGAAGGCAAATGAATAAATTTAACAAACTACTTACAAAGAAACAGGAAATGCTATCTTTGTCTTTGTCTGAACGAGGAAGTGTGCACACTGTAAAGAATTTATCTGATAGAAAATTATCAGACTTTGAACTAAAAGTTTTAAATAACGGTTTTAATTTTGCAATAACACCAACAAAATTACCTTTTGAAAATATTATTTGCAGAGTGGAAAATAGTCTATCAAAAATACCTTGCGGGGATGCAGATATAGTGAGGGAAAAAATATACGATATTTTAAATAAGGCAAAACCACCTAAAACTAATTTATCAATTAATGCAAAAAGAGCTTTGTTTGCTTTAAAAAATGACAAATCTGTTACTATTCTTCCGGCAGATAAGGGTAATATTACAGTAATTTTAAATAAGACTGATCATTTTAAAAAATACATGATTTATTAAATGATAATATTTATAAAAAAAATTATAGATATCCTATGACTTATCTTGAAAAGATAACAAAAGCATTAATTTATTCTACTGATCTAGATTTATAAACAAAGATATAGCTTACTCCGAGGGAATAATCTTCTTTTTATCCCAAATTATATGGTTTGCCAAAAGTTCACGAGCCAGATATTCCGATTGGCCGTGGTCATTGCAGTTGGTTACCTACACCCAGACACTAGCTCGTTTTGACTTCTCTTTACGGCCGCGTTTAACTTAGCGATGTGATCATATGTTAAAGATGCTAACATTTTTCTTAAGCTCATCAGGATATTAATGAGCGAAGAATAGATATTTTGGTAAGTTTTGACATTGTTTCATTTTTACTAGTGTACCATAGTAAATGACGATTCCAATTTGAAAAAATACTTCAGTTGCTAATTTGCTGTGGTTTGAGACACTATCGGAATGCGATTTTGGATTTGATGGGCGAATGTATACACTAACATCGGTACACTATCGAGTTCATGACTTCTCAGGCTTGCTCTATTTTAATGGAGAGATTTGAAAATGAAATTTTGACTTTATCATTAAACATCTATATGTGGCAACTATATGAAATTGATAAGAATTTCAGCCTGTTGATTATTTGGTCTCATGGTAAACATACGATGACTTTTGAAATTATTTTTAAGGACTCTCTTCACAACAAGTATTAAATTTTTGAAATGTGTAAGTATGAAAATCAGTAATCAATATACCAATTTTTTGAGATGTTTTGATTGGAAAGAAGGGAAGATGGTTCTTTATCCCATGGTAATATATAAAACTAACACACGCACCGGAGATTATATCTGCATTTTCTCCTCTCATCACGCGAAGATCTACAACTATTTTCGAGTAGCAAATGTATAATTAGGATAAACGAGATTTTTGATGATAGCCATTTCACCGGGATACTGCTGCTTAAAGTCAAATGCTTCTTCATAATGGAACTAATTCCAAAATTATTAATAGAGATCTTATGCATATCAAGAAAGAAGATTTAGAAGTATCAGAAATTAATACAATTTTGGGATATATTAAAGGAGTAACTGATAGAATTAGTAGCATTTTAAAAGAATAATAATATTCACACAGATTTACACTACTTATAACCAAATTAGTGAAATAGATTTTCTCTACCTGTCTGTAAAATGTACCTTGCTGAAGGTACATAGAAGGTGTATGAAATTCCATGTAGATCTTGTCCACATACGATATATAGGACAGATTTAACTACATTAGGAATTAAATAAAAGTAAGAACACTTTTAGCAGTGAAGAAATTGTATCAACTCCACCATTTATTATTCTCATATTACATTAACAAATCATGATTCAATTTGCTAATAAAACAGTATATTTAGCGTGACAAAAGAAGGGATTTTACAATATGACATGAAAATTGCTAAGAGCTATTAGAAGATTCAGGAAGACTATCAATTGTATAAGTGAAAGTGTGTGAGCTGCTTAAGAAATTTAACAACGATTTGGAAAATCTATCTAGACTGAACTAAAAAGTTTCAAATTAAGGTTTTAATAATCTGCAACCAACAACAGCTTAACAGCTTCAGCTTTTATAGCGAGCTCAATTTATAGTAACTAGTCTTAAAAAGTGTCCATATGGTGTTTTACAGTTTTTGGAGAGGCGGGGCGACTGTCCCTTTACCTTCGTCTATTATTCAAGGTAAGTCAACTTTTTAATCATTTTATATGATGGAAAGTGATAATATAACAGATAAGGCTATAACTAAAGTAAAGCCCCAATCTCAGCATTCAACGCAACAATCACGAGTCATCGGAGCCGTAAGTTGACCAGCCTATGTAGATC
Organism: Epiperipatus broadwayi; assembly: GCA_028023455.1. Lineage (NCBI taxonomy): Eukaryota > Metazoa > Onychophora > Udeonychophora > Euonychophora > Peripatidae > Epiperipatus > Epiperipatus broadwayi. Next base: position 1,061,766 of record JAQFVV010000311.1, read on the forward strand.
TAATCTAAATGCATCTAAACCACCCGTTACAACAAATAAAAACCCACAGCTGAGTTAATCAAAAGAAAATTCCATTGCTAATATCAACATAGTTAGAATATTCAACTTACCCCTAATTTTTACAAACAATAGAATAAATATCTAGTCAAGCGGAAACTATTGATACAAGCGGAAAACCAATCATTACTTCTCGAAGCCTTTACTCAACCACAGAAGATTATGATGAGCAATTTCCTTTGCTCAACAATTCTAATCAAACTATATCTGGAAATAAACAAAATTACCAACAAATGATACCGATGAAATTTTTAAAGTAAAACATTTTTCCACCAGAAGGTGGGCAAAACCAGTACTGTGTCGCTACCGTTTTTGTCAACAGTAAATTTAAAATTAAAAAAGAAGAAATAAATTATAAAACTGATAAATTTCATTCTAAAACAATCGAAGATTTTAGCCAGAACAATCCATTGCTAAATCAGCTAACGACACAAGCTAAACCAATTACCTCAATATCAATATTAGTAAATCTCACTAATGCGTACGAAAATATATACGTGAGGTCAAAAAATTCTGAAATGCATCTCTGAAAAAATATTGGAGGACGATAATCTCAGCGAGTTATATATTTGAATCTCACAGAATTAGACATAGAAAAAAAGAATCAAACACGTAGGGAAAATGTCTCTTTTAATAAAATAAACGAACAATGTTAAAAACGATGATATGTTCCTAGAAATAAACAGTGAGTTCAACAATGCGCATATTCAACTCGCTACTAAGTCGTTTGCAAACTATTACGGCGATAAGTCTTTAATCTTAGCCATAACAAATCATCAACGTATGCTTTTATATAAATTCCCTGTAGAACAACTCTACAGTCTAATCAACTCAAAAGCAATTAAGGCAGAGGCGTTTCATGATCCTTACATCATCCGTTTGACCGCTGTGATCGTAGAAGTTTAAAACGAAAATGGGCAGACCGAATGAATTTAAAATAACTACAAATCTTTAGGAAGTTCGCCACTATGCTCCCATAAGAAAAAAGATGTGGACCGTCCAGTTACACTATCTGGCAGAGTTCCAAAACTTTGCCTTGCCCACTTAAATGAACAAGATAAATACAGAGACGTCCTTAATAATTATGGTTCAGTTATCTAATTTAAACACCTATTAAATCCTCACTTCGAAGATCAAATCTGTCAATACAGTTACCTTCACGCTTACATTAAAGAAAAAACATTATACCCACTGACATGCCCACTGTTAATTACAGCAAGAGCTCTCCTATGGTTTTGACATTCCGAGGCCCTAAGTACAACCACAATGTTTCTTCTGCCTTCAAAGAACACACCTCATTAAAGACTGTTGCAGCAAGAATCATGTTACACTGTGGTATTAAAATTGAATAAATCTCGCAAATGTACTAGTAGAACCTGTTAACAAGTCCTGAAATAGACAATCTCTCATCACATAGGACTAATTCAAACACAACCTCACAAAGCCAGATATTCAGATTCAAATAAATCCTCCAACAAAACCTTCCACATCCAAAACTATATTTTAAAATGAAAAATATTCCATGAAGAACTAACATCTAACCTTTACACTAATAGTAGTAAAATCAGAGAGTAAAACAACAACAAATACTGCTCCTAAACCAATCACGTAAACTAATAATAATCAAGATCAAACATTGGAAACAACTTATGCTAATCCTCAGAAAATAATATTAGGTGTCAATGACTCTTTCTACAAAAGAAGATAATGTGAATCAAACCATCTAAGAAGATACTAGATAAACCCAGAGCGTGAGAAAATACACTCAAAAAATGTCAAAACAATTCTTCCAATATAACTCCCTAACCAACTTAAAACAGCAGATAACAACC
>JAQFVV010000312.1:600000-752500 GCA_028023455.1 Epiperipatus broadwayi
ACATTAAAAAGTAAAGTTCGCGTATAAAAAAAATTTTAAGAAATAAAAAATTGAAAGTTAGTCATTTAAACTTTATATATATATATATAAAATCGCACAGATAAAAAATTATTAGAAGAAAACTTTATAAAAAAAAAAAAGAAAAAGTTTTAAAACTAAATATTAATAAAAAAAAAAAAACTTGAAAGATTTAAAGATAAAAAGAATGTACAATAAATTAATTAATGCTATTGTAAAATGGAAATGATTATTTTAATTAATTAAAAGTAAGCTATCCCTTGGGCATTTCAAAATGTATAAGTAAAGGTCAGATAGGAGAGAAAAAACAATAGAAACTAATAGCCAATAAAAGAAATCCCTCAGGAAATGGACCTCAATGAAAAGACCATCACCATTGTCAGGACGTAATGTCCACTCAATCCAAAATTCTAATATAAAATAAAAAGTTTGGAAATAAATTTTAGTGAAGAAAGAGCTGGGAGAGAAAAGATAGAGATGTGACAGCATAGGTGCTATATGTGTTAGTACAGGGAGAGTTGAAGGAGAAGGTATTGAAAAGATGCACTCTTCAATTCCTTCAGTTTTTAAAAAGGAAAAGAAAGAAGAATGACCAATCGTTTTCCTATATTGAGGACCACAGGACATCGGGGAAATTAATGCTGGCTCCAAATTGCAAGCAATTTTTAAGCATGGATTTTTAAAACAGTAAGAACTCTAACTAATGAACTTTAATTCTAAAAAAGAAACTTTTCCAGTATGTTAAAACCGTAAGAACATTAGTTAAGTAATGAACACTAAGTATAAACTTTCCCAGTATTTAAATTATTGCAAAAGAAATTCCTATCTGACCAAACTTAATTAGTTATTAATAATTATTTTATTGAATGTATTATTATTTTTTTGTAAATCATTTCCATTAATTTATTTTTTCTGTTCTTTTAAGTTTTTGTTATGATTTTTTTTTTTAAATAAATTATATAAATGCTAAATTTAAGTCGGGCATGAATGGCTGCATAGATTTGTAAAGTTATATTAATTAATTAAGGGAGGGTTAATCTTGGGTTATTTGTTTTCTAGTTAAATTGGGTTAATCAATTGGATATATTGGTGTAATTAGTAAATATAGAATGAGATTTGTTACGTACAGGATCCTATTATATGCTGCACTTGGGCAAAATAAGTCCCATATCTCACTGACCATCGGAAGCAGTCAGTATTCCCTGCTTCTTGGATCACCCCTTTTTAGCCTATGGAATAGGATAGTAAGATGGAAAATGCAGTCCTTTCCTATGGAGTTGTTTTTATTGTTCTTCTCACCAGACAGATGTAGTATTCCTGTACTGGCTAAGAGTCAATGTGTTCTATAACCATGCCATTCAGATGTACAATCCTGACAGGATGGTATTTGTGCTGTCATATTCATGCTGCATTGAATACATTGATGTATCAGATGGATTGGTGTTGGTTTGATTGCAAACTTTTGGCCTAGGGTTGAATAAGGGATAGAATTTTTTTTTTCAAATGCAATCTATGTAGTCTATTCATACTCGACCCTTTAGTAAAATATTAAATTCATCTGTGCGAACTTCAAAATATAAAAGTTAAAAATGTAAATTAAATGTTAAAGTAAAAGTTAGACTAAAATAATAATTCTAAATTACATATATGTTTAATAAATGTTTGTGTGTGTTATTACTGGCAGTGGCTTCTTTTATTTTTTTTTAATATTGAAAAATATTTTAAGAATTTATATTTTATAAATCTCTGTGTCTCACTGAGCTAGTGGTATGGGCTGATGATCGGAATAAAATATATATAAAAATTTGGATCTTAACTTATGTATCTGCCTACTATATAAATTTTCTAGGTTCAAATGGCCTGGTGGTGCCCTGTACAGCAGATACAGTAAGACTTGATCTATCTGACCATTATAATATATATATATATATATATATATATATATATATATATAATGTCCATTAATTAAAACAAAATTGTAATTATAATTGAAATAATAAATTTAACGGTTTACAAACTATTATAAACCATTCAATTTATTATTTCAATTATAATTATATATATATATATATATATATATAATGTCTGTTAATTAAAAACTATTATGATACCAATAAAAATAATAAATATAATGATAACTAACTATTATATACAGTCTTTCAATCCACAGAAGTTTTTTCAGTTAATTCCTTAACCTCCTCAACTGCTATTAAATTCAAAAAACACAATGGAAGCAAACATCATCAACTCAAATGCCATGAATCCTGAATTTTAATGTTTAATCTCTAGTTTGCAAAAATCCTTATTGGCCTAGTGAATTAAAGGTATAAACTTCTGATTGGTCAATTACAGAATCAGCAATAAAAATATATTCATCTTTTAATATTATATTCATTTTAGTTTCATTTGTAAAAAACAAATTAGTAATTTGTCAAGTTATGAAAGTGAATGAAAGTTTTTTCAAAAATAAATTTCTATTTATAATTATAAAATAATCTATGAAGGAAAACCTAAAACGAACATTCATAACCTCTTAGAAAATGCTGCATATGTTGTTGATTTCTATCTCAATTTATATTTATGTAAAAGTAAAGAATTTTTACTAAAATTTTAACTATTCTTCTAAAATAATTATATTTTCAGCATATTTTATCAAAATAATTTATAATATGTAAAAAAATATGAAAAAAAATACTCTAAAATATATGGTTTCGTTTTGAAAATCAAAACAAAGAACTTAGATCTGTCAAAATCATTGACAAGCACTTTCTTTTGTTGAAAATGAAAAACAACCAATCAGAACCTTGGAAAGGTCACCTTCTCCCATTGTTATAGCTTCAAATTTAAATATTATTGATTTTTTTACTTATAAAATAATTCTAGAGATGGCAACATTTTATGGTATGTTTTTAACTTTAAAACGAATGTAAATTCGCTACAATAATGAAAAAATTGCCAGTTTTGGAGTGACTTGAAGCCATGAATGAAATCTGCCATTTGATACACTAGAAAGGTTAATGTTATCAGCTTGTCTTTTAATTACATTCACTTTATTTTTATTTATTAAAATTGCCTTCTCACTTTATCACTTTCAAGAACAAACTTAAATTTATATTTAAATGTCCTTTCATGATCCAAGAAGACTTAAACAGTCATTAATTCATTATTTTTTACTTTTCACATGTTTCTATAACAATTCTGCTTTTTAAATCTTTTTTCAATACTGCACCTCGATTAACCTATATATGATAACATATATCCACAAAAAATTTGATACACAACATTACTTGTTTTCTTGCTAGATATGACACTTTTAGAATTATTCACTAACTTATTAACACTATTTGTAACACAAAATGAAACATTAAACACTTCTTTATACATATATATCCTTTAAAAAATTTACTTGAGTATTTGAAATATATGGAATAGATATCCATTTTTATTATTAATCTTCAACTCTTTTAAATCATTATAACTTTTTTTAAATTGACAAGATTGTTCTTAATTTGTTTAATCGTTCTTAATCTGTTTAATCTTATAACCAACTTCAAGCAATTCCTTAGAAAATATCTCAATATTTTTTTAATTTATCACACTGGTAACGACATAATTTTTCATTACAAAACAAAAAAGATGTAAAACTTGCCATCTTATATATATAAAACAAAATATAATGTAAATGTAATCATATCAATAAATATCATTATAAACATATATATAAACTTGAAAACACATTGATGCACAATTTGTATTTGAACAGAAAATAGATCAAGCAAAATATAGAGAAATAATGATAAAATAAAATAATTACCAATGGATTTAAATATTACATAAGAATAATAATCTGCAAGTACGCTAAATAAAACTTAATCTACCAACAGTGAGGCAAATACTGTCTGCATTAATTATATATTATTCTATTAAAAAATTGCATTCAATACTAAGATCCTTATAAATTGAGAACAATTCTTTTCACAACACTAGAGTATCATGTATATACTGGTCATAAATAAACTAGTGCTTTATAAGTGAGTGGATTTAAAAAAAGACATAGAACAATGTTAATCAGTTTATATACAACTTTTAAATCTAAGTGTCATTTACATAATTATAAATAGAATTATATAGATTACACACATAACACAACGTCTATTACTGATATTACTGACCGATATTAGCTTCCTGGATAGTTAAAGATTCTATTAATATATGTGTCCAGTAGTAAAATATAAAATAATTAATCTGATATTACAGTGTTGTTAAAATTATTTTCCTTAACCATAGCCAGATAATTCAAACTTTCCTTCACTGTGGAAAAACTGATTAAGATCCAGCACGACAGAAAAGAGAATTGCTTAAGTGTTATTTTGGCTGAGAAGTAAACTCGGCATTATTTTACTGAAGCAATGATTATAATTTGATAAGAAGATTTTTTAAAAGTAGAGCTAATTACTTTTAGGCAATTTTCAATTTGCTTTTATAGAAATAAAATTATTAATATTTATGCAGTGAATTACTTATAATTATTGTCACTATCATTACTTATTAAGACAGATCTTACATACCATTCCTTATTTCATCTGCATAACTTTCTATAATTCCCATTACATTTCAAAAATCTACATCACATCATTTTTTTCAAATGCTGCACATCACTTCCAATATATTTTCAATATTTTTTCTGTCTTTAATTATATGAACAATCCTCCACTTTTTCCATTCATAATTTTCTCAAAAATATTGTTCCACCACTTTTATATTTCTGATAATATCTTCTCAACTTATCTTTTTTATTTTCTTTCAGATCACAACTCTAAAAGCTCCCAATTTTTTATGCCATATTTTTTATTATTTATATTTGTACTCTCTATTTTTTAAAGCTAGCAATATTTCAAACTAAACATTTAAAATTAGATTTAGACTATGTACAAGTAAGTAAATTCTTGATTGAGATAATATATATATTTATACCATCTAGCATATAAAAGGCTTCTAAAAGTAAATATAATGAATATATAAAATAGATTGCATTACTAAAGAGAACTTTCATGTACTAAAAATTTTAGCTTAGATATTTTTTCATTAGATGCAATTTTATCTTACGGGACATATTTTTTATAATTTCCTGAAGCATTTCTTATGAATTTTTACTGATATCAAATAATAAAAATATAAATTAATATTATTATAAATCAACACTTCTACAAAATATTTAAGCAGTTAATGTGTGCATGGTCTTAAGCTCACAATTCTAAAACACTATGATCAATGGATGATTTTTTTTATCATGGCACTGATATATCTTTTACAATTTTGTGAGCACATTTTTGTGAAACACCTATTTTGTCAGATATTCTACAGACATTCACTTGATGATATTTTGACTTAATATAATCAGGATATAATCAGTATATTAATAATTATAATCTTTCTTTATTATATAATATACAAACAACTAAGCCCATTCATAGAGTAAACTTCATCAGTTATTTTAGATCTTAAAACTATATTTAAGATCCGTTAGTAACTTTTGTTAGAACATCATAATTCATGAAATAACTTTATGTAATGTTGATAATATGACTTAATGGAGTCAGCACAGCATGAAATCAGCAATGTAGAAACGATTTTAAATAATAATTTAAAGACAGCTTTCTTTGTCATAAAAAACTGCTATACAAAGAGTCAATCAGAATAAAAGAGTGAATATGGTTTGAGACTAAATTTATATTCAATTTTGTGAGAGATAGATATCTGATGTTTATCTTACATTGATCATAAATTTCTTTAAAGACATGATACTTTGTTTTAAATATGTAGTACAATATACTACCCATACTACAGAAATAATAACACATCTTTCTCTTATATTTTATAAAATAATTTGAAAATATAAACAAATACTATGAAGCTGTTTTATATTATTATAAAAATTAATTCACTAAGTAATATAAATCAGTGATGAGAAAACAAGTTTGCAATTTATGTCAAAAGACTACTTATCATATTTAAAATGTCTGAAGAGAATACATTGTAAAGAATTATTATAATAGTAATGTAAATGAATAGCTCATCACTATAAAGACCATTTGACATTTACACAATAGGAATGAGAGAATCGCACAGAGATTTGAAGATTCTCAGATTTGTTATACTATCACTGCACTATGCCATAAAGGGTTTAAGGCAGTAACAGAGTGGTGAACACAAGAGTTCCACAAATCATAATCAATTCTCTCACTTCCAGTGATCAAATGTCTCAAGAGTCATTGAGCAATAAAACATTCATTTATTTTATCGGTGTTATACTTGTATGATAGTTTCTGCAAACAGATAAGGGGAATCTCAAACAAGATCAATACTTCTGTTTCCATTGTCCATGTCATTAATATTGGCAATGAAAAGTATTACTACCAGTAAAGGATTGCTCAGTTTGCCAATCACAGAAGAAGGTGGTCAAGGGATAAATCACAGATTAACAATCTCTTTCAAAATTTGAACTCATGAGTAGTTTTAGGTCTTAGCCAGAACACATTCACATGAGGATCAATAGATCTTAAAAAGTAAACAAATAGTTGGAAGCCACCTTATAATTTAATTTTAAAACATAGTTGTGACCTGGAATCAGCTTTTAAAAGTCATGGTAAAGCTATTGCATCTTCAATATGCTATAAAATCACAAACATTATCTTCAAACACCTATATGTTGCCAGTGCACTAATGCCATGGAAAATTCATGTGAATAAGGTTTGAATGTTTTAAACTAACATTTATGTGTGATAAACAAAAATTAAACACATGATTATGGATTTTTTTGGAAGTCCTAATCAATTTTGAAATATACTTTTTAAAATTGAATAATAAAATTAGGGTCTAAATATATCATGTGTGATGATGAATATAAAATTAAAGAAATTACATATTTTATAACTAATATGATTGGGTAACATAAATATTCTTACTATTAAAAAGTATGACTTAGACAACTTTCCCATATTTCAATGCAAACATTTAAAAGAACATTATTTAAAATATAGTTCTAGAATATTTTTAAAAATGTACTTATAGTGAGAAAGTATAGAAAAATCTTTTGAAATTGATCACGTTAAATTTATCTTTACAGGAGTTTGGATGATTGTAATAAGACATTTATTGCCATGGATAATAGATGTATATTTATTTTTATTATAATTATTTTGTCCAATAAACACTAGGGATTCTAAAATCTTAACAAGCACTTCAAGATGCAAAAATAAGAACCATCATATTCAGACTTTATGCTCTGTGATGCACAAGATGCTTATTTCTTTACAATAATGATTCAAGAACACACACGAACACTATTCAAAACAAACAAAACAAAATTAAATAGAAGTATTAAAAGTTCCTTCCACTTGAAGAGGTGCTGAGGTTTTTTAAAAGCTCTGATGATGACTGCTGGATAGTTAAAACTGTAGGCAAGAGGAGATAAAATAAATCATAAATTAAACTGCATTGTAGAGTATCAATTAAGGTGTATATGGTGTATTATATTATAATAAAATTAAATAGAGAGACAGAAAATTACTCCTCTAGATATATTTACAGCTTCATGTCACATATTAATCAGTACTTTATCCCTAGTGAGATGTTGTAACTATAATTTCTCTATATTTTTTATTGCCTGGAATATTAATTACAATTTTATATGTTTAACAATATGTAGAATTTTATTTATTCTAATTCTAATTGTAAATATGTCAAGTTCTGTATGTTATTTCCTTTTGAAACATAAAAATATTATTTTTGTTCTCAATTGACATTGATATTAAATTTTATAATCAATGATATTTTATTAACAATCAATGATCTTAACTTGATCATCTATGGGCCAATTAATAAAACAATAAATTAAGTTATATTTGCTGTAAAAAGAGCTAGAAAAAGTATTTTATATAAAATCTGTTATGCAGAAGATTTATTAACTGATAAAAATGATCCAGAATAAAATAAATGCAACATCTCATTATAAACAAAGTGTTAGTCACATATATCAAAGCTAATATTTCACGTTCAAGGAGTGATACAAATTTTCTAGAGCTAAGAGACTTGATTTCTATTAAAAATAGAACAATATTCTTATTAAACAATTCTTGGTAATCAATAGGATTACAGTACATATAGCAAAATTTTGTAATGGTTGATTTACTTTTAATCTGTCTACTATTGATTTAATTTTAACTTGATTTACCCAGAACAGATAACCAATAGATTTTTATAAATAAGTTGACCATGTTACTTAGAAAATATCTAATAAACAATAAAAATCAAATGAACTTTTGAAATCCATATTGATTGTGATTACATTAGAAACAGTATTTTGCTTTACTTATATAACTTCATGAAAGGTAATATAAATGTATTGCATGGATTTAGCTGTCAAAATCAATGTGCAATCCTGGAATTAAATTACAAAGATCACACAGTAGAAAAATATTTTTGCATTTTCATTTTCAAAAGATATGGAGCATAAATTCCTGATGTATAGGCATTTGTTCTCTTTTTATTGCTTCTAAATGAGGTTTGCATGTTAAGACGTAATATATGTTTTTCAGATAAACTGCTATATTTGAGTCGTTGTTTTGTAGCTTAAATCTGTTCCATACAGTGTTCTGGTAATATGACTTAAAGGATAACAACTGAATTCATGTTTTCTCAGAAATATGCAAATACATACTTTTTCTCATTTGTCTTATAATTACACTCGAAGAAATCTTATAAATTTGTAAACAAATTAAACTAAGGAAGAAAATATTTATTATTTTGTTCATTGTGTTTACATTATTAGGCACAATTGGGTTAGATATATTTCCTCCTAACTAATATGAAATAAATAAAAATTAAATAATGTTATAATTTAAAAGATCCAAATTATTAATTGCAAGTATATTACAAACATCGGACATTAATGTATTGTCTTTTTGAAGACACTACAAAGAAAATGTGTATTCTTTTTGTGCATTAATTTTTTATGTTTTAAGAACGTTTTCTGACACATTTAAAATAAATTGCAATGAAGTTCACAGCATTTTAACTATTAATGACATTATAAATTATGTATATACTTAATTAAAAACTGATGCAAAACCGACTCTGTTAATGAAAATTTGATCAGAAAGGAAAAAAAAGAAAACGGTGGACAGCAGATTTGAATTATATGCAATATATATTATTCAATATTTAGTTACACACAATTTAACAATTAAAAGAAAGCATAATAAAGTTTTTGAAATAAGCAATGATTTTTTTAATGGCAGAAATTATAACAAAAGTTTATTCCTATAGCAGATCATATTAAACGCATTAAAAAAACCCATTATTACCCAATATGCAGAAAAAAAAAATACAAAATGAAATTGTCAAACGTTGGTGGCCTAGTGGTTAGCTTAGCTGCCTTCCAAGTAGCTGGCCCGAATTCGCTTCCCGGTCAACGCATTTGACATATGAAAAAAAAATGAAATTAGAGAGATTTTATTAAGTCCTATATTATTCAATATTGGATTACACTCGCTTCTCATTATTTCAAAGATACGTCTGCCCTCTCTTCATACTTCGCTGTGTAGTCTAAGTCTTTGTATTGCTCTTTTGATAAATAACCAAGTATTATAATAAAAAACATATTTTTTTTCTTTTCAAACACATAGGCATTTTTTTAATATTAAATTATTTCTACCAAAGCACTCCATCCAAGTTTCATTTTATGATTAATTTATCCATTATGTTTTCATCAGTATTAATAATCTGACCAAGGTATTTGAAGTTAACTTTTTCTACTCCATTATTATCAATCTTTATTTTCGTTTTTTGAGAAAGTCATTTAATCTTTTTAGCTTTTACTTTTAACTCTACTTTTTTACTTAATCTAATAATACAACATTTCTTAAAACCAGAGTATTATTTGTAAAAATAACCACATCATTTGCAAAATCCAGATGACTTAAGTAATCTCCAATTACTTTTACTCCCTTAGCTTCCTATTTTAATATATAAAATACTTCTGCTGTAAAAAGTTTTGGAAATATGAAATCATTATGATGTATCCACTTCTCAATCTTTAATCTTAATATCATTATGTAATCTAATCACATCTATTGCATTTTGAAAAATATTCTTCAGAATATGCCAACATCCTGGGATTATATCTTAATGATCTAATGTTATGATCACTGTATAAATATATAATCAAATGCCTTTTTATAATGTACAAATCCAAAGCATAATGATAGCTCATATTCATTGATTTTTTTCTACACCTTTCCTCAGTATCTGGATGTGATATACTATGGTACTTTCAAATTCAGCTTAGTATTTTAGTTGATTAAAATCCAAAGTTCACTGAAGATGAGATGTAATCATCTTAGTAAAAAATTTGTAGAGAACTGAAAAGACAGACAAGTCTTTAATTTTTAATATCTTCTTTATTATCCTTTATTCTTCCAATCAATTGATACATCTTTATCATCTAAACATTAAGTACATACCTTTGCTAACAATTTTTCTATATCTTCTCCTGATTCTTTTAAGATAATTTATAATTGCATACTTACCTGGAGCTTTTCCCTTCTTTATAGATTTAATTGCATTTCTATTTCTTCATTTAAAATGTTGGGCAATTTAGAAGATGTAGTAATTGTATTGGATACTTTAATTTTTTGTTCTTTAATTCTATATAATTTATTACAGAATTGTTCCACACAATTCATAGTGTCGATTTTTTTTTAATAACAATCCTATTTTTTTTTTCTAATTGCAGAAATAAGTTTCCTTCCAATACCAAGGTGATGTTTAGTACTTTTGAGACTTATTCTCTTCTACAGCTTCCCTTGCTAATTTACAATATTTTCTTACGTTATTATTTTTTTGTATTATTTTACAAAACTCAGATAATAAATTCTTCATTAATGGATCATTTTTATAAATTTTCATATTTTTTTTCTTAATTTATTGGTTTGTCTCAGTAGAAAATTTACTGGTAAATTGCTGCTTTGGTGTACGAACTATCCTTATTGTTGTTTTTAGTAGTGTATCAATTTATCTTTCCATTAATATTTTAAATGATTTGAAAGTTCTAATTTGAATTTATTGAAATGTTTCTGAAGATTAAAAATATTAATTGTGCATACTGCTTCCCTTAATAATTGTTGCCTCTCTTGTTTCACAGTAACACTATTAAGCATCTCACTATTTGATGATCACTCCCTGCATTGAATTTATTAAAAACATCACAATCTTTCTATTAGTCAAATTATAATCTAATACTGCTTTATCTTTAATTGGATTTTTTCATGTTCATTTCCATTTAGCATTTTACTCATGGAAAAAATTCAAGGGATATACTTTTTCTTTTTTTTTTTTGTGAGCAATGTATGTCTGGGATTATAACATTTCTTACCAATTCTAGCCTTAAAGTCTCCTATGACAATTTTAAAATGTTGTTTGGTATGAGCAAAAGACTTATACTTTTTCATCACAATGAGTATTTGCTGGGACACAAACCTGAATTATCTTCATTTGACATCTTCCATTAAGTTGAATAGCTATTATTGCCACTCTGTCTGATACACTATTAACTTCTACAATGTTGACCTTCCACTTTTTATTTGTAATAAATTCCCTCCTCATGTGCTTTCAATATTTCTGTTTTTGTATTACAGTACATAATCACCTTTTAAATCAATTTTTCCTTACCTTTTTAATGAATTTTACAAAGTCCTATAATGTCACATTTAATATTAGCCATACCCAAATAAAAGGTGATCAACAAATGGCAGTCTGGGTTTGCAATCAGAGAATTCTTAGTACCCTCCAACATTGTGACCATCAACTACTGTCTTTGCTGTAAATATTACAGCCTTCTGAAAATAAACCCCATAATTTATTTGTGTCTCATGTTGAAAATACATATTTTCATTTCAATAATAACTTATTAATAATATATTGTGATTACATCTTGATAAAAAAAAGTACACTAACATGATTATATTAATGTTCTGTTTGGCATTTGGTTAGAATGTATTATGTGAACATGACTCTTATATCACTTATGTAATTGGATAAATTGAAGAAAGTTTGTATAGTATGTGAGATACTCAGAACTTGTTTTACATGGTTGGAGTGTTTTATATAAGCATAAGTTTAAAATTGCCTAATCTAAAAGGCTGAGTTGGTTGGAGTTGAGAAACAGGAAGAAGTTAGTGAGATTAATGGGTGTCATCAAAGGCTCTATTGGAGGCAATAAGTTGATCACCTTTCTTGACTTTTTTGAGTGTTGATAAAAAAAAACAGTATTCCATGAGTGTTTTGCATCTTACAATCCATATGGCATAAAGGAAAAAGTTGGAAAGTCTTATTATTAAAAATGTTTCATTATGAATGGGATTTTCAAATTGAGAGAATTATGTCCGTTCTTATGTTGGTGTTGATGATGATCATATCTTTTAGCGTTTTAAGTCCTGGGCATCAGTGTATAATATGCTCTGTGGTTTCATCTTCATGGAAGCACAGACCACATATTGGGTTGATACTAGCAAGATCTCTTTGATGATGAAGAAACCAATTCATGGGAAGCACATTAAGATTAATTTTAATGATAAAGTCAAGGAATTTGGGTTCCAGACTCCATTTTTTGAAGTATGTAATTAGTCTTTGGCTGTTTACATTTAGACTGGTTTTAATGGGTTGTAGATTAAAGTTGATTAGGCTGTACACTTCCCATAGAGTGATTTTTCGATCAAGGTTAGTGGGCATGATTGGGTTATATAGTTTTAAGTGTTCTACTAATGATGATACCCATGACTTGATAAAAGTTGGTGAATGATAGGTCGGTATAATTTTTTCAATAATGTTGAAATATCCAAAGGAGTGGATAAGATTATGTAGAGTATTGTGGTTTTTTTATGATTGCCTTATCAAGTGGAATGACAGGCCATGGTATCTGCATGGTTGTTGTATAACTTGCAAGCTAATTGCCATTGTCCTTCCTCTCCAGAGAAGTTTGGTGCATAATTGGTTAATTTTGTTTTGAAACTATTTTGAAATTTTAATGAATAGAAGATAATATGAGATTTTTGGCACTACTGTCATGTTGAAGAGGCCTACCTCTCCATATAGGGAGAGATAGACTCTAGAGAGTGAAGTTGTGATGGCTTTAGTTTATTGAAGGATGTCTTCTTGAATATCTCTTGCCATTGCAATTGGAAGTTTGAAAATTATTCATACATACTTGCATTTTGCCTTCAAGAAAACTCAATTGATATTTCAATTAAGAACTACCAGGAAATTGAGAAGAAAGTCTGTGGTGTTACTTAAACTTAAACTCAGAGATATGAAGGCAATAAACATACTGTGCTGACTAATGGTGGTTAGTAGTTTACCCATGTTCATATGTTATATGAACAATCATATAGAAATAACAGCTGCAATGATAAGCAAGTATAAAGAATATGTTTTATAATCATGAATAAAATATTCTCTGTGCATGTTTATGGTTTTATTTTATTGTGATTAAACCTTTTCTTTAAATGCAATGGAACAGAATGGGTTATTATCTAATGCTTTAGCCTTTGGATCTTCACAGTTTTAAAAAAAGACAGCATTAAGAGTGGAGAAAATCATGAATTAGGCTGGGTTTGACTAATACAATATTTTTTGACATTTAAAGCAATTTATAAAATTCAAAATAATTACTATTTAATTAAACTCATTTATTTGCCCACAAACATTAAAAATGGTCACCAGTCAAACATGGTCCATTGCAATTTAGTTAATCATTATTGTTATATCTTTCTTTTTTATTCAGTCACTTTTACATACAATTATTAAATATAGAGGATTTGAACTCAGACTTTTAAGCAACCTTCAACTATACACACTATCTCATACTATTGATACACATGACCACACACATGTAGAAAAGATAAACAATCACCAATATACATATTTCATGCTAAATCAGCACTCATCAGTTGGTCCAGATTATCATTTCCCACACATATATATAATCATGGCTTAGTTTATATTAAGATAGCTGAAGAGTTGGAGGTTGGAGTAGATTAAAGCCTGTCCATTAATGTGTAAAGATTTGCACTTAATATAAACTGAGCATTGATTTTATATATATATATATATATATATATATGGGGGGCAGATGATAATGTGGACCAACTTATGTGCTGGTTCAGCATGAAATATGTATATTGAGTATCTATTTTTACTACATGTATGTGGTCATGTGCATTAGTAGTATGAGATAGTGTGGATAGTTGAAGGTTTCTTGAAAGTCTGAGTTCAAATCCTCTATATTTATAATTAAGTTCCAAGTATAAGAATACCTGTGTTTCAAATCATACAATGATTAAAGCAAATTTAATGTATCAGAAATTTCAAATCAGGTTTCAACAATGATTGATATAAATCTAGAAATGGAATATAATAAAATTCAAATAATTTGTACCTAAAGTTGAAAAAATATATTTAATATATCAAAAATACATATCTAATTGTAAAAAAAATGTTGCACTTAAAATTTTGTCTTCTTTGGCTTTATATGTTTAGTGGAATCATCATTTTTAAATATGAATATCACAAAATCAAAAATTATAAATCTTTGATCATTGATCTCTCTGAGTAATGGTTGCAATTATTAATTTCTTTTATAAACTCAATTTTGAAAAAAATTGCTAAGTCATTACAGTATCAAAAATCTTGTAAATAATTGTATATATATTTTTAATTTTATATCCAAAAAACATCATATGACCCCAATTTACACAATGCTACCTTTATTCATATTACTCCCATTCTCCCACCTATTATTGTTATATCATAAATGATTTTGATATATTTAATAAACATTGAAAGATGGTTTTAGCATTGTATTGTTTATCAATATATAAATACACAATGAATTTGCTCTACTAAAAATATAGCTCGCATATATTAAATGTTTGAACAGGCCTAAAATCGTTCAATTTATTATTTCAATTATAATTACAATTTTGTTTTAATTAACGGACATTTTATTATATATATATATATCAATGTGATTAGATATTGATATGCAACTGACACCAAGGTGCTGCTGATTCAAGCACATTATATGAGCTATTATATAGGGCATTTAAAAATTTTCATTTAAGAACACACCTTAAAATGTAAAAATACAGTAGAATAATAAGATCATCAGATTATTAAATATGTTCTTTTTAACTTTTTGTATAGAATACTATAGAATCCATTATTGAATAAATACATTTTCATTGAACAGGAAATAATAAATGAGTAAAGTTTATTTTAAAAAGTCTTTTATTATTATATTAAGCATGGTTTTCATGGAAAAGGGAATCCTCATTTACATAAATAAAAATTATCTTAAAAGACATCAAAAGAAAGCATGTTGTTGATTGTTTTTAGTGGAAGATATGGCAGGAAAAAATGTATTGGAAAAATACATTTAGGATGAGAGTTTTTTGCAGAAAAATTAAATGATAATATTGGTCTTTATAGTATAATATTGGTCTAGTATAGTATAATTATTTGTAGTTTTTGTTTTTTGCCCTTTGGAGGTGGAGTGTCTATATTTTTGTTTCTTACTGTCTTCTGCTTCTGTTGCTGATTCTTGGTGAATGATTTCAAATTTAAGACTATTTTATTAATAATAAAGATACGATTTTAGGAGAAAATAAAATAATAAATAATTGGCTTCTTGCTCAGGAAATGAAGTAAATTTCAAGCACCACAGATTGACAGTTGGGTTTCATTCAACTGGAAACCTTTAACTCTTTAGTACATCACATTGCTAAATGGCATACTTTGTTTCAATATAATGACATCACATAACTTATGTAATTTTCACTGAACATATTCTTAAATTCTATTTTTATTTTTATTGTGAGCTAATCTGGGTGATTTTATAAAAAATGTTATATTGATTATTTGAGTTAATTATGTTCACTAGTAAATGTCCATTTAATAAATAGAAATGAAATAAACTTTTCTTAAAATTTTTTAATGCTTTTTTTATTAAATCATTTTTTATCAATTTTTAAGATCCAATAGATCTTTGCAGACCTGTAAAATGTAACTGTAAGACGGTATTTTACTTTTTATTTAAACAGATAAATAATAATTTTATTTTGATGTTATATATATATAACTAAATAATATGGGTCATAATGCTCAACGCTAAATAGGTTTCTAAGTAATCATTAAAAGCTAGTCAACATTTAGACAATCCCAATATCATTAACAATTAATAATTTCAAACTGTTGTCAAAGCAACCTCCTTTTAACAATAAAAAACAATAAAAAGGAGATTGCCATGACAACAGTTTGAAATTGTTTATTGTTAAAGGTATTGAGATTGTCTAAGTGTTGAATGGCTTTTAATGATATAAAACCAAGTACACTAATTTACAATTAAACCACTTTTCCTGCCAAAACAGATATTTCACTTGGGGAGTATGTCTTAACAAGGAAACCATTAATAATAAATTTATAATTATTTTCCCTAGTGATTTAATTGTAAATCAGCATTTGATGTTATATGCACATCCAGCACATATTTTATTTTTCTATAATTTTATTATGTTTTTATCTTATAATCTATTTAATATAATAATGTATTGAATATACAATCATAATTATATATATATATTTAATCTTTATATTTTTATATCTATTTTTTTTTTTACAATTTTAATAAGATATTTATATTTATACACTAATATGCAACGTTAAACTCAAATTTTATTCATCAACAATATATGCAATTGGATATAGATTTTTATAAAAATCTTTTTTTTTTTAATTTATTTTGTTTATAATGTAAGTATATAAAATTTATGTATACCAACACTCGTTAAATTAATTAATAAAACGATTAACTTAAAACTAATTTTGATATGTGTACGTTTTAATAAATAATATATTATCCGTTATCTATAACGTAAATGTTATTTTGATTTTTATAAATAATATTTATTATTATTATTTTTACTTTTATATTGATATGCTTACATTAGATTTCTTATCAATAAAGTAGACTTAAAATAAACATTGAGATTTTGAATAAAAATAACATTAATTTCATAGATAATAGATAACATATTTTTTAGAGTATGCTTACATTAAAATTAGTTTAAAATTACTTTAATGCATTTAATGACTTTTGTTATAGATTATTTATATGTTTATATTATTTTTAAAAATATCAAATTAAACAATTAGAATTGATATAAAAAACAATATAAAATTATATATCTTTCAAAAGAACTTTTATTTGTGCCTCTTTGCCCATCGTCAATATCATTAGATTACAATAATGTCTAAGTTACACTTATTCTACCTCCCCTTTTCATCTATACATAATCCAACTGACAAACAATCATAGTGACTATCATATTTAACACTATCAATATTTCACATGTAATTTTTCTGGGTACAACAATCATCTTTTGAAAACCCTGATCAAATAATAAGTACAATCTACAGGGACCTATCAAGGCAGCCTGCTTAATAAATTACAACTTGAATTTTGTCATGACCCACAGTGTCTTCACTCTGACTCCTGAGGATCATGATCACACTTCATGTTAGTATAAAAACACCTGATTGTAAATCTGCAAGCAATTATTTACATTTTTGTACAATAGAATCATATACAAGTCTGTAGTGACTACATCCATCCACACTGAAGGCCAGGAGTGCCTCCTAATCTTCTAGTCTTTCAGAGGTCATGAGAATTGACCTTATACTAATAACTTTTGAAATATGATACATATATAATTACATACAAGATTTTTAAAAATACAAAAGTGCATTCACAATGCATTCATATTAAGTAGAATAGAAGATAAAAACAAATAATAGAAAAAAATTAAGCAAGATAAAATATTGTTGCATAAACATACATGTAAAACATCATAATATGATTAATGTTTATGTGTAATAAAAATGCAATATAATTGTATTTTACAGTTTTGAAAAAGATTACTGGAGAATTGAAACTGTTAGAGGGAAAATGTGTTAATTTTAAAAATAAGATGGTCATTCTTATTTTTTTAAGTCTCTATCTTGTGACTGGAGTGAGCGTATCTTTGCAGTTTTAAGATCACTGTGTAATGCCAATAGTAAGAAGAGATAATTACCTTCTATATAATTTTAATACAATTAAACACAGTCATTCAAGCTATTACGCAAGCGCTTTTTCTGAGTGTAAATAATAAATGAATAAATTCCACTCCCAACACAAGATATAGTATTTAGGAAAGAATAAAATGAATCCACTTATTCAATCCGACCCAAATGTATATATATGGGCAAATCTTAAGTATTGGAAGTGAAAGTGTGAGAATATATCACTCACTTTAAACAACTGTCTATGATATCCGAGTAAATGACGTCGACGAAATTACCTAGAATTTACTGAATGTCACTCTCAAATGAAGCTTAAACATATGCAAATAAACATTTATTTATATAGCGCTCTGCTTAATAATTTTTAATACAATTAAACACAGCCATTCAAGCTATTATGCAAGCACTTTTTCTGAGTGTAAATAATAAGAGTGTAAATATTAACTACTTCAGCTTCAAGCCGCCATATTGAACTTTTTAAAATACTGGCCTGATACACAATTTTCACAATAACTTCAGTTTGAATTATGTTGTAGCTAAAACAATTACATTGCTAGAAACTAGAAAAACTAAGGAAAACAATAAGCATAAAATAAATAGTGATAACTATATAAAAAATAAGGAAAAAAAGAAATTTTCACAACCGAAATAATTATTATTTTATTGTTTGTTCATAATTTGGAAATTAACATTAACTAAAATGCAAATTACATCTTCAGTGATAATTTCTTTGTATTCCTCACAAAAAAATCTTTCTAAAGATATATAATAAGTCTTACCTGAGATAATCCATAGCTTTACAATGTCCGAAAATGTTCCTATAAGAGTTCTTCATTTTTATCTTCTACCCCAACTGTTGCAAATTGTCAAGGCGCCTGGAAGAAAAGAATTCTCCCTAATAAAAGATAAAAAATAAAAAAATTAAAATTCTAACAGAATATAAAAATAATGAAGGAAGTGGAAAATTATTACTTACCATTATAAATACAGTAAAAAAATAAAATGTCATCATCATCATCATAGTACAGGTATATTATAAAAGTGGTGTATATGTATGAATCATGAAAGTTCTGCTAATGGTTATGGGAAAACTCAAAAGCCTGTTAAACAAGATGCACTATTTTGATTTTAGACTTTGGATAAACCAACCTTGTTTATAACATCATCATCATCATACTGAATAATCATTGCCAATACAGAAAACAATTTACAAATTTCTCATTTCAAGAGGCAGACAATGATTACTAAAAAGGTTCTATGGCAGATATTTATATAAAAAAATGTTTATATTCTACCTCTTCCAAGATACGTCTTCCAGAGAAGCATACCTGTTCATATATGCTAATATAAATATGCAAAATATTTCATCATGCCAGATCTTGTTTACCAATTGGAAAAAGTAATCAGTAATGAAGCTGAAACAAAATTCTAATAAGAAAGGCAATCAGGCAGTCATATGCCTATAAAGTATAAAATGAAGTTAGTAAAAAAACAAGTTAATAAAACAACAAATAAAAACTAAATTAGTAAAACAAAAACAATGAAAACCAGTTAGTAAAACAAAAATTAGTAAAAACAGAATAAAAAAAATTACTGCATTATATACAATCAATTTGCTAGAGAGGAATAAATTGTAAATAGTCTTGAATCAGTGTGTCAACCATTCATCCATTGTGCTGGTAGCTAAAACAAACCAACAAAAAAAAAACAATAATAAAAACATTACCTTTCATATGTGCTACCTATCACAGAGTAAAAAGTCAGTCAGTCATTTTTCTTGAGTGGCATATTTATTAGTTTCTCCGATAATAGTTGATAAAAGTTTTTTATCAAATAACATTAAAAAAAATCTAAAATTGAATACTTACCTACTATAGAAAACTTCAAACCTGGAGTTTTAGTAAAATTCTCTACATTCACAGGTTTGCAGGTTACGTTCGGACACAGATTACTGTTACTAGATGAAGGGCCTGGCCGATTGATATCGTTGGGAACACTTGTTGACGGGCCTGGTGTATTGATATCATCCAGAAAAGCACTCGTAGTTTTTTTCTTTTAGGCTGGTAAAGGAGTTTCTTCTTCTGATGACGAAAAATATTCTTCAAGATCACTACAACTAATACTATCTTCGGAGTCAAAGGGCTTAGATGGGACAAATTCATCACCGCTGGAATAATCCGTATCAGAGGCCATCATGTCCCGTTCATTTATTTTGCGTACTTTTGTTTCCGTTAATCTAACAAATTGTGAAAAAAATTTTTAAAAAAATTGACCTTATTCGCAAAAAAATTAATAAAAATTTTATTTTTTAACTTACAGAAAAATGGCGACTACCTACGAAAAGAGGAAAAAACAACGAAGAGAATTATGGTATAGGCGCATGCGTAGTCCTTATAGTTTTTCCGTAATTTCAAACTGAAAAACGAACTTCAACAAACGAACATTAACGAGCGCAATCGTCGCCGACAAACCGGAAGTAGTTAAGCAGAGCGCTATATAAATAAATGTTTACTTCTATATAATTACAATCTAAACACTGTGTAGTAAAATTTATTGATTATTACATAAAGCTTTATTATAAACTTTAAATTGAAAATATATTTAAGTAAATATATAATACAATAATGAAAAGTATCATTACATACAGAAGTGAAGTTTGGCAGTTGAGAGAAATGAAAGGGAATTGATAGTTAAACAATAGAATTACTAAATCATTTCTGCCAGAAGGCTAAGAAGACAATGAACAAGGAATAAAACCATTCAAAAAATAATGAATAGTTAATGAGATGAAAACAAAACAATTGGAATATGGGCAGGTATAGATGATATCTTAGGAAAGATTATTAAAATAATATTAAGCTGGCTGCTGCTAGGAATAAAAAAGAAGACATTTGAAAGAAGTTAAAGAAATAGATAGAGAATGAGAAGTAAATTTTCAGAGAAATGTACAGAGTGACTGAAATGTATGGTAATTGGGAACCAAAAGTGTTATATATTATTACAGACTGATAAGAAATTTAAATATTTATTAAAAATATAAAAGATGAAAAAAGTAAATTGAACATTTAGAAAAAAGATTTACTATGCCAGAAATGTTTTTTATAATATAATCAACTTGTATCTATTTCTTCTTTCTCCCTCTATATTTTGTTTCTTTTTATATTTCACTATAAAACTAAAAGACAAATAAAAAAGTATTATGATAAGGTTAATAAGTTGAATAAGAAGTTAAGATTCACAATTGAATGGGAAAAGAATAATGAATTGGTGTATTTGGATATAATGTTGAAAAAAGATAATAGTAAAGGGAAGTGTAAAGTGAGAACAGGAGTGTTTAGAAAGATGGAGAAGAGTAATATAGTGAATTGGGAGTCTGATGTAGATAATCAATTTAAAATTAGTGCTATAACATCAAGGGTATTAAGAGCAAATAATTATTGCAGAGATAGGGAAGATTATAAAAAGGAAATAGATATATTTAATGAGTTTAGAGATAATGAGTTTCCAGAAAAGATGATAATGAAGAGTATTGAGAGTGTAGAAAGGAAATGTAGAAAGGAAGAAGATAAGAATGAGAGAAGAGTAATTGAAAAGGATAGGAAAAACATATATATATAGGAATAAGAGTACATGATTATAGAATAGTTAGGAAGGTTAATAGTATAATTAAAAAGCTTAATGTAAAATATAGAAATGAGGTGAAATATAGTGAATAAAAAGAGGAAAAATTTGATGAAGGTTTTGGATAATAAATATATAGATAAAGAGAGAAATTATGTTAATGGGGTTTATATGATAGAATGTAAAAAGTGTAGAGATAATGGGATTAGAAATAAATATGTGGGTGAAACAAAGATCTCTATATATATAAGGCTGAGGCAACATAGGTATGAAAAAAGTTCACCAGTATTTGTGCATGTGATGGAGACAGGGCATGGTTTGGAGAAGGAAAGTATAAAAATGATTAGTTATGCAAATAGTAGAAGGGACAGGAAGATAAGAGAATCATTGTTAATTAAGAGAATAAGGCCTAGTATTAATAGAGAAGGAGTGCTAAGGACTTTGGTAATGTAAAATTAAAAAGTAGCAAGGTTTAGGATGATTAAAGTGAGGGGAAATGTAAAGCTTAATAGAGTAAAGAATTAAAATTTAGGGTAATTAAGTAATAGGAGTGGTTAATAGAGGGAGCTAGTTGATGGGGAAAAAGAAGTTGAGAAGTGGTTAATGAAAAAGATGGAGGAAAGGTGAAGATAGAAGGAAAGTTAAGGTAAGGATAGTTAAGTTTGTACTGATATTAAATATTATAAGAGGGTAGTTAAATAAGTAAAGATGGTAGGGAGTATTATAGTATAAATGAAGAAGGGAATTGAAGGAATGGTATGAAGATATAAAATGAAATAAGTAGGGTATAAATGGGAGTGTAAAAAAGGGGAAAAAATAATTTTTAGTTTACAGTTTTTTATTTTTAATATTTTGTTATAATTTTTTTTTTTTAATTTTTTAATTTTTGATTTTGGGTCTTATTTATATAATTAATTACATTAAAAATTATAACTTTTGGTATTAATTTTTAGATTAATGTTTTAATGGGTTTTAATGGTTTTGTTTTTAATGGTCTGATGATAAAATTTGAATTGTTTTAATACATTTATTTGGTTGCAATTTTAAAAAATAATTTAAAAATAATTTTAAAGAAATTTTTATATTTTTATTGTTAAATTTTTTGTTATTAATTTATTTATTTTTTTATTATTATTAATTTTTTTATTATTATTTTTTTATAGTTTAGTTTTTATGTTTTGGGTTTTTAAAAGATTTGAAAAAAAAATTTTGTTTGAAAAGTTTTTGGATTGAGTTGTTTTTGCTTTATATTATTTTGTTTTATTATAATTTTATATGAAAATATGAAGAATAAGAATTTTGGTTGTATTGATATAATATTTGTCTAATTTTTTATGTTGTAGATCTGAAGAAGACTGCTAATACAGTCAAAACTGTTATAATAAATAAAATTATTTGCTTAAAGTGTTAAAGGAGTGTTGATGAGTTTATAGTGAAATAATCAACTTGGCTGACTGAAATAAAATATGAGGACTTCTTTTTGTATGATTTATACATTGGAGATGTTATGTAACCTATAAGTTGGGTACAATTCAGGGGCAGACTTTATTATGAAATAAATTACAGAAATTCATGAATAGCCACCATTGAATAATTTTATATTATTTTTTACAGTATGTAGATAAAATTTGTACCTCCTAAAATGTGAAATCTATCACAACTTGTGTTCAGTGAATAATGAAAACTTAAAAAGGAATTTTACCCACAAAGGCTACAACATGGTTTTGTAACATAAATGCTATAAGCAGTATTTTATATTGTTTCTAATAAAAGTATTTGTTTTATAAAATTATCATTCTAAATTTGTTTTTTATTATAAACATTATTTATTATAAGTATTAAAATATTATATATATATATATATAGTCATAAAATCATAAAAATAGAGAAATAAAATAATTCTGGTTTAGAATAGCTTCTAACTAAAATCAGTTGATTGCTTTCTTTTACAGTCAGTTATTATAATGAAATAAATTTGCTTTTTATTATTATAAGCATTAGTTACAATACAAATTATATTTTTTGTCTAAAAAGTAGAAAAAAATAGTTAAATTCAAACAAATTTGATTTTTGCAAAATAAAGACATCTAGGAAGGTATTAAGACAGATGACTGTTTAATTTTAAAAATTACATGAAATTAAAATATTTGCAAATTTAGAGTAGTATCACATTTCAATTAATAATAATTATGCATTGATTAATGGGTATGGAAAAAATATTTTAAACCATTCTTGAAGCTGAAAATTAATATCTCCAAAACCATATAGTGTGAAATAGTCATGCTTAATAATGCTGTATCACTCTTACAATGTCTTTCTCTTTCTAGTATGAGAAAATTGATTAATAGATATCTTTTATCATTTTATATAGCATAGGTAATAATAATGAATGATTCTAATAAACAAAGAATTATTAATGAATTATAAATTTGATCTATATA
Organism: Epiperipatus broadwayi; assembly: GCA_028023455.1. Classification (NCBI taxonomy): domain Eukaryota; kingdom Metazoa; phylum Onychophora; class Udeonychophora; order Euonychophora; family Peripatidae; genus Epiperipatus; species Epiperipatus broadwayi. The sequence continues at coordinate 624,258 of JAQFVV010000312.1, forward strand.
CAAATTATAATATTTCTATTTTTCAGACAATTAATAAGAAATGGAATAGTGTAACAAAATTAAAAAATTACTCCTTGTTATGACCAAAATATAAACATCATTTTAGAAACTCTATTATTATTTATCAATTTTCAAGAAGACTTTTTTTTTACATTTGATGTAGCAAATTTATAATTACTTTTTTTAAAGATCATATTTCTTGTACATCTTATTATCTCTTATTGAGATCCATGATGTCTCTTTCTCCTCTGATTTCATCTAATTACTTTGATTCAAATCAGCTGATAATTATTCATTGTTTCAAGGGTCCAATATTCTATGTTTTTATACATAGACTTGATTAAATAGATTACAGAATTAACACATTAAATAGTTTGATTTTGTTCATCTTTATACTGTGATGTTCAAAATTATCAAAATAGATTATATCATTCACTATTACATATTTATATTGTTTACAAGGTTTTTTCTATTATTTTTTCTTTGGTCATCACTTGAAACTAAAATAAATTGGAAGAAAAAATAATGATGTGACCAAATCAACCTTATTTACAAAATTGGCATTTATTAGTTAGCAATGATGTAACCTATGCTGTAATAACAGAAACAACTAAGCTTTCTTACATTAATATATACTTGTCATAAAAATAATCATTGGTATATTAGCACTACATAATAAACTTTTTATCAGTTCCATATTTTTACATATATTATATAGACACCCTTTTCAGAACTCTAATTCATCATAATAAACCAACCTAAGTCATGTAAAACAAGTTTATTTTATATTTTCCAGTTTGACAATAAAATGCATTTTCCAAAAAAATCACTAAACATTCTTTCTGTATTACTGTCTAAATAAACTGGCTGCTCCATATAGAAAATTATTGTCTTCCTGTTTGGAATTGTACTGATAAAGTTAAAAAATTCTTCATATGCTGCATTTTTAATTGTTTGTAAATTTGAGCTTTAAATTAAAAAGAAATTGATTTGCTTCTTTAAAGATATCAAGACAGGCATAAGTTGTTCATTGGCATAAATAAAAACATGAATGTACTAAATTACAAAGATGAAACAAAAATGTCAGTATGAGGAGAGAATAATGTATTGTGACTAATAATGAATTTTAATTGGATGGATAAAAAAAGTCAATATTTTACAAGGTTGCTTTTTAAGGTTATAATCTTAAGACTATGCACCTAGATGTGACAATAGGAACCTCTACAAATCTTAACACAAGATTAATGATTTTAAAAGTCAAGAGCGGCAGTAGGGACCTCAACAAATCTTAACACAAGATTTGTAGAGGTCCCTACTGTTGCATCTAGCTGCATAGTCTTAAGGTTATAGCCTTAATATATATTACTTAGGTATTGAGTATGTGCTTTACAAATTATTAATTACAGGGTTGCTTTTTGTTTACTATTCACCTCACTTGATTGTCTAATCTAGCATATCAACTCCTTTCCCTCTTAATCCCAGGCATTCAGGCTAGAGCTTTATGGCCATGAATATTTTCTTTTAATGCATTTTTAAGATTATATTAGACATTCATCAGTAATATCCATTTCACAAACTAATATGTAAATTCTACCAAAAATAAAACACAAAATAAAGGTAATAATAATAGCAATAATACATTAAAAATAACTTTTTCAATAACTATATAAATCAATCTATAAATGATAGATACGATCATGTATAGAACATGACAGAACGTGATCGTTAATTATTCTGTTGGATGAATTTTTTGATGCTGTCATTTAACTTATTTTTCAAAAAACTTTTCTTTCTGAAAGTCTTTGTGTTTTATACTTGGTCATTTCTTTACAACAAAAAAACAATTAATTGCATTTTTAGAATGGTTTTGAATTATTTTTTATAATATAAAAGAGTCTGTCTTTCTCAAAAACAAAGTCCAAGTCCAGAATAAAATATTTTTTAAGAAGTTTGTAATTACTATTGGTTTCATACATTCAATTTAATAAAAATGTAACTTAACAATAACAAATTTTGTAAATCATATCTATCAAACTGAAAATGAATTGGTTTATATTTTGCATTCTATTTTTAGAGTATTACAAAACATGCATAAATTAGTAACATTATATATAGTTAATTTAATTACAGGAATTAAGTTATTGCAACAAAATACCATATTCTTTTTAATCTGGTAAAAGCTGTAAAAGTATATTGCAGTTCGTGATGTAATTTAACATTACCTTTCTACTTCAAAAGCTATTAAGATATTTAAATTGGTTCACATTCTCAAGTTGATAAACTATCAAAGCTAAATATTGCTGAATATTATCCATTTCTAGATTTAAAAAGTATCAAAATGTAACATTTAAAATATTAAGTACATTTTGTAAATTGTCTTTTGAAATGACAAAGATAACCCAAACAACAGTATATTGTAAACTCACCAGTCAAAAACTGGAGTTTTGTTTTAGTTGATACAGTTTAAAATTTTCACCATTCAACTTAAATTTTATTGCTGCTACATAACGTCCTCTTTAAACAGTATTTTTCAACACCACTTTTTATTTCAACTATCTCAGATTTTTCATAATTTGGTTTGTCCTCATCAATCAATGTTACATTTTGCTTTAGAAATGTCAAAATCAATCTACCCACAATTTTAACATGAACAAATTTAAATAAACATGTCAATGGATATTATACACAAATTATTTATTAAACTAGAGATTATCCTTATCTTAGATATAAACTTTAAATCAGTTAAAAATTAATATATTTGATGTTTTTAATGAACACACACATTGAATAATTCAGTTTTGTTTGACAATTTCCACATGTAACATCTTTAAGCAATGTACTTAACCATTATACATTATTGAAACATATGAATAAATAGATGAAAAGAAAAATGGTAAGCAAGGTGAATCTTATGCTGAACTGGTCAATACTCATCAGTTGGTTCAGGTCACTATCTCTTATATATAACTTTATCATTTGTTCAGTATTTATTAGTATAATAATTGTATAAAATTAATAAACTCCAGAAGACACCCAACTAATTTTAAACAATAACACAAATGTGTAAATTGAGTCAGAGTCCAAATCAATAAAAATAATTTATAAATCTCACAATTGTTCTAATCATTTCTAGTACACTATCCAAGCTTAAAAAAAAAAACTAAGTTTACAGTACTGCTTGCATATCCTTTGAAGCAATCTATTTGACAAAATCTATTCGATAAAATTTTGAAAAGTATTTTTATTACAGGTAATAATAACAATATTCCACAGTAATTAATGTAATCGTGATAATACTCTTTACTTTTAAAAATATCAGGAGTACAACTCATTAGTCCACATAATCCTAAAAAAAAAATCAATATTGTTAAAGTAATGTATCATCACAATATTTTCAAAAACTTTTCCAAGGATTGTATCGACCTGTGCAACTAAAGAATTGTTTTAATTTTAGTAACTGTATATCTTTGTTTAACTAAAGTAGAATAAATAAAAAATGTTTTTTAATAAATACCCCAGGATCAAAAAATAAATAAATAACGTTTTTTTATAATTCAACATATCAAAAACAAATATTTATCCATTTTATAATGGAAGAAAGAAAAAGAAAAAATTCTGATAATAATAAAATTATATTGCTTTCAGAAACAGTAATAACATTTATATTTAATATATATTATGAATTGACATTTTTGATCTAAAACCATATGTTGATATACTAATAGACTTCTAAAAAAGCATTAACAAATTTTTAAGTCGTTTTGTAAAGAAGTGTGAAAGGATGAACTGTATTGTAGGATAAATAATTTATGAGTTCGCTCTTTCTCTCTATACATATACAGTAAGATAGGTAAAAAAAAAAAAAAACAATATTATAAAACATATCTAGAATAAAATCTAATATTTAATTTCACTTAAGCCATATCAAAGTTTTTGTAAAAGAATCTAATGTTTACAGACTTTGATCTCCTTTTACGAAAAGAAATCCCAAACTTATTGTACTAGTAGAATAAAAAAAAAAAAGGTAAGGTAAAACACTTTTTAAATATTCTTAGAGGATGTATTCATTAAACCTTTCCAATTGATAGGTAGTAATACTTTGAGTATTTTTATCCTCGTTTTACTGTCTGTTTAATAATGGTTAAATATTCATTTACTAACCACTACTGAATACTATCTGGATTGGCTATTAATAAACTTTTTTTAAAATAATAATAATAATTACGAGTTTTTAAAAAGATATTAAATTATTTAGATCCAAATGACACTTGACAGTATCACCTTATATATATAAAATTTGATTTAATTCTTCATAGAATGATTCTAAAAAAAAAAAGTTTTTTAAAATAATAAAAAAAAACAATAACAAGAAAACGCTATATTTATTATTTCTGAATCAATATACAAAATTTGCCAACGTTTTAACTATTTACCCCCCCCCCAATTATATATTCACATATTTAAGCTATTATACAGATGAAAATTAGAAAAAGATTGATGTTATAACAAAATTATGTAATTTAAAAATGTATTTAACTATGAAAATTTATGCATTTTCCCCTAAAATTATAAACAATATAATTTATCCTTGAAAAATAAAATTTTATTTATTTTTATTATCGTTTTATTTTACATTCTTTACGTTCAACTATAATTTTAGAAATATATCAATAATAAGAATAAACACTTTGTAAAAAAAATACATAAATAAATATACGTAATTTTATTTTTAAATAAATAATTTTTGTTGCATATTCGCAAAATATAATACATATTTTTTTCAATTTTTAGATATATAGTAGCAGATTTAAATCATTTCACAACAACCAATGCTTAAATAAAAGACTAAAATATCAACAAATTATTCACAAGGCAAATTCAATAGATAAAAAATGAAATGTTTACATAAATTAATACAATATCAACAATCTTTTACCAAGGCCGCCATGATAGATACAAAAATGGATTCCATCGTTTACTAATTGAAGTTTTCTTGTCAACAGTTTATTGATTTTCAATTGGCTTATTTAAGCATTGACTCTTGCAAAATGATTTACATTTGAAAACCTGTTAGCTATTGACATTTATAGTTTATTTATTAATAACAGATATTTATTCAATGTATGTAAAATATCTTTGGAAAAAACCCACAAAAATCGTATAAAAGTTTTAAAGAAAAAGATGATTTTTATTTATAAATTAATTAATTTTAAGTTTAAAAAGAGTAGAATTATATACTTTTTAGAGGTGAATCCTGGTATCAAGCTCACAACAATTAATAAAATCATGATTACAACTAAGAGTAAACTCAAATAACATTATAATTGAATAAAAAAGATTCTCAGAGCACAATATGTTAGATGTATATTTAATTATTAAATTATTCTAATTATTAATATCAATATCTCACAAAATATATAGGAATATTTACAATATATATGCATAATTACCTTTAACATTAAATACAAGTCCTTAGGTGTACAAATAATAATAAAGACCAAGGTTGGCCTTTAAGTTTTTTTAGATTCCCCTTCAGCATCTTCAGTGGGAATTAAATTGGGTATGAAGGCCTACACAAGTCACTTTTATTCTTTTTCTTTCACATTCTCCTGATTAATCCATCTTTTTAATACTTCTCTTCTATTGTTACTTGAAATGCTTTAGGGTTGGTATTTTTAGTTAATACTTTTAGTAATATTTTAATAATTAGTTTTCTACTTTAAAATAGGCTAAAACTTGTATCAAATGTGCTTTGAAATATTTATAAATAGTCAAGTAAATATCATTTTGCTGATAGAGGGACCTCACAAACCATAACACCAGATAGCAACTTTTATAAAGATAAGGGCAGCTGTTATCTTTAGCTTAAATTTTGACTTATATAGGCCAATTTGAAGCATCCTGATTAGGGAGCATGAAGTTATTGTTTTCTTCACTGTTTATGTCCACTATTTCCTTAATCAATTAACCTTTATGAAATCTTGTGATTTACAGAAAGTTAATGCTAGATCTTAATACTGGAAAATCTGTAAACTATTGTAGAGTTGTAATTATATTTTATTGAGCACACAGGAAATATATGTAAATATTTTAAAACAGGCTAAAACCTGTATCAAATGCACCTTGAAATATTTATAAATAGTCAAGCAAATATCATTTTGCTGATAGAGGGACCTTACAAACCATGAAACAAGATAGTTAGTTACTTTTATAAAGATAAGAGCAGCTCCCAAATCAGGATGCTTTGGATTGGCCTATATAAGTAGAAATATAGGTTAAAGATAAGAGCCACTATTATCTTTATAAAAGTCACTATTAGGTCCCTCTGTCAGCAAAATGATATTTGCTTGACTATTTATAAATATTTCAAGGCACATTTGATACAGGTTTTAGCCTGTCTTAAATTATTTACATATACTTGCTATGTGCTCAATAAAATATAATTATAATTAGTTTTCTGTAATCCAATCCAATTTATTTATTTCTACATTTTAATTAAACACTTTAATTTTACTATTTGTGCAGATTAATTTAAATACTTTATTTTTGCTATGCCTATAGATTAATTAAAATACTTTGTTTTTACTTTTCAAGCATTTTGCCATGATACATACTTTCAGTATAACTATTATTTGCATACAGCAACCTCAAGTATTTGTGCTTATTCAAGACTAAAAATATAAATTTAAAATAAAATGTAAAAAACAATATTCAATGATATATGTATAAAATAAAATGGATAAACATATATTTGTAAACATAAGATGAATAAGTTGCAAAAAAAAAATACAAAGTTTGAATACCCTGTATTAAATGAGTGCATTAGTCAAGCGTTGATGGCCTAGTGATTAACCTGGCTGCCTTCCAAGCAGCTGACCTGGGTTCAATCCCAGTCAATGCATTTGACATATTAAATGAAATATTAAAATGAAAAATTACTGAAAGCGAATGTCAGCTCTTAAATAAATATTTCTAAGAATGTGCAACATTGTGTTACTTATTAGCATATTTTCATAATTGCTATTATTTAAATAAAATAACCAGCATTTAATTTTGAAATTAAGTGCATAATAAAAAATATATACATGATTAAATAAAAAATAAATGAAAGTTATATTTTTTATTTTCTAATAATTATCGCTAGTATCAGTAAATAAATTAATCACTATTATTATGTCGTTAGTTAGTATTAATCTTGAATTATATTTAATTACTTTATAATAAGATGTACACATAATTCAACATTTACCTTTATTTATAATTGAATTCCAAAATAGATAATACTATACGGAAGTACTGATGTTTAAATTTTCTCAATACTCTGTATTAAATAACATGCTTTGATTACTTTATCAATTAATATTAAAAGTATTTCAAAATTACATTTTTCATTGCTTTTTAACATCATTTAAATTTTACTGTGACTTATTTGCGTAGAGGTATTAATTTGTTAAAACCCTACTAAGGTTAGCTAGATATATTTTGAATAGATAATGTTTCTTTACTATGTTTATTCTTTTTTCATCCTCATTGTGTGTGCATTGGTGGATATAAAAGGAGGTAATTAATTTTAATGCAAGCAAATAAATAGTACTCATATATCAGTAAATGATAAAGAATAAAATGGACCAACAGATCACTTATGAGTTTTGAATCGTAATAAGCTTTTATTTACTTGTGTTGCTGGATATAAGGAAGGAAATTATATATTACCCAATTAAACAAAAAATATTATTTATTACCTTGATTTAAATGCATTATAAATCATTCTGAAATTATGACTGAACAGACAAAGAATAAAAACAGGGTCTTAGTTTTAACAACTATAACATTAATGAAATATCAGTTTGCTAATGTAAATATTAAATAAACATAGTTTAATGTATATGGAATTTAAACAGAAGTAACTAACTTCTCTATAAACTATGGATAAATAATACTTATATATCAGTAAACAATAAATAATAGAATGGACCAATAGACCAGTGGACTAACTATTCTTTAAGATTTCAATGTGTATATGTGGAATCATTTTCATTTTAATACTCTAGCTAATATATGAGATTTAAGTCAGGCAGAGGTACTTTATATATATATATATATATATATATATATATACCTATATATAGATATAGTATATATATATATATATATATATATAAATTTGAAGTATAACAACTTTTTTGAATTTTCACAAGTATATGCCCTCATATTATAATTATTTTTGGGATAATCCATGTAGTAAAAATAGCTGACATTTCAGTACAATAACAAGTACCTTCCTCAGAGCATCCTCTTCTATGATTTGAGAAAGAGGATGCTCTGAGGAAGGTACTTGTTATTGTTACTACATGGAATATCCCTCCCGAAAATAATTATAATATGAAATCATCATTTATCTGTGAAAATATTAGAATTAATATATATATATTATGTAAAGAATTTCATGGAATTACAGATGTAAATATTGTAATGTAATAGGACTTTGTTATGTAACAATCTACATTAAAATTCTGTTAAAATATAAAATAGGTAACAATCAACTATAATTGATAATGCAAACTGAAACTACACCATCTTATAAAGGCAATAATTATCTGATCTGTGGTAAGCTAAAAGTAGAACTACTTTTTAGCTTAATACTCTAAATGAAAATATAATTAATACTCTCTCTTATTCTTGAAACAAAGTTACAAAACATTAGATTAAATTCTAATTTACTCTTTACACACATTTTCATCAAGAAAGTCTTTTTAGTAAGATCAAGCTTCATGTAGGTCTTCAAATATCTCACATTATTTTTATTTATTGATGTACATTACACAAGTTCACTTTATTTTAATTTGTCAATTATTTATTTACATCATTTTACACCAATCTCTTTTTAATAAAGTAATGAAAATGGTTATTTTTATTAGTTTAGAAATTATTGCATTCTATTTAATTTTAAACATAAACTTTGTAATGAGTAAAGTTTAATTAACCACTTCGCTGGTGAAGCAGCCATATTGAATATTTAAAAAATTAGGTTAAACATATTGGTATTATTCTTCATTGAAGGGTTTAATATTCTCACTCTTTTAACTTTTCACTTAATGATGTTCCACATTTCTACATTTTTTAGAAATTATAATTAACACTCTTTGTTGTATTTACATCAATAAATAGCTCTGCATGACTTCCTACAGAGGTAGAGTAATGGACTTTGAGGCTCAAAATACATCACTTGTAAATGCTCAAATTTACCAAATGATTATTTTTTTAATCAAAAATTCAAATGAATATTACGTAACACTTGAAGAGTTATATGGACTTAAACAAAGTTAAGAAATTTGGATTGTTAAATCCACCCCAGAAGCCGTTAATATGTCCTCCCTATCTTTCTACCTGCTCACATAATATCTGCAACTATGTATTTGCAATATAAGAATAAGCATTATTTATATAAATATTTAAAATATGGGAACATATTGAGAAAATAAAAGTTTAAATGTAAATATTACCCTGCAAACAATATTATAGATATTTAATATTTGAACTAGAATTAATTTAAACGCTAATATCTAAAATTAAATGAAATGTAATATTTTCTAATCTATTAAACAACAATTAAATAATTGTGAATAAGTGCTTTCTTAATTGAATTTGTGCAACGTATATATATATAAGAGAAAAACAAATATGAAAGTTAATTAAAGTCTTCATTAGAAAATTCATAACATTAATGGTAATTTATACTAAAGCGAAAAGTACATTTTTAAAAAAATCGTCTATTTTAATTTTATATTAATATGAGTTTTTCCCCAATGATTCCTTGTTTAAAAAATATTTATATTAGCATATGTTTCTCATCACAATTTTTAATCGAGTTTTTATGAATTCATAAATAAATATTATGAATATTTTTATTGCACAAAATAAACAAGAATATAAAAATTATAACGAAACGGTATATTTAGTAGAACACACATAATCTAATAATTTATTAGATAAACAGATTACATCTTGATTTTACAGAAACTGGTATTAATTATAGCTTCATTAGTCATAATTTGATTTTATATATATGTTTTAATAATTCAAATGATTAATTGAAAAAAAAAAAAAACTATTGAAGTACTTTATTGCTTAGGAATCCATAAGAAATTCGAGCACCGGAAGTGAAAACAGGACTGCAAAACATAGATTTTGAGGATCATAGTCAGCCACTCTACCCATTGTACCAAATCAGACAAAACCCAGTAAAAACATGTGCATGTATTTTTTTTAAATGATCGTTTAACTTCCATCATCTTCTAAACACATTTTTTAAGCTTATGTATTTTTCAAGTAATTCATCTAAATTTTGCACATTTTTTCTAATATAACTCCTTTTATATATGGCAATTAGTAACTGATAAAATTGCTAACATTTTAAACAATAATAATATTCACACAGTTTACACTACTTTTAAATGAAATATTTCCACTTCCTAAAGACAAAATTTCTTTGGAGTGTCATGGTGCATATGAAATTCCATGTAGGGTCTGTTCACATACATATATTGGACAGACTAATCGTAGAATAAATATTAGAAAGGAATAACACATTTTGTCAGTCAGAGAAAAATCCAATTCATCAGCTATTTATTCTCACATAAAATTAACTAATCATGATATAAATTTTGATAAAACAAATATTCTAGCAAAAATTGAACAATATGACCAGAGATTGCTAAGAGAAGCTATAGAGATTTTTAAAAGGCCCAAGAGCATAAATGAAAGGTGTGAATTAAAGAAGGTTAATAACATTTGGAAGAATCTATTGGAGGACAAAATAAAATTTAAAACTTATCAACCAATAGAATTTAAGTATGAGGAGAAACAAAAAGATAAAAACGATTTTAAATCTCACACACATTCATATGATTTGAAAAAGAGAATGTTTTGAAAAAGGTACTTGTTATTGTACCAAAATGTCAGCTATTTAGCTATTTTACAACACAGAATATCCCAATAATAATAATAATAATAATAATAATAATAATAATAATAATAATAATAATAATAATAATAATAATAATAATAATAATAATAATAATAATAATAATAATAATAATAATAATAATAATAATAATAATAATAATAATAATAATAATAATAATAATAATAATAATAATAATAATAATAATAATAATAATAATAATAATAATAATAATAATAATAATAATAATAATAATAATAATAATAATAATAATAATCACATTCATATCCGCTTTTTCAAACCAAATTGTGCAAACACTTTTTGCGAGTGTTAAATAATAAATGAATACCCTCTGACCCATACAAGATATAGAATTTATGCAGCAATAAAAGGAATCCTCTTATTACTACGACTCAAATATTTATATATGAGAAAATCTGAAGTACTGGCACAGAAGGTGTGACTATAGAACAGTCACTTTGAATTACTATATATAACTTATGAATGAATGACGCCGATGAAATTTACTAGAATTTACTGAACATCATTCCAACTGAAATTAATCATATATATAAATCAGCATTTATGGTTTTATAGCATCTGTATACAATTGTAATCACATTCATATCGGCTTTTTCAAACCAAATTGTGCAAACGCTTTTTGCGAGTGTTAAATAATAAATGAATACCCTCTGACCCATACAAGATATAGAATTTATGCAGCAATAAAAGGAATCCTCTTATTACTATGACTCAAATATTTATATATGAGCAAATCTGAAGTACTGGCACAGAAGGTGTGACTATAGAACAGTCACTTTGAATTACTATATATAACTTATGAATGAATGATGCCGATGAAATTTACTAGAATTTACTGAACATCATTCCAACTGAAATTAATCCTATATATAAATCAGCATTTATTTTTTATAGCGTCTGTATACAATTGTAATCACATTCATATCAGCTTCATTCATAAGTTATATATAGTAATTCAAAGTGACTGTTCTATAGTCACACCTTCTGTGCCAGTACTTCAGATTTGCTCATATATAAATATTTGAGTCATAGTAATAAGAGGATTCCTTTTATTGCTGCATAAATTCTATATCTTGTATGGGTCAGAGGGTATTCATTTATTATTTAACACTCGCAAAAAGCGTTTGCACAATTTGGTTTGAAAAAGCCGATATGAATGTGATTACAATTGTATACAGACGCTATAAAAAATAAATGCTGATTTATATATATGATTAATTTCAGTTGGAATGATGTTCAGTAAATTCTAGTAAATTTCATCGGCATCATTCATTCATAAGTTATATATAGTAATTCAAAGTGACTGTTCTATAGTCACACCTTCTGTGCCAGTACTTCAGATTTGCTCATATATAAATATTTGAGTCGTAGTAATAAGAGGATTCCTTTTATTGCTGCATAAATTCTATATCTTGTATGGGTCAGAGGGTATTTATTTATTATTTAACACTCGCAAAAAGTGTTTGCACAATTTGGTTTGAAAAAGCCGATATGAATGTGATTACAATTGTATACAGACGCTATAAAAAATAAATGCTAATAATAATAATAATAATAATAATAATAATAATAATAATAATAATAATAATAATAATAATAATAATAATAATAATAATAATAATAATAATAATAATAATAATAATAATATGATTTTAGTAAGTAAAACAAAGCAAGGCAAAACTCCATATAGTAGTGCCACCTGTGCTAAACAGAGTAATCAATGGATGCTAGAAGGCTTGTGCATAAAATCCCTATCTAATGCCTACTCATCCAATATCCCCAGACTAGTTTCTGGCTTGTGGCCTTTGTCAGTGAGGAGCTTTGGATCTGAGAGCACTGCATCTAGATCTTAGGATCTAATGCAACCCTCTAGCAACCATCTTTTATCTCTACTTAACTACAAAACTATGAGCATGAAATTGAAAACACAAAAAATATTTTCAATCTAAGCTCAATAGCCTATATAGTCATATGGCTCTGAACTCAGTTCAGCACCCATACATTTTGGTGGCTTTGGCTCTTTAACAACCATAGCCACCACTACCCTATTAGGCAGGATTGGTGTTAAACCAGCAAGCATCACATGATCACATCTCCAATACTTGCACATAATTGTTTATAAACAAAGCAAAGCAAAACTCCATATAGTAGTGCCACCTGTGCTAAACAGAGTAATCAATGGATTCCAGAAGGCTTGTGCATAAAATCCCTATCTAATGCCTACTCATCCAATATCCCCAGACTAGTTTCTAGCTTGTGGCCTTTGTCAGTTTATAAACAATTATGTGCTAGTATTGGAGATGTGATCATGTGATGCTTGCTGGTTTAACACCAATCCTGCCTAATAAAGTAGTGGTGGCTATGGTTGTTAAAAAGCCAAAGCCACCAAAATGTATGGGTGCTGAACTGAGTTCAGACCCATATAACTATATAGGCTATTGAGCTTAGATTGAAAATATTTTTTGTGTTTTCAATTTCATGCTCATAGGTTTGTAGTTAAGTAGAGATAAAAGGTGGTTTCTAGAGGGTTGCATTAGATCCTAAGATCTAGATGCAGTGCTCTCAGATCCAAAGCTCCTCACTGACGAAGGCCGCAAGCCAGAAACTAGTCTGGGGATATTTGTTTCTTATAGATCAGAAAGAAATGGAGGAAATAATCTAATTAAATTTAATATTTAAAATTAACTTATTTGTAGTGAAGGGTTTTAATCCTATATATTATTCCGTTATTATCCATTTCACTGATTTCATATTTTTTAGTTATTTTCATAAATGGTGAGGAATGTAGTAGTTAACCCTTGCTGAGAATTAAAAAAAGGTATATATGATCTTTAAAAGAATTTTTTTTTCATTTTAAATGTATATTATTAATTGCAGTCAAAAATCTGACTCTAAAAATAGGTATCTGTTGTTTTTATTTGCTTCATGTATAAAGTTGTTTTTCATTTTAAACTGTTTATTTTGTCTCATAATTGTTGAGATTAAAATATTTTATTCACATTTAAGTGAATAAGTTTTTTTTAAAAAAAGGGAATTTAAATATTATAAGAAATTATTTTAGTTTTAATATTTGTAAAGATATGTGTGTGCTGATATGTATTTAAAATAACAAGGGAGATATGTTTTTTAATTTAGTAAAATTATATAAAACTTAATAATTTAAGTTATATTTTTATTATTTTTTGTTAATGTTAAGGCTGTTTTTAGAAATAGTTATGGGAAAAGCATTCAAGGTATGTGTGCAGGTATGCAAAGTAATCAAAGGAAAAATTTTAGCATCATGTGATTGCTAGAAAATGATATTTTTAGATAACTATAGTAATTTGGATGTCATCAGTTTTGCAGTAAGGGGGGTTGTTTACCCTTAATAAAAAAAAAATTATTTCATAAGAAACTTTCAATCCAACTAGATCATTTTTACTACAGTTTTTAAAAAATGCAATAGTATTAAAGTCATTAGCCATGATAGACAGCTAGATAAAGATAGCACACCATGGCTTGTGAAGCCTCTGCTCCAGTTGCCTATTTTATGGCCAAATTTTCATCAAGGCATAAAGTTAAAAAAGTCAAAATCCTAAAATAAAATAAAAACATATCTAACAAAAAGGAAACCTATTTTAAAGATATCTAAAGGGAGAATGTTACTGCATGGAACAATTAATAGTTTATCAACATTTCCAAGAATTCTTAAATTTTTACATACCTGTAATTGTCTAAACAAATTTCAAGAACAATAAACTTTTTATCTAGATCTTTTAAAATTTAACATGAATGAACTTTCTTTTGTCATCTTCACTTTCCTAGTTTATTAACAACTACCACCCAGGAAGCCTGCTAAAAATTGAATTGAAAATGAACTTTGATTTTAGAATTTTAGACTAAAAAATGAAGTTGTTATTTTCACTAATAATAATTTTATTATGAATTGTTGCTATGCATTTTTTCTCTCTCTCCTAGATCTCTCAAAGTAATGTTTTTCCCCAGTAATAAAGGTAATATTTAGAAATAGTTTTTGCTTTATATGCTATACATGTTTATAAACATCTCGTATAATAATTTTGGTATGAATGGTTATGTAATGATTATTAAAACTTATCATTTTAAACATTAAATCTTATAAATATGTTGTTCCAGGGTAAAAGGAATTGTATTGATATAAAGTGAGTCATTAATGATATAACTACTAAAAGTAAGGCATTTATAAAATTAGTTTGTTACATGAATGATTTGAATTGTGGTTTTTGTATCTTTGATATTTTCATATATGGTAGTATATATAATTTTATTTGTATAAGAGGTGGGAAAATTTTGTTACTATATACTTGTTTTATCTGAGAGGTGCAAATTCTTCTCATTGTGTAGCTATTTCATTTTTTAGGTAAGAGATTATAAAAATTTTCTTATTATATGTTAAATGAGAATGTGCATGGAGACATATAGTAATATGTTTACATTACTTTTGTTACTTTATTAAATATATCATTATTGTGATTCCAAGTTAGTTTGTTCAGTAGCTTCCTTTATTTATTTGCATAAGTAGATAACATTTGAGGTGTTATTAAACAAAAAAAACTTTTATCTGAAATACATATAAAAAATTAAACTCTAAATTAGTTACTTATTTAATTATTATTAAATAATTATAATAATCTTTTATATAACACTATTTGAGATATTTTTTTCAGCTTATAGAAACCATGTTGAATATAAATAGCACCATTTCACTTTGGCTTTTGTTTACTTTTCTTTAATAGTTTGAAAAGCTGTAGTAACTTAATAAATATGTTTGTTATTAATGATAATATGAAATCACTTAAATGTTAATAAAATGTATACATATTTTTTACAAAATTTGTTTTTTGTGTATTTTCTTTATAAGATTGACACTCATCATTAATTTATTGTCGCACATATTAGATTTGCTATCCATTTTGATATTTACCCTAATAGATATTTTCTTTTGCCTAGCTATATTAAATTGCTATTAGGTATTATAACATTGCAATATAAAAAAGAAAAGAGTGATGCTTACATTAAAAGAAACTTTAGGATTGTTTGTTTACCTATTTTAAATATATTTGAAACATGCACATATGTAATAGAAGAGTCTTAGATATGAATATGTTTTATCTTTTATAAGTTTAGCTAGACAGAAGTGAGATATTTATTATTATTGATCTATTATTTATAATTACAGTTTTTTTGTCTTGATCGGTTTTTAGAAAATGTTGAATAAGAAAAGCCAACTTCTCTTCTCTATTATCTTTATACATATGGCACAGTGTTGCCACCCAAATATGTGGAATATTTGATGAGCCAGTTTCCAGCATTATTAACCCTTACATTATATAAAATCCAAACAGAAGAATCACACAAACTGGAAGATATCCTAACATACATATGTAAAGCTATTACAAATAAATATTAGTGACAGATCCATTTCAATACTTTATTTTTGATCAGGTTATGGAGTTTTGATTGCACTAAAAATATAAACAACATTCATTTTTCTAAGTATTAAGGCAAATGTTATGATACATATAGTGGGAGTGAATCATTGTAAGCTTTTTTTATGTGTCAAAGCGTCGGACTGGGAAGCGTACCCCGGAACAACTGCTTGTAAGGCAGGTGTGCTAACCACTTGGCCACCAATGCTTGACTTTGTAAACTTATTGCCCAATAAAATCACTTAATAATATTTTATTAATTTTTAAAATACAAGTTAATGTGTATATGTACATGCAAATAATTTAAACAAAGGAGTACAAAATTGGATTTTAAAATACTTTTTAAAAACTATAAATTATTTCAAAATATTGTGTTAAATAATACAAAGTTTCATATTTTTATTTCTTTGATTGTGGAAAAAATAACAAAGGAAACAATTATTTTCTTTCTTTCTTTGACTTTTATTTAAAAATACTTTAATAGTTTTATAAAATCGATTTCAAAACTTTTTATTTCAGTTGAGGAGCAATTTTGAAACTTTCTTTTGAATTTGTTTTTATTTTTTGATAATTAAAAAAAAAATTATGACTTGCTTTTAAAAGAATTTTTTTTTTTTTGCCAGTGTAAATTTAATTAAAATTGTTTACCAAATTTTCTGACTTCATTAAAAATTTAAAACATCATTCTTTTGTCTTAATAATTAGTCATTTATTCTGTGCTTTCTTGTGGAATGTAGCTTTTCACAATTTTCTATAAAAGAGCACAGGTGTATCTGTATTTTATCAGTATATTCATTCGAAGTTAAGAAAGTCATGGCCCTAAATTGCTATGCAAGACAATTTTTTTTGAGTTATATATAAATTGATTTCAAAATTCCTAGTAAGATAAAAGCACTTTATTATTCACTTACTCTATTTTTCATTTAAACTTATTTGTCAAATATTATATTTTTTTAAGAATTTTGAATGGTACATCATATATATCTAATATTTACAATATACTCAGATATATAATTTTTTTATAAAAACACTGAGAAACAGCTATAAAAATAAAATGAGCCACTATACTTTGAAAACGATGATTATCTAGAAACCTTATTGAATCATCTTCCACATGTTTTATTGAGTGATGACAAAGAATGACATCAGATGAATCTCATTTCAAGCATAAATATTATACCGTATGGATAATTTATTTCTACAAAATATAGACAAGGAAAGATATAAATATTTCCAATGTGAGAAGAATTAACAAAATGTATGGATTTATAAGTTTTATATTGCATAAGGCAAGTATATGTATGTATTAAATGGATTATGTCCTGTACATGAGAGTCACGCTGACTTTAGGTCAACATGGATGTATCAAGAATCTCAGTGTAAGGGTGCCTTTGAGCATTCCATTATCTTATTTTTAATTGAATGGATGGTTGAAGAGTTGGAATGTGGAATAGATTGAAGCTTGTTCATTAAAGTATGAATATTAGCTATCTTAATATATATCTGAGCACTTATTGCATATATGTGTAGAGATGATAATCTGGACCAACTGATGATTGCTGGTTATTGATTATTTATCTTTTCGACTTACATGTGTTCAAGTGTATCAGTGTTATGAGATAGAGTGGAGAGTGGTGTGTCATGTGAAAGTCTGTGTTCATATACCCTACATATTATATAAACTTGTGTAGAGTGTACCTATATATATATATTATTTAAAATAAACAATATTGTCTTTCGATTGCTATAAATAAAAGAATGTTACGGAAATTTTAAGATCTCAATTGTAAATTTGACTACATAAATATTAATAGAAAAGAAAAGACAGTAGCTTTTGTTTTATTAAATAATATATGCATGCAGATCTATCTATTACTAAATTAAAATAAATACGAGAGGCTAAAAAATTAGACGAGGACAATTATATAATTAAAGATCTATAACCCAAGCCTTTCTAAAATAATTCCATTTTATATACTTTCATTTGGCAATTAAGGAAGAAATGGAAGAATTATATATGACACAAATAAGAATTGTTTATTAAAATTCATTATATTAGCTTTCAGCATCTGAAATATTATCACTTTTTCCTTGAGTAAAATTTGAAAGTAAAATGAGAAAAAAAAGAGAGAAAACTATACCTATTAATAAGTTTAATTTATTTACAATAATATTATAAATGAAATCAATTTAATCTTTAAAAAAAAAGTATATAAGCAAGATTTTATTTATATTTTATAATTGTTGTATACAAAACAATTATCAGGAGTTTATTAAAATCGTTTTATAAATATTAAAGTAATTTAATAATTATCAAATGATCAAATGCTTATATTTTCAAAATTTTGTAATACTATTTATTTTTAAAAATAAAATAAAAAATTAAATGAATTCTCATTAAAATACTTGTTTATATATTGAAACAGAAAATAGTTTATAATACATATTTTTAATATTATCTCTGAGAATATAACAATTCCATTTTCAGTTTGTATAGATTAAATAAGTGCGCATGTGTTTGAAGAAGTGATATAAATTAACATTAAAATAAATATAATTGTCATTGAAATTAACATTAAATATATATATAATTAAATATAAACGATCTGTTAAAGTTTTTTAAGATGCGTTCCCTTGTCATCTGGGTATTGAAATATAAAAAAACAAATGCTCATGCTAGTATTTATAAAGTAATTTACAGCCGAATATTAAATTTAATTTAATTTTATTTAAAGTGCAAACAGCAAGCATTGGTCTATTACATAACGCATATTAAAATAATACTAATAATTAAGAGAGTTGGACAAAAAAAAAGAAACAATTTGTGAAGAAAGACGTGACAGATGGTTTGGACAGTGAGATTACAAATTGCATTTTTGTAGGGCTTTGTGGAATTGATTATAATAAAGAAATATTGTTATCTATAAAATCTTAATTATATGTAATACAAAACTTGGATGAGAATCTAAGAGCATCTGAATAACAAGAAATTCGATTTAGAGGCCTATGTGTTCTAGTATAATAATATGAGTGATTGGAGGATATATTTGAAAATAAATGTATAATAATTGTAAAATTTGGAGATGATCTATAAATATGTACTATCTCTGTTTTTTCTCTTTACATCATGGAAATGTTAAAACTGTCAATGAAATGATTATATTTAGAATATTTGGAAAATATGGATTAGATTTTTTAAATATCTTTCTTAGTATGAGGATTTCAGATAATTAAGTCAAATTCTAAGATTGGGAGGATCAATAATAGGGAACGTTTATATTTAGTAGACTGATGACATATTTTACCATGTCTATGTATCATCCCCGTTATTTTAAATGTAGTATTGATACTAATATAAAAGTAGAAGGAGGCATTACAGGAAAAGATAATTTCAACAACTTTTTGACTATTTTTATCTTTAACAATTTCTATTGATTCATACCAATTTATTTTGATTCCTTATTCCCCAGCCCACCTCTTTTCTTTAAAATTTTTTCTTCTCTGTTCTCACATTTCTCATCAGATCATGTATTATTTATTTATCAATTTATATGTATATCATTAGTTTTTCTATTTTATTATATATGTCGTTTTTAGCTTTTTCTTTTCAAATTGCTTGTTTTTCTATAAATTATACATTTTTTATATAAAATCCAATATGGAAGATGCAGGTGTTGTTTAATTGTCTAAAAATAATTAGGGGTTGGAAGAACTGTTGTTTTAATCTGGGAAAGGTATTTTTTAATTAAAGTTTTACTTAAGATAAATGGGATTAATTAAGATTAGATTTACTTGTGTTAAAAACATGTTGTTAGATCTATTTCTAATCTAGAAATAGATTTGAATTTATTTTTGGCGTTATCTAACAATTGCATCTTCGAAAAACAACTGATAAAAGAAAAAGTATAAAATGACTAAATTTTGAATCACATAGTTAGTTATCAGTTACTATTGAAAGAAGATTAGCTACGCTAGTATACATGATGGTTAACATCGCGGTAAATCTAAACAAATGATGTAGCAGTCAATCCACCCTCTTGCTGACCCTGGTGGGTCATCTTCCGCGGCCATAATATTCTGCTACCTTCAAGTGAAGTAAAGGCCCGATGGAGAACTTTTAAAATACATTTAATAGAAACTTGCTGCCACAGGAAAACTTTCAATCTTTTAAATTGAACTCTTAAACTGCAAGGTAAATTATTTCAAACCGCCACCATTGAAACTAAATTTAGTCTAAATAATCTTTCAAGATCTCTTCTCATGTATTTTTTAACTTTGCCTTTTTTTTATATATATCAATAACATGTAATTTGCTCTTCAATAATTTATATAAATTTAATTCTCTCTTATATGCTCTTTAACGTTAGTGGGTCAATTATTTGTAATTATTTATTACTTGATTATATATGTATGTTTTTTTATTAATTTGCTAATCTCAAACAAACTGGCGATTTTTTTTATTTATAAAAATCTTTTGTCATTTTTAAGTAAAATTCACGAAGCAAGTTATTAACGTCCATTTAAAACAATGCACTATTAATTTATACAATCGCCAGATTGTTTTACGTACCAACATTTTATTTATGTTCTAATATAATATATATATTTGTTTAACTCTGAATTTTCTACCGGTGTGAATTCAAAGTTAAAACAAATTAACGCTTTGAAATCTTATTAAATATTATTTATTTAATTCTAAAATAAGGTGACTTAATTGTTTTATATATATATAACTGCTAGTTTTTTTTATATACTCTTAAAATGTATGCTTAAAATATCAACTAGCGTATTTATATATTTCAGTTATTATAAAAATCACGAAAGTGGGATTTATTTATTTTAAATATCAGAAAAGGGATGGGGGTGAATCTTTTATGTTTCTTTTGCTAAGTCAAATTTTAACGTATATTTTATTAAATCTAAATATTCCTATATATATATTATAATTGCATTGCATGTTAAAGTATTTAAATAAAGGGTCATTTATTTTGAAGCTGTAAAATGTATTCAATGTTTTTTTTTAGTGATATCATTCATTGCGTTTCTGTCATTTAGCCTATCTTCGTGTTTTTATATATATGTGCTTCTTAATCTGGGGGTTACGACAAATTCGAACCCATAGATTTCTTCTCAAGTCTTGTCCTGAGGATAGTTGAAGCAAGCTACCCAGGACCATTTATTTCGTATAAAATGCCTCTGGCTGTGATTCCCAAAGTCTGGCACATGCTATGCATATTCACTTCGTAGACAAAAAGCCTCTCACGTCGGTAATACCAGCAAAAGTCTGGGTCACGTTATGCTTATCTACTTTTCTCTAAGCACTACCCAAAAAGGGAGTGTGGGATTTCGTTTTCATCCAGAAGCATGACCTTTTCCTTTTAGTTATTCTAGGCTACTATGTCAGCACCGCAAACTTCTTCATATTTAGTATTCCTTTTGCTTCATGACCCTGTTTTAATGCTCTAATATTAAAATTAGCTTTGCTTAATATATATATAATTGCCATTTCTATTGTATTAATTTATTTCAGTCATATACAATCCTACCTTCATAATTTATATATATATATATTTAAGAGTATCTATGTGCCTTGGGGAAAATAAAGCGTTCGTCTTATTATTATTGTTAAAATAATTTTTCATTAAATATCTTGTCATGGATTCAAATGTTTTCAAATGTATTTATATGTATAATGAATCTCAGAACGCTCCCCTAATATATGTTAGTCACCACGTTTCTGAACCGTAAATCAAAGCGTTAATAACAATTTTATGTAATTCTTTGTAATACTGGATTGGCATTTTTAATATTAGACCCACCAAAGATGTGCGTTTATTTGTAATATATATTTAGCTAAATAAAGAGCATATGAGAAATAATAGCGTGAATGACACTATATAATTGTCTACCGCTTGCTCATTCACACACATACTAATGTACTTAATTTATAAATGTATATAACTAAATTTTCATTATATTAAACTATCTTTTATTGTTTAACTTATTTGAGTAGTTCGAATTCCTTTTCCTCCACTTCTTCCACATATATTACAGCCATACTTATGTATATTTTAATATAATCATAATTAATAGATGTCTCATTGTCTTCTCAGCTTTGCTAGTCGGCCGAATTAAGATTAATTCTCATGAGCCATAACTATTATGTTATTCATTAGGTGTTCGATTTGGGACTTAGAGAGTGGGTTCGAATCCAGGCTGGTTCCTGACCTAAATCTTGGGCTTGACTGGGTTTGAAGTACATTTTGTGAGTTCCAGCTCATGTTAGATGGATAAACATATTTTTACCGGCTCAATACATGGATAATTATAAGCTCTGTTGTTAAAATAATGGAATAAATTAATCATTTTTTTACTGGGCAAGTCAATAATCGATAATTTCCAATAATCTCTTGAAAATTAATAAATATTGAAGAAATAATCGGAGAAGAATAATCAAGGAATATATTCACTGAAAAGTAGCAATAATTGTGCCATAGGGAAAATGAACTGCAGTAATACACAAAAGGAAATAGATAAACACCATATATATCCAGTAAGGATAGATGTGGTTTTAATTTCTCCTTATTTGTAAAAATGAAAAATACTTAATTGTAAATTATTAGAGAAAAAATATAGTTAGTAATAAATTTGGCTGAACGTTTTCGAGGAACCGTGCCTCATACTCATAGCCTTAGTGAAAATGTACTTGATATATGTAAATGAGAATATTCAAATGAGTTACTGTTAAGTAGCCCATTTTTTCGAAATGTCGAAGCACGTGTCTCTTCTGTTGATTGCATGGATGTCTCTGTTAATGTAGAATGCCTCTTTTATCTTTCTCCTGTAGTCGTTTGGTTCTGAGCATAAAATAACGGGGTTAGCGGGTATGAAATTGTGCCCTGATTGTTTAGTATGTTCAAAAAATGCAGAAGATGTACTGCTGTTCGCTTGGGCTCTATTGAAGGTGTACCGATGTTGAGCCAACCTGGTGTTAATTGTTAATTCAGCATAATATTCAGAACTCCACCCAACACTAATAGGTTGATCAATAACTCCAAAGATTACATTGATCCAGCGCTCACCCCACATGTGGTGTACTCCATTTCCTGCCCCCAGGCCGGATGCCACGCCACATATTATGGGGAAACGAAAGCCACAATTAACACCAGGTTGGCTCAACATCGGTACACCTTCAATAGAGCCCAAGCGAACAGCAGTACATCTTCTGCATTTTTTGAACATACTAAACAATCAGGGCACAATTTCATACCCGCTAACCCCGTTATTTTATGCTCAGAACCAAACGACTACAGGAGAAAGATAAAAGAGGCATTCTACATTAACAGAGACATCCATGCAATCAACAGAAGAGACACGTGCTTCGACATTTCGAAAAAATGGGCTACTTAACAGTAACTCATTTGAATATTCTCATTTACATATATCAAGTACATTTTCACTAAGGCTATGAGTATGAGGCACGGTTCCTCGAAAACGTTCAGCCAAATTTATTACTAACTATATTTTTTCTCTAATAATTTACAATTAAGTATTTTCCAGTAAGGATAGATAAAAGAATAGTAAATCTCTTGGAAATAGTTAAGTATATATATTTAAAATTCAATGGAACTAAATTAGTAATAAATGAAAACTGTTCATTATTATTCTGGATATATATGAAATCTTAATTACAATGTGAGATAGAATTATTTATTCTGAGCCACACCGGCAGGAATGTCAGTTTCTATAAAGTTTAGCTGAAAAAACATTGCAGGACACATTTTTAATTGAAATCATAAGTGTACCTTTTATTATAGAGAGAAATATGTATCATCTAAAATAAATAAGACAAGCCACAAATAAATTTTTATTACTAAACAAAGAACAAAACAAAGGACTATTGTTGCAGTAACTCAAATACCTCGCAAATCTTCGGATAAGCAGAATCTTCAAAAAATAAGGAAAAATAAAAACGTTCTAATAAGTTTATGGAGTGTGGAACAACTAGAAAATTTAAAATTGTTCTTATACTTTAGCTGAAAGTTTAAAAGAGAACTTCTTTCTAATGTTGGTATTTATATTTTTAATCTATGATTTGTTAGTACAATAGGGGGGGGGGACTAATTTAATAAGGAATTAATTCAAGTATTGTTATAATGATAGTTATTTAATAATTAGGTTGAGATTAAAGATTATTAATCATTTAAATAAACAAATATGTTCAATATTTTAGTATGAAAGGGTATTTAAAGTGATATATACACAATCCAGAGAGCAGGTTGTATTTACATGTGTGAATGGATAAACTAAAAACAATGATTTTGCTCTTATGTAAAAGATAAAAATATTAATTTTGTTTGACTTACCAACCTCCAGAATTATGAAACTAAATTATATATATATATAATTACAATATTATTTTTAAAATAAAAATTTAATTACATTAATTCATTCTTCCAGTAGTTTGACTTTTGTATATTTTTTGTATAATTGCACTATCTAACATTATGTATTTTTTAGTTATTGAATTAAATTACTTTTTTTTCTTCTAATATTTGGATAAACATGGATTTTTTCTGTAAATAGAAAATGATTGCACTGCCTAGGAGTTAGTATTTGTTATTTATTCAAGCACACATATTTTTAATCCTATTATTATTATTTTTTAAATAAAATTTAAATTTTGTAAGTATGTGTATATATATATATAATATTTATTAGCATTTGTCATTCATTCCATTATTTTAAGCTCTCAAATTATAGCTTTTATTTAAGCTAAATAAATGTATGACATTTGTTTAATTATAATGGTATTTTTAATAAACATTGAATTACACTGAAATTACATCATTTATGCATAAATTTTGTAGTATAATTTTTATAACTATTAAACAAATAAGTCATGGCATATTACTCAGTTATTTCCAACACCTATCTGCCTTTGGAGCAGCAGTTGTGATGCACTGTGACTTCTTATTCGAAATCAGGAATCTCTCAGCCACTATGCTCTGAGAAACCTATTAGCTGCTCTAATATTCTATCCCATTGCCATTTTATGAAGACCAATATTCAAAAATTAAATAAGCAATATATCATTTTATATTCATTAATGTCACAAGCTTACAATAGATGGCTCTGAAAAATTGGATAGTTCAGCTATATTTTATAAAACATTATTATTATACTGTTAAATAATTTTTGATAATAATAACTCTAAAAATTAACATTTTATATAAAATATATCATTGTGTGAGATTAAGTCAGAGGGTTTTTACCACCAACAAAAATCATCAAATATATATAGTTTTGAAATATCTAACTAAACCTTAGCATTAACCTTTTAGTAGGGTTCAATGCAAATTTGCGTCAGCAGCTTTGGATCACTCTAAATCGGCCATTTTTTGAGCTACGGTGATGATATTATACCCATTGGAAAGCTTAGAAAAAGTCCCGTAAGATGCTGCCCTCTCTTGAATTATTTTACAAGTAAAAAATCAATACTAGGAGTGTTTTAAGTTTAACAAAAGAAGGAGGCCAATACTGATTGGCTGGGCCATCCATTCTCGACGCTTATTGGCTGATGATTCTGATAAATATTTTTTCACAGCTGAAAATGAAAATATATGTTTTACAGTGTTTTTTTTTATTATTTTTTGTACATATTATAAATTATTTTCATAAAATCTGCTGAAAATATAGTTATTTTACAAAAGTAGTAAGGTTTTATTAAAAAATTGTACACTTTACACGATTGTAAATTGAAAAAGAAACCAGCGATAGCAATAATTTTGACATCCTGTCAAGAGTTTAGATTGCCCCAAGCTGTTTATTTGATTTTCAAACAAAGATTAATGTTTTAGAATATTTTTCTGGCATTTATTTACATATTATAATGTATTTTGGTTAAAATATGCTGAAAATATAATTATTTTTAGAAAAACGCTAAGATTTTACTAAAAAATTCTTAAAAAATCCGTAACGGTTTTAATAACGTAAATCAGGGAGGGATATAAATGATGTTTGCATTGCTTGTAATTTGCTCATAATATTTTCTTTGATTTTTCCGCTTTTGAATATTTCTCTAAAATACAATTAAAAATATATTTTTGAAAAAACTTTCGTTTACTTTCCTAACATTACAAATAATTAATATACTTTTTGCAAATGAAACTAAAATTAATATAATATTAAAAGTTAAAAATATTTCTATCAAAGAGTTTGTAAATTGACCAATTAAAATTTGAGAGTTTTACCTCACTTGTCCAATAATGAATTGACCTTCTGAATTATGTTAATATTATTCCACAAGTTTCTGCGTTAATTTTTTTCATGAGTATCTAAACATTAATTTTTAGGGAAAAAATGCTGTTATTGCATTGCATTCCATTTGTATTCTTTTTTTAAAATATATATATACTCAATTTTAAATTTCGATCGTTATAATATATATACTCAATTTTAAATATGTTTCTAAACTTTAACTCTATTATAAATGCACACTGGTCAGACACAAAGATAAAAAAATCAATTACACTGAGATTGCTTTAAACTTTGATTGATTTTAACTAATGATCTATAGAATAAACATTTTCAGAATCCATGAAATATAAATATAATAAGTTATTATATTTTTGATTTTCTTGTTATTTATAGCTTATTCAATGTATGAAAAAAAATCCAAAACTTTTTTATCTTCAGAGAATCATCAACAAAACAATATTTCTCACATTTACTGTATCTATTAATTTGGTGATTATAAGAGAACTACTGTACAGAATTCACTTCAAAATACTGTCCTTTCCAGAACTTCCATTGTTTATTTGTTTTTTTGCTCAACAGACATTTGCTAAGAAATATCATTTTATAGTCTTAATATTTGAAAGTTTAACAAAAATGAAAGTTTTGAAAACATTAATGTATGTATGTGTGATAAAAATCCATTACAAAACATTTTCTATTAATTTGTTTGCATTACATTTTTTATCTTGTAAGCAACAGATATGTTTTCATATTTGCTTTATGAATTGTGCATTTTATTACTTTAAAATTTAAGCCAATTATAACAATGAACAAAATATTACTACTACTTATGTAAACTGATTGCGGCAAATAATTCTGAGGACTTACATTAACTTTATATGTATTGTCCAGTGTGAAGTACTATTCATTCACCATGTCTATTTATCTGAGTTCCATTTCAAGCCAAGTGAAAGTTTTTAAAAGGCTTGGATTTTATTTCTTACTTATCTTGTCCTCTGACAACTCAGATGGTCAAAACTTCAATGACTAGCAATTAGAAAACTTGCTAAATACTGTCTTCTTTTTCACTATTTCTCTATAAGTTAAAGAAGGCTTTGTCTTTCAATGGAATATTTATTTAAAATGACATTTTACCTTTTTTACTATATCTTGCTTTTATTGATATTCAGGAATTTTTTATATTGAATTAAATTATTAGGATAATGAGTGAGTTTACATTTTGGTTCACAAATTGATTGCTATCTTGTTTCAACATAAAAAATGCAATATTATTGATATTTCATTGAATAAAAAATAATAATAAATGTTCTTTTAAAGATAAAAATCATGACTATCTTCTACTAAATCTAAATTATATTTATCTTAATCAGTATTCCAAAGATATCAATGTGAAAGTAAAGCTTTTAATGTATCTGTGACAGAAATTAACTGCTTCTTATATTACTATTTATATCAGGTTTATTACAAGTGAGTTAGAACTTTTAAGTCTTGATTTAATTTTGAGAGAATTAAATCTTTTCAATATTACTGATCTATTTAGAATGCTAAAATTTTGTTTTTGGTAACAAACCTTTTGCCAACAGTTTTCATAACTATGACTTTAGTTATCCATATTTTAAAAAATATATAAAAAAATAGAAATTAGCAAAAAAAGATTTTTTTATTTTCTGCATTTTATTTTTTAATTTGCAGAACAATTGTATTGAACATACTTTTGCAATATTTACTCTTCTCTCTCTCTCTCTCTCTCTCTCTCTCTCTCTCTAATATATATATATATATATATATATATATATATATATATATATATATATATATATATATATATATATATATATATATATATATATATATATATATATAAAATAAAATGCATATAGCATTATATACATGTGTGTGTATTTAAAATGTTTATTATGATATAGTTCACTACTATCTACATATTTTGGTATCTGCACAATAGCTTTGAACCAACTGCCATAGATGTGGAGGATTTTTATATATGTAAATATGATTTACTTTGATCAATTTTGCCACAGCTTTGCTTCGAATTCAAAGAGTTAAATTGTAAAATTGTCAAAATACTTCTCCTTTGTTTAATGATCTATCATTAAAATATTTTTCAGTGAATTTTAAAATTTTGTCACTCACAAAGTGAAGATGTCATTTTTGTCATCTTGTTACTATAAACCCATTTCTTACAAGACTCCACTTCTGGCTTTGTTGTATAACTATGGTGAGTTAGTTCTATGTCTGGAGATAAGTTGAGATAGGTAATGGATTATTATAATCAAGTGATAAAGTTAATTATCATCAATAATAGTTTGCTCTTACCTTCTCCACTTTTTAAATTTCATTGTAAAATAATATTTCTTTTTACATTATTAAGATATAACCAATCTTAATGAACATTTTACTTTCAAAATAAAATCTGTATTATATTTTTTATAATGTTTCATCAACATCAAGCTTTAAACATGTGCTTTGAAGTATCACTCTAGGCATGCACTCTGAAGTAAATATGAAGATCTTAAAAACTCAAAAAAGAAATAACACACTTTGGCTTTTATGAGTTATTACCAATATCTAATTTGCAAGACATAAAAGTAGTTTGTGCAAAGTATAGACCAAGAAAATTATTTGAAACAGATTGTTTTATGCAATAATTTAAAACTTTATTCAATTAATACAAAATTGAAATATGGACTCTAATGAAGAATGCTAAAAAATAAGAATACAGTTTGATGTTAACATTATTTATTAGAAAATTTCTAATTTATTCAAATTCTAATTTCACATTATTAACCTTTCATAATTTAGAATTCAATTTAAAGCATTTTTTTCCCACAAATATTAAATAATTAATTTTGTTTAAAGTGGAATAAAAATATTTAGCTATATATAAGTCTACAATTAAAAGTAATTCTCAATAGTGTATACACTTTTCATACGTAATTCTATCAAACTTGTACTGTCCAAATTTGTTTTAAAAGCATTGAACCCACTTTCAGCAGATTTCTAACAGAATCATAGTGCTGAATAGAACTGTACTGCTAAAATATGCATATATTGTGTCAAAGCTCAATATTTAAATCAGGCCCATTATGTAAATTAGATGACCCATTTTTTTTGATAATGGGACACAAGAATCTTTTCTATTGGTAGAATGAGGATCTCTTGCAATAACCCAAGCCTCTTGGTAGAATTAAAAATAATGCAATTGAAAAAACATTTTTGTAAGTACATTAATCAATCCTTTATTTAATTAATTTAAAAACACAATATTTTCTGGGCTGGAAATATTTACAAAACAATGTAAATAATGTCAAAAGTTCAATGGTCTATTAATAGTAAACGGAGATATTTGTGTGTTCAAGATTATTCATAATATATATGAAGCTTTTTTTCTTAACGTGGCTACAATATAATTAATAAATTTAAGAAAAGTCTATGCAAAACTACAATTCAGAAATAGATTTTAAAAAAAGTTAACTCTGTACAAAACATTTTATTTACGTTTTCTTTCGAATATACATTTAGTCTATCTTTAAAGAAATATATTAATATATTAACTTCCTGAAAGTTTGTGATAATGGTATTTTTTCTACCATCTATCATTAAATGTTGATTGTCTAAAAAATTTTAAACTTCATTTAAATTTTTCCAATAAAACATATTAGTTTATTAACAATTGATAAAAACACAACGATATAAAAATATTTTTTCAGTTGATAAAGGAGCCCTATTTATTGATCACACACACAAAAAGCAGTTTTTAAAGCTCAAAATTGTCAGATTTTTTAGGAAATACATCATTTATCAATTAAATTTAATTAATTTCAAAAGAACTTATAATCACCATTAGTGTTTATTACTTGTACAAAAAGAAATATATATATATAGTCAAGCATCTGTGGTCTAGCGGTTAGTAAAGCCGCCTTCCAAGCAGCGGGCCCGTGTTCGCTTCCCGGTCAACGCATTTGACATATGAAAAAAAAAAGAAATATATATACATAATTTTTATTCACATATCTGTTTTAAGCTTTCAATCAGACGATTGACTTTCACCATGAAATGCAACTAAATGGTGATATAGAAAAATTAAACATTACAAGTTAACTCCACATCTCATAAAGCAAAAAGTTTTTATAGGTTAATATTTTTATATATAGAGAGAATGTAACCAATCAAGTATTAATATATTGTAACAAACATCTTACTTATAAGATCAAGCATTGGTGACCTAGTGGTTATCATAGCCGCCTTCCAAGCAGCTGGCCTGGGTTCGCTTCCCGGTCCGTTTGTGGCCTAATGGTTAGTATAGCTGCATTCCAAGCAGCTGGCCCGGATTCAATTCCTGGCTAACCCATTTGACACATAAAAAAAATATCTTATTTATCAAAACTTTACAAAAACTTTTAAATAAAATTTTTAAATAGTTAATTCATTTTCAAATCTACATATTAAAAATAAAGATAACTTAATTACTTTCTTCCAAAAAAAGTTTTATGTTGTTATCAAACCTTAAATAAAACTTTTTGATAGTTAATTCATTAATTAAAAATATTGAACAATGTGTGTGTGTGTGCCTGCAAATAATATATGCCCACAAAAATGTTTCCAAAAAATATATGTTTACAAAAAATTATAGTGTGTTTACATTAAATCTCAAATCCAAGAAAAATATATTAATTATTAACATTAAATAAGAAACGATAATTAATAAAAAAAATAATCAAAAATAGTGTATTAGGAAAACATAGAATTCAAGAAAGTAAAAGTTCCTATGTTCATATTTTCAACATGTGGGTGTGAGGTCCTAAATTTATAAATAAACAAACTTTCTTTTTGCTCTCTCTCTCTCTCTCCCTCCCCCCCCCTCTCTCTCTCTTTTGTAAAGAAAAAGTGTTTATGTAATATGACCACTCTTAAATTGTCAATTGAGTCATCTGGTAAATTGAAATATTTAGATATAGATCTGTTTCATTTTCATGTAAAAGGTCAAATCAATAGTCGTTTATTCGAATTTGTAGACCGATTTCCTATTACAGTTCAAGAACTTTTGCATTGTATTAAATCTATTAGGTTTATCCTTTTGAAATTGTTATAGTTGAAAATATATTATTTAAAATTATTGATGATATTACCTTAAATCACTGTTAACAATAATATGCTTGCATGTAAGACTTTTTATCTCCACATAAAACAACTATTTTTTTTATACAAAATTAGTATTAAAATTTGTTTTGAGATGTCTAGCCTTAAGTTTTTTATGTCTTTAATACGGAATTTTAGGCGTTTTGGGAAAAAAAGAGATTTTAAGTAATTTGTGGAATTTAATATATTAAAATATTTTTGCAATATGTGATTAATATTGGGCAAATAATTATTAAAAGTAGAAACAAATAATGGAATTTGTAATGTGTTACTTTTTTTTCTTTAAAATAATTTCTTTTCTTTCAACTTTTATAATAAAATAACAACATATTATAAATTTATAAATAGAAACTGTGCTAAAACATTGCCCTATAAAGCAATCATAAAATCTTTAGAAGTTGAGAGAAAAGAACTTGAATGATACTTTTTTTTAAAAAAAAAAAGACAATACATATTAAGGTTCAAATCTTAAACTAAACTCCAAAAGATGATATAAGTAACTTTTCTGAAATGAAATGGGAAAAGGGGCAGAGAAATTATGTTAAATTTGAGAGTTCTTCATTTTAAATGGAATGATATGGACTGAAAACGATGATATCAAAATTATAATAAATTTATTAACAATTGATTATTGATTTTAACATTATAATATATTAATATTTGTTAAAAAGTCTAAACACATTACTATTCCTTTTTATTTTTCTTAATTTCGTTTTTTTATTGAAACCATTTTTTAAATTAATTTAAAACCTTCTGAACCCTCAAATTATAGTTAAGTGCAAAATATATCTTCAGTACAAAATTAATTATTTAAAGTGTTTCTTATATTTAAATTTTAATGTAATTTTAATTAACTTTTTTAAGATTTATAATTAAATAGTTTTTAAGATTAGTAAGTCTTTACAATTAAATAAATCATATTTTTATTTTAACAAATTTATGAGGCAGAGAACTGTGATGTACTCTAGTGAGCTCATTGTGAAATAAGATATTAGATCTAATTTTACAAATCTAATTTTACAATAAGCTTACTTAGACTAGAAGATATCTCAATATTTTGACTGATATAAATATTGCAAGATTCCCTTCTTGAATTAATTTATTATTCTATATATATTAAATAAAATTAAATATGGATTTGTGGCAGAAACAAAGCCCATTTATGTTATAAAGATGATCTAAAAGACAGCTTAAAGAAATGTCATATTGTTTGCTTTTGTTAGAAGGATATGGCTAAGGATTGTATGCAGTCAACAGATACGATTATTTAAGTGTAGAAGTTTTTCAAAAAATGAAATCCATTGTGGAAAAAGTTAAAAGATAAAATTACAAAATATCAAATTATTGCATAACCTATTTCAAGTTCTAGTCTAAATTTTTCTAATTTTTTTCACTAAAATTAGATCCATATTTATTTATGTATGAATGGTAATGATGATAAAAAATAAAATGACTCAATAGTTTTCTCTGTGACTATTTAAAAACACAAATTGTACTGATATTAATACTAAATAATATTAAGATAGCATTGTGGGATGAACATAAATGAATTAAAGTATCAGTTTGTGACATATGTAGCTCATGAATTGGTTTCTATAGGCATAACAAAACTCATCTATAATATATTCTTTATTTTCTACCTTGTTCATGGGTTTTTTGAAGATAATTGAGAATTATAATGGACAGTAATCATTAATGAATGACTATTAATAAATTAATGAATATATTTAGCTACAAATGAATGAATTAAAATTAAACAGCTAAAACATCATTCAGTGTAATGAAATTTTGTCTTCAGGTCAGCTGAAGAGTTAATAAATACTAAAAAAGTTTTAAACTAGAAAATGTTTTAAACTAATATTTGTCAATTCCATTACCATTACAAGAAGTACTATACATCAAATATTTATTGTGTGATGAAGACACTCAGACAGCAATTGAATTGGCTGTATGACCATATCTACATTGCAATTTTAAGTTGAATGATTTCAATAGAATGGTGATAAATCTATATTTTAGTTTCCCCTCTTTGTTTTTTGATATCAAGAGTTATCACCCAATAAGAAACTCCATAGTGCAGCAATCAAATTGCAGAGCTCAATTTGCACAATATGGCCATACTTATCATACTATGTTTGAAAAATATAAAGAATTTGAAAATTGTTTTTATTAATATAAAATTGTTTTCTTTCTTTTTAAAGCTGCTTTTATTTATCCAATATAAAATATATTTTGTTTTTATTATTACATCATGTTTTAATTGCTTTTATTTAACCTAAGACTTCTGCTTATTTGTTTGAGTATTGTAACTGATTTATAACCTACTTCTATCAAATGATTTTTTGACAATTGTTGTACATGTGTTAGCTTCAATGGTACTGCAATATAATATCAAGCATTTCATAGTTAGCAAGCCTAATAGTGATAGCAAGTCAAATTTCAAACTCCATTCAAATTGGTTTAGAAATCACAATATTTTTTAAACAAATGTTTTTATTTAATTTGTGAAAGAAATTTTAGGGTATTCATAGTTAATTTTTGAAATGAAAGATAAAATTTTAATTTTCTTTCAGATCATTTATGTAAAACTTACTTTTTTAACTTGTTTAAAGTCCAATTCTTCCCTCCCTCAGTTGAAATACTCTAACAATAACAACTTTGATCATATTGGGGTTTTTTTCCCATTGGATCATAATATTGCTTGTTCATCAAAATTACTGATCAAAATATTTATTTGAATTCCATTTTTAAAATAAAACAAATTTTAATTGAGCATCATAAAACAATAAAATATGTGTTAAAATACAATATTAAACTTATTATTATTAAAATTTTACAAATATTTTTACTGGCATTTTTTTTTCTCATATGTCATAGCATCATCTGGGAGGTGAACCCACAACCGTCTGCAACCAACTACTTGCTTGCAAGGCAGCTGCAATGATCTCTTGGCTATTTATGAAAGAAATTCTTGTTAATCATTAAAAACAACTTCCATTTTATCGCAATTATATTCTTATGACTTGTTTTTTTAAAAACAAATATTTTCAAATAAAATCTAATTGTAATCACATAACTTTTGCTTTAATATAAATATTTTCCAAATATGTTGTATAAATAAGATTAAATATGTAAATAAATGATTGAAAATTACAATATTTCTTTCAGAAATACTAAATCACTAAACCACACTCTGCAATGCCTAGAGATAAATAATCTATTAATCAGTGATACTTTTGGATTTTTTATATTATGATAGAGTCAATGAAGCTACTATATGCTTGTTTTTCTATTCAAATTTTGAGTATTTGTATAAGATTTGCATAATACTGACATCTTCAGACTTTTTAAACTAATAGTGTTAGTATTAATTTCTATGCAAGAAAAAATACATATCATAACAAATATTATAGATAACCACAAAATAATGCATAAAAGCCAAAGTGATAGTAGCAACAAAATAATACTTCAACATTAGCAACTTGATAATACTACTGCCCAAGAGATCATGCATCATTGATAAAGACTAAATTATTATAACCAATTTTAAAGCAGAGAAACATATTTAGATCCACATTTGAATAAAAATGGATTTCCTGTTTATGTAAAAATATAAATTTGAAAAAAGAATTTCAAAAAATTGGAAGTGACCTATATAACAATGCAATATTTCAGGATTATTCAGCCTAACAAGGTTGCTGACCACATTTCGCACCATGTTGAAATTGTTTTGAAAATTTTGGGTGATATGCAATAAATGGCATTTTAAAATTAAAAATATTCTTTCATTCAATTTGATTACTGTTCTTAAAAGCTTTTACAGCTAATTAAAAAAAGAAAAAAAAGAAAGATGATAAAATTAATTTCTCATGTTTATCTAGAAACTACTTCTCAAACCTCTGACTGTATAAACACAATAATCTTGGAGTCAATTTTAATACATATTAATTTAATTTCAAATATTATATATACAGTGACATTATCTACATTCTCAGTTTGTTTTAATTGAATATGAATGCCTTTCCTATTTATGACAAATGATTTTAAAAAAATTAAAATAATCTAGGAAAATACCTGAATACTAAAAAAA
This sequence comes from Epiperipatus broadwayi, assembly GCA_028023455.1. Lineage (NCBI taxonomy): Eukaryota > Metazoa > Onychophora > Udeonychophora > Euonychophora > Peripatidae > Epiperipatus > Epiperipatus broadwayi. Next base: position 660,217 of record JAQFVV010000312.1, read on the forward strand.
TAAAAAAAAATTTAAAATATTTTTAGAATAATGCTTTAAGCACTTAGTGTTTAATATTTTTTGCACTCTCTATAGAATTTCCTTCAAGTGCTTCATATGCTTTTAATTTTATATATTAATTTGATGAGTAATTGTTTTTTAAATCATAATTTTTAATTGTTATATGTAACTCTAAATAAAAGTGTAGTGCATCCATAAATTAATTAATTCAATCACTATTAGATAAAAAATAGTGACTGAATTAATTAATTTACAGATGCAAAACCCTCCACACAGTAGCACAACTTGCAAGCCAGAGTAATCAATGGATTCTGTACATAAAATTTCTATCTAGTGCATACTCATCTAATATCCTCAGACTAGTTTTTAGCTTGTGACTTTCATCAGTGAGGAGCTTTGGATCTGAGAGTACTGCATCTTGAACTTAGGATCTAATGCATCCATTGATTATTCTGGCTTGAGTGGTGCTACTGTATGGAGAGTTTTCCCCATTTAAACAGTTTGTGTAAGCATAAAAATGGTGATCATATGATGTTTGGTGGTTTAATTTACAGATGATCGCACTTTTATTTAAAGGTACAGATAACCAAAATTATTGTTCAAGAAAAAAAAATTCTATTGCTTTACTCATCAAATTAAATAAAAGCATTTTTTTAGAAAATATTTTTATATATAGTAAAAGAAGAATTTAAACTTTCATTATAAGAAAGAAGAGAATGCTATGGTATTCTAGCTAATATAAAATGGTAAGATTTTTTTCTTTATTTCTTGTCATTTTTTATATTTTTTCATTATTTTAGTTATGTTTAAAATTAATTTTAATAATAATTATGCTAAAAATAGTTTTATTTTTTTATGTTAAAATTTTATTTGAATATATTTGTTTTTTTATCAGAATATAAGTCAAGGAAAGTGTGGTAACATTAAACAAAAAGTCATTAGTGACAAAAAAAATTATAAAAAAAGATCATCGCTGATATTTTTTAATTATTATAAATTCATTTTTTAAATTTTAAAAATTATAGTTACTATTTGAATGTACTCTTTATTTATATGCATTACTAATACAAATCACAACAGTTTTCATTCACAAAGCTATGAGTATGAGATTTGAACATTAAATCTCGAAAGCGCTAAGCAGACCTATTACACATTATTTTAAGTATAATTACAGCTTCACTAACGCATGAGAAAAAAGTCGCATATTTATAATTACAATTTTTACTAGTGAAGAGAAAAACAATTTATTCATTAAAAAATATTTTTAGCCAAAAATTAAACCTTTTACTTTTATTAATTTCACTTGATTATTCTTTTTGTTTATTTACAAAATTTTAAAGGTGACTTTCATTTTTTAAAGTCCTAATATTAATGACTATATAAAAAATGTACATTTTAAATTAAGAATAAATATATATTTGTAAAATAAAAAGCACAGAATTGATTTCTAAATTGGTCACATAAAGTTGTTAAAAATTTTGCAAACATGAAGGATTAAAAAAGATTAGATATGAATATTTACAAAGTAATATAAAGAATAGAAAGGTTTAAAAAATGTGGGCAAATTTTGTATGTGGGACAAGCCTTTTGGTTAATAACAAAGAGTAAAATAATAATTTTAATTCATTAATTCACATGAAGTTCTTTATTAAGAGATGATACTGTTTGATGTTAAATTTCCTTCACTCTACTATCGTCATCTGTAGATAAGACTCAAACTAATAATACTCACTTATTATTTTTTAAAAAGTCTGAAGATGTCAATATGTTTCAATAATTTTTAACTTGAAAATAATTTGTCCAGTGTACACATGTGAGGCTCTTTGTTTTTTGATTTCCAAATCATTTGTGTCATTGCTTTGTGAAGATTAGTTTATTAAAGATCTACTATTATATATATATAATATTAAAATACAATTATAAATCTATATACTTAACCTAGATGTAATTAAAGTGAATTTGAACCCAGACTTTCAACCTCCCTACAGTCATCCACTCTATCATATATAACTGATACACATGACCCCCTAACTACATGTGAAAAAGATAAATGATCTTCAGTTTGCATATTTCCTGCTGACCCAGCATTCATCAGTTGATTCAGATCATCATCTTCCATGCTTATATGTAATCAGTGCTTGGTTTTATATTAAGATAGCAAATCTACAAACTTTAATGGACAGACTTCAATCCTCTCCACTCTCCAACTCTTCAGACATCCATATCACTGATAATCTGATGATGGAGTGCTCAAAGCCCTTGATGGTGCCAATATTAAAGTCATATCCTGGTTGACATTATCAATCTGATCCTTCATATGTAGGACCCTAATATGTCCACTTAAATACTCAGAAGGATAGCTGATGAATTCTGGCTCAGCATGAAAATGTATATTGGAGATCAAATCATTTTCTTCACATGTATGTGGTCATGTGTATCAGTTATATAGAATGAAATGGATGACTGCAGAGAGATTGAGAGTCTGGGTATAAATTCACTTTAATTACATCTAGGTTATGTATATACATTTATAATTGCATTTCAATATTACATATTCAGCCTGTATCTTGCCTATCCATCTTCTGGATAGTTAAGTGGGAATATTAAGGTCCTACATATGAGGGGTCAGATTGACTTAAGATCAACATGGGTATGACTATAATATTGGAATCATCAAGTGCTTTGATAACTCCATCAGCAGATTTTCAATAATATGGATAGCCAAAGAGTTGGAGAGTGGAGAGGATTGAAGCCCATCCATTAAAGTTTGTAGACTAGCTAGCTATTTTAATATAAACTGAACACTGCTTATGTGTGTGTGCAGAAGATGATGATGCAGATCAACTGATGAATGTTCTTTCAGCATGAAATACATATATTGGAGATCATTTATATTTTAACATGTATGTGATCATGTGTTTCAGTTATATAAGATATGGATGATTGTAGGATCTTGAAAGTTCATGTTCAAATTCACTTTGATTTTATATATATATATATATATATATATATGTTTTACCTTCAAAAATAAAAGTTAACATAGTAAATCATATCACTAATAAAGAAAACTATGATTGATACAATAATCTGGCCTTGCACAGATCAGTAATGCTTTTATTTACATAGTGCTGGTACCTTTGAGATATTTTAAAAACTGTTCATACGATTTTAAATTTTAGTACATAGCTTAATATATTTACAAGGGCTTTACATTTATCCATTCCCATTTTGAAAATAAATTTCAGTCAACAAAGATTTTGTTAAATTTCTGGAGGCACTAGCTTGATTAGCTTTCCTTCTTCACATTATCTAATGAGAAAACACTGTACTGTTCTCATTATGTATTGACTTTTAATTATCACTTTTTCAATATTTGCAAAGTTCATTTTTAGAATATTTCTTGTTTGTAAATTTATATTTCTAAAAAATCAAGTCCAATTTATTGAATACTAATACAGAATAAATGGTTAATGCTAAAATCAAAGTTTGAATGATTACAAAAATTGCCACCAGGGAAAACAATGCAAGGGTGGGTAAAGAGATGGGGATTAAATTTAGTGAAGAAAAATCAAATATAATGATGGTTAATACTGAGGAAAGAGAAGATGTAGAATTTTTATTGGGAGATATTAAGTTAAGTGTGGTGAATAGATATAGTTATTTGGGAATTATTTTAAGTAATCAGAAAAATTATTTAGATGAATGGGAGAAAAAATTGATAAATGAAGCAAAGAAAAGAAAGGGATTGATAAAGAAATTAACAGTATTTTCATATAATAAATATGATGTAGCTAGAATTATATGGAAAGGAGTTGCAGTAGCAGGGTTAACATATGGTAATGATGCATTATATGTTAGTAAAAAGATATTAGATTATTTAGAAAAAACTCAAAGGGAAGTAGGAAGACATGCATTGGATGCAGAAGTATGGACAGCAAGGGAGGCAATTCAAGGAGAAATGGGATGGTCAAGTTTTCATATGAGAGATGCAAAAAGTAAAATGAAAATGTTTGGTAGATTGCAGTTTATGGATAATAAAAGAATAGCTAAAATAGTATTTAATTGGGTTATGAGTAAAGGGCAGGTAACAAGATGGGTGAGAAAGGTAATGCGCTATGCAAAAGATTTGGATAAAGAATTTATATCAGTATATTTGTACAAAAGATGGGATGATTGTGTTAAGAGGATTATTGAGTGTTACAGTAGTAAGGAATGGGATAAAAGAATAAATTTATTAATAAAGACTAGGGGAGTTAGAGAGATGGAGAAATAGTATGGAGAGTAAAAAGAGTTTAAATATATATAGAAATAAACAGAATATTAGGTGTGAGTTAATATATGATAATAGTAAGGAAAGTAGTTTATTGTTTAAGGCTCGAACGGGATCTTTAGCTACAAAAGAATATACATGTAAATGGAAAAATATGGGTGATTTATTTTGTAAATTATGTAAGGAAGGAATTGAAAATATTAGGCATTTGTTAATTGAATGTAAATGTTTGAAAACAGAAAGGGTACATATAATGAAGTTGTGGAAAAATAAATATGAAAAGAGTGATTATACAGAAAGTGAATTATTGGTTTTTATGCTAGGTTTGGGAAAAGATAAGGGGGATTTAGATATAAAGGTTATAGAGTTGACAAAAATTATGTTGTGGAAATGGAATAGAGCAGATTATGGGTAAATTTAGAGTGGGGAATGTAAAAGAAAGTGGCTAACAGGTTTATCTGGGCTTAATTGCTGAGATATTCTTGACTTCGTTTAAGGAGAAGCCATAATACATCACATCACATCACATATTGCTGAGTTTAAAAAAAAACAATACAATTAGCAGACTTGGGATTTTTCTCTTTTAGTTTTGTCTCATTTTCCTTAATTGTAAATCAATTCAAATACTTTTAATTTTTTTTTTATTGCCTTTAAGCTCATTTTATTTCATTTAATAATCATAAAAGAATAAACTATACTCCATGTTTGTAAGAAGCAAAACACTGCATCACCAGTAGTGATAATTTCATTATGAATACCTTTTTGTTTATGATCAAGGCATCCATCATTCATTTGATTGTCCTACCTTAATCTGAGACTTTAGGCATTATCCAAAAACTATTAACAAATGATAAATGAACGAATATCTGAATTGGTTGTGAGTTAATTTTACAAAAAATTTTAGTTATGTTAAAAAAAAATCCATCCAAAAGCGGTGACGGACGAATATATAAACACCTTCAGAAAGAGACTCCACATGATGTATAAATTGAAAAAGAAATGACAATAACAAGTCTGTTGTTATGATAGCCTATAGATAGATATATTTTTCAAAATATTTGGTATATCCATATAATATATTTCTTAGTTAAAAGCAATTTTATGGTTTAACTAACAGTATGCTTCCCTGTCCAAATTAGTTCAATGGTAGCTGAAGAAACATTCTTAAGATGAAGTCTGATTTATCATTTTTGATTTTCAATGTCACATTACTTCTTGGGTGATAAACCTTTTGATTATTTTTATCGATGATGACTTATGATCATATGTAGTAATTTTTAATTACTATTAGTAATTATATATATATCTTTCTTTTAAAATCAATCTCTCAATTTTAATATTAACGTTAATTAAGTGCTGGATGTGATAGGCTGACCTTCGTTGCAAAAATCTTTAGCAGTATAAGAATAAAATGTTGTTTTTACGGAAATATGATAGGGTATAAGATATCAAATCGATAGTTTGTTAGGCATCAAAAATTTTAGTTCAATTTTTTCATATATATAATGATAACTTTTGCTTATGTTTTCAGTAAAATGAGATTCTGCAAACATTTATTATAATAATCCCATAGGATAATTTTTTTTTTTTATTACAGGTATTACAATTTTAATAATTTATACTTAGCTGTTTAATTAAGCACAATTGCAATTAGATAGTTAAAAATAGTTGATAAAATACATAGACTAAAATTTAAAATTAAAGTGTAATAGAAATAAAATTACTATTTGGTATATATATAAATTTTCAATTTTTTTCAACTAACGTATTTTTTAAAAGAAATAAAAAAATCTTTTTTTTTCACCCACTATATTGTTTGTTACATATTACTAATTTTGTTTGCTGATTTTAATACTGTAATAAACGTAATCAATGAAGAGTTAGTTCGATACTTAGAAATTCCCTCCGTCGCTAAAGCTTTCATTCCCCTTCGTGAGTAATGGACATTACCCCACTTGCAAATTTGCACCAGTCAACAACGAAGCTGACGAGCGGACACAATTGTATGTGCGCGTAACATGCGATTTGGATGCTTTTATTTTCCCGTTTGTTTTTTGTTTATTTAATTTTTAAAAAAATATTATCAACAATGAAATATTCAGAATACTAGTTCAATAACGATTAGTTGCTATAATATATGAGGTAAGACTTTCGTTTTTTCTGTCAGAGTTTAACTAATGTCTGTCTGCATGTCGTTTTGTTGTTCATTACTATTACGAACGGGGAAAAGGCACGCTCTCCTTTATCGACAGCTTGGCTGCGTTTGAGCCATGTGAGAATTTGTACATGTACCGTGGAATAGCCGTAAATATTAAAAAAAAAAAAATATTGCTATAATCTTGCTTTTAATTTTTGTTATACTAAAACCACAAAATCTAAAACAATATGTTTAGAATGTAGTAAGTAAAAATTAAATAACTATTAAATTAATTATACAAATAGGATGATAGAAGTTGTTTTTTCGATGAATGGACGACCACAGCCTACATTACGCATGGAGTGTGTCTAATAATATTTGAAGCTATTGATGGATGTAGTGGGAATTGAATCATTCTTTTTAAAATTCTATTGCGCTGTAACATCAATCCCAAAGGATGGAGTGAATTCAAATAGGTGACACCACTGTCACATTTTAAAGTTGTGTTCTTTTTTTGAATTGCTTGCTCATAATTAGATAAACAATAGTAAAAGAAGTAACATATTAAAACAATTACAATTTATTAAAATGCTGCATTGAACGGCATTCAACCATGAATAACGATGTCCTAACATCTGCTGATAGTAATTTCTTTTAACTATTATTATTTAAGTACAAACATGTACTTATATTATCTTTTTGCATGCGTGTGTGCATGGATATATAGAATCAGTGTTTGTGCATGCAGATTTAGATCTACCATATAAAGCCTCACTATAAGTAAAGATAAATAAATGGTCTCATAGACTGATAATCGAGTTAAGAAGATAACTTCAAAATGGTGTAGTCTTTTTATTTAATTTATAACTGAAGCACTGTAGATACTATTGTCTATGTACTATTCAAAACTATTCAAATTAATTTTATAATAATATCTTCATCTAAAGTTTCTAAATAACATCTTGAGAAGTTTGGCTCAGTGATAATAATGATAATATTAAGATGTACAGATTAAAAGATCATTTAATTGAAAAAATAAAAAAAAGTTTGATTTATTTAAATGGAATTGTCCTAGGGAACCTGAACTTTGGTATTTGAACATTGCATGTCATCGTCTGCAGTTGACCCAACATTTTGCTCTAAAGAGTATTGAAAGAAGTCAAGGCTCTTAAGTCAATTCATTATTGAGGAATAAATCTGTAGAGATCAACCTTTCATCTTGATATTCAGACAATACTGGATTCCCTAAGCATAAATATTTATATTATATTTAATAATATATATTGACTTTTTCATAAGCATTATTAAGCAATGCGAGATTAGTTAATAGTTTGTATCCATATTGTTTGTGTTATATATAAATAAGTTTGAATATATATGTTGGCATATGGTTAGTGTTTTCTGCAGCGAAATAGTTTGTTTTAAATAAACAGAATATGTACCCTTCCATTCATAGTAAAAAGTGAGTAGAATTAAAAAATCTAATTTTTTTTTTTGGTTGGGGGGGTATTATCAAAGTTAGTCGCACACGTGGGGTGGGCAATATTTTTATTTACTTATTTTTTTTTAAAAAATGTTTTAATCGAGAAATAACAGGCAGCTGAATTAAATTTGATTATAAAATAACATAGAATGAACAGTTTTAAAGTATACTGGGAAATATGATTAAATTGATACTTATTAATATCTCTTAACTGGTCAGAATTATTCCTCAATTCATCCTAAAAGCCTTTGTTAATAACTGCACGTTTTTCCACAACAGAAATTTTCGCTGCCTTTATGTCAAATACTATGAGACGGAATAAATTTTTGTGAATCCTATTTTCCGACATTTACCTATTTATCCTAGAGTTTACTTTGAAGAGCCTAGCGGATAATTTTTACTTCAACTACTAATTGATTTGCTTACTTTTACATATATATATAGTCTCCCATTGTTCTTAAACATCTGTTGTTATGCAATGACGGAAAATGGAAATCTTGGATATTTTTCAAATACCTTGCATGTATGAATTTTTTAAGATATTAGATTTATATTCATGTAAAGCAAATTATTAATCAAACTTGTTCTGTATATGAAAATTTTTGGTGTGTTTTTTCTCTATATATATACATAATATTGTGAGTCAGAGAAAAATGTCATTCTATAAAAACCTTTAAGCATTTTCATTCTGATTTAAATAAAGATTATATATTTGCATTCTTTAACTTATGAAACCAGAACATGGTATTGTTGCTATCTATAAAATCATTTTATTTGTGCCCATGCATTCATATACACTTAAGACATTCTATAGATCAATCTTTTTTTAAAAAAAAAATCGATATATATATATGCACACACACATGGAATCATCATTATGCAAACTTTACTGGTTATTAACATTTGTGATTAAATTATTGTAAAACTATAAAAAAAAAAAAATCATATATGTGGAACTTCTTACAAATTGATCTAAAAATTCTTTAGTATTTTTAGTAATAATTTTTAGCTCTTCAACACCTGCTTTTTAACGGAGTGATGACATTTAAAAAATTTTGACATTGATTTGTTAATCATGGAGAGGTTTAAAAAAAATCCTTTGGCATTTTTTTTTTTCAAAATATTTTAATTTTTTAACACCTGTTTTTACCCCATTGATGAGATTTTTAAAGCATCATGATATTAATCAAGAATGTTAAATTTTTACCTCAAATACACATTGGACATCTAGGCCACATGGTTATATAGCCAAGTGATAACATTTAAATCATCTTTGGCAGCATTTAACTATTGATTATGACCCCCAACTATCGATTGTTATTACCCCCAATATAATTTATTCTACTTTTCTCAAGTATAGATTTACATTTAAAGTTGACTGAAAATAAAATCCTTTGATATTTTTTATTTTTTTGCTAATACCTTATGATTTTTAAAGATTTATTTTTAATGTTATATTCTTTAATATATAAAATTTATGGGTGTCATTTTTAATATCATCATATTAAAATAATAGAAAGCTTAATTATTATAATTATTAATTAGTAGATTAAGACACTTGAAATATGTGTAAACAAATATGGAGAAATGTTTGCTCCAATCATGTGAGCAACACATTTGTTATTTGAATGCTGTTCTACATTGAAAAAAATTGACCAATCATTTTGCAGTATGTATATATACATACTTTTACCCACTTAGTTGATACCAATTTCCTATTAAAATATAACAATCTAGGATCTTATATTATCTCTAGTAAATCGACTGACTAAACATTGAAGCATAAAAATGCAACTGTTTGCCAGCATTAATGTAAAATGAGTGGCTGTTATATTTATGTAAAATCTAAAGTAGCTAATAAAGATTTATGTATACTGCAAAATAATTATTATGGTACAGTATGTGAAAAACAAATATATCATAATACAATGATTAGAGTGATATTTTTATAACTGATTACATTTTAAAGAGTATTAATCTTCTAATTATCATATTTTAAAGAGTATTAATCTTTTAATTATCATATTTTGATGTAAGATTTCTTGATAAAAGTTAATTAACAAAAAATTTTTTCTGTTTCTGTTTGATTAATGATTATAATAGTCTGATTAAAAAAAATTATAGTGCTTAATATTCATGTTGTAACATCATGTCAGTTGATTTACCAGTATTAATTAATTAATTCTTTCACAGTTTTATGTTTTTTCCTAGCAGCTGCTTGAGTTAAACTTCATTTTTTTCTTTTAATATAGTAACTTTTATCATTTTATATAAGTTTGCAAATGAAAAACATTTTTAAAATAATATTCAGCATTGCAAATATCAATAAAAAGTAATAAACTAAAATATGTAGTCAGAACAAAAGATTTTTTTACTCCAAGATTGACATGATTTGTCAATCAAATGGAAGATAATTTGTTTTAACTCCATTTCTAAATTTCAATACATTATTGTTAAGACATGATAAAGCTGTTTTAAAATTCTACCTATAATTATTAGCTCAATACTTTTTGTGCTATAATTTATCACAGAGTATTAATAATACTGCTAATCTTTTGGCATTTTTTCACTCTTTTGTAGTTACCTATGGTATTGTTTTGCTGATTTGGCATTCACCTGATATAAATGATGGACCTAAAGTAAAAATTGATCATTTAGTTCACAAAAAATGCTAAAGATGTTAATATTGCATAGAAAACTAATACAAATGAGTCATCAATGATGCTGATTGGTAGATTCTTTATTCTCAGACTTTAACTCCCTTGCAAGAATATTTGCAAAGTCACCTATCATATAAAAGTGTAGCATGAAAAATTTTCTATAATTTATTTAAATATTGAAGATTAATTATTTTATTAAAGCTAAATATATCCATGATTACACTTAGATTTTATCTGAAAGTGTTTATGTTTTAAGAAGATACATCAAGAAAATCATACAATAAGTAAAAACAAATTGTAATCATGATTCTTATATTTTAATAATTATAAATCATTTATAGAACAGAATATCATTGCATTATGATAACTTAGCAATAAATAGTTCAAGTTTTAGAAATGAAGTACAATCAATCAAAATTTTGTTGATTTAATTTTTGTCAGTCATATTGCAATTGTCCAATGAGTAACTAACAATATGATAATCTTCCAGTAAAAAAAGGGGTAAGTTTGTTCTGAATATGTCTTTCAATTTATTTTTTTATATAATTACTAAGCTCAAATATTTTTTGTCCCCTAAATATATATATTTAATAAATCAAGCACAATTTATTAACCTATAATATAAAATAAAGAATTTAACTGCTTTATATTGCTGTTTTAATGTTATTGTAAATAATATTAACATAGGGTTTGTTTAAAAAAGCATTTGTCACAAGACTGCTTTTATTGATCTTGTAATTAAAAAAAACCTGAAGTCAGTATGTTACAGGCAGTTAGTTGGTTTAGCTCTAAGACAGTTCTCCATTGTTTATGATGGGAAAATATGCCAAAAAAGTGTTTACTTTCTTTTGCTCCGGTCTTTACATAAAGTTTTTGGATTAAAAAAAAAAAGATTTTTTGCTTGTTTATAAAATATTTTTGATTATTTTTATACATTAATTGGTTGATTATTATTTAAAACAAAAAGAAATATACATGTATATCTTCTGTTTATTCATGTATCTTTTATTATTAGAAATAAAAATTAATAAACATGACCATAATACAAAGAAAAAAATCCCACAGTATCTATTACATCATTATTTGTCAGAACTGGCATGGTCTTAAAATCTTTTTAAATGTTGTAATTATTATAAAGCAAACATCAGATTTTAAAGCAGAATTTGATAGATTCATCATAAATCTATCTTTATTTGTTTGCATTTAAAAAAAAGTAAAAAAATATTTCATTCATTTTCTGAAGAGTGTTTACACTGACTTCATCTATGACATTTACAATATATTGTTTTTATTTACAAGTCAGTTTTTAAATACTTAAAAAGGTCAAATATGATTTTTTTAGAATATTATTCATTTATAAAATTAAATTAAAAAGGAATCAAATCCAATTTATTGAGTTTTAGTATAAAATAAAGATTTTATATAGAAGTGAAAGATTTAGCATTTTCAAAAACTCTCGTCAGGTGGAACAAAAGAAAATGTCAGAATTCAAAATGGTTAATTCTCAAATAAAGTGTTGAACTATAACTTAAATACTTGCTAGGGAATGACTGAAAAAAATGTTGAAATGCAAAGGAATTTTAAAATAAAATAAAAATGGTTGCAATGATTGCATGTGTTCCTTTTTCACTTAATTACAACTGTTATTAAGTTTCACTTCTACTTGGTTTTTCTAAAACATATTTTTTGAACCACACTTGAATGTAATCATAAATATTCTTGCTAAAAAGTAAATATTTTATAAATATTTTGCAAAAATAACTACAAATATATAAACAAACTGTGGATAATATATGTCTCCATTTTCAAAATCAATGCAGGTGAATGAATATCCAAAACTTTCACAAATGTTTTCTGGCCTGAGAACAAAGAAACTCCAAATCAGTAGTGCTATCAACTCAATTGTATTCAATTCTCTGTACATGACAATCATCTTCAGGTTGTTTTTGAACTTAATAAATTAAGATATATTTTAAATCTAATATTCACTGTCAGTTAAATGCAAACCAAACAAATGCTAATGAGAAGAGAACAAATTTAAGCAAGAGAAGATTGAAATATCATTTAATGTAATACAAACATATGATCAAAATGTAAAAATGTTAATGTAAAATGATAAATTGTTATATTTTCATGGATGATTAAATTATTCCAGAACAAATGATGAAAGTTGATTACTTGTGTGTGTGTATATATATATATTGCATAATGATTTGTCATTTTTTTGTGGAATATGACAATAACATAAGTTTACATAATGCACTGAGCATATTTATTATTGTAATTTTTATAAATATTTACTTTTATAAAAAGTAAATACTTCTGTTCTAACAGTAGCTAATTTTTTTCTCACAATGGTTATCACTGACTGTAAGCCTAGTACACAGCAGATGCTAGATGGGTATCTTATAATCTGTATCCAGTGCTTTCCCTTCCAGTATGATCCTTACTAGTTTCTGGATTATGACTTTCATCAGCGAAGTGCAAAACACCTGGATATTTTGATCTAATCCATCTCTTGTTCAACACCCTTATTTTACCTTTTTTCCTTTTAACTAATTATAAAACCATCAACTCAAATTGAAAAACATACTGATATTTTCAATCCAAGCTAATTTGCTTAAATAATCATACAGATTTGAAACCATTTCAATAAATATATATTTCAATGGCCTTGTTTTTTTTAATAATTATAACCATAATTATTATTTGGCTAGGATTGGTCCTTAAACCATTAAAACATCACATGATAATATGTTCTTTATGCTTACACAAGCTATTAAAACAGTGATAAAATTTCTCAAATTTACTTTTGGCAAAAAAAAAATGTCATTGATAATTTCTATGCATAAATATATTTCAAATTGATCTAAAATATTTTTTTTAAATTATTTCATTTTATGTTTATAAATAAAAATCTTTTACCATGTTCTTCTTTAAAGTCTTAATTTTTTTTTTTAATATTTATTTAAAACTGTTCAAACATATTCTTTGTAGAAATAAATTATAATAATTTATTTTTTTAAAAAAGTGTTTTTGTTAAAACTATATCTATATAAGTACAATAATCGTGTAGCATTTGTTTTGAAAGTTTTTTGTTCTCTTTCAAATAATATCTTTTTAGTAATTTATATTGTATATAATTAATGTCATTTTTTAAATTAAAAAATTATTTAAAATTTTTGTAATTTTTTTTTATTTTCAGAACAATTTTAATTAAATTCTCTTACATTTCTTCTTGATCTTTATTTAAAAAAAACATGCAGAGAGCATATACTTATTGAAATTTGTACTAATCTAAATATAGTAGGTCTATAAAATAAGTTTAGCTTTGTAAATCGTAAAAATATTGCTTTGATATAAATGAAGTTGCTTTTTTATTACAGCTTTTTTAATGCAACCATATAAATTTTTAATATCTAATAAAAGATAGCAGAAATGTAATTTAAGTTTCAAATAAATTATTATAACCCTTTAACATTTTTTTTGTGTGTGTCATCTTCTGGAAGGTGTTTGCATTTATATTTCCAATATGTATTTTATGAATAAATCTTTATTCTACATTCTATAGCATTAAATTATATTGATGTATTAGAAGCATAAGGTTACAAATGAAAAAAACATTTTCAAAAATAATATTTCAACTTTATAAATATAGAAAAATAATAATAAACTGAAATATGATAATCAGAAGAAAAGCTTTTTTCCTTTTTGGACATATGTTACATTGACAATTTAAAAAAATAAGGTTCTAATAAACTATTAACTGTGCAGCCTTTGGTGGCACTGTTTCTGTGTAAAAACACAGAATTATACTGCTTTTGTGGCTGAACCTACAGCTAATATACGAGTAATCATTAATATATGAGTAGATCGTATGTAGTGGTTATAATATGTGGCCAATTCTTCCGCATTCAATAACACTACATCTACTAACAATACTATGATCGTATAGTTTGCCATTGATTTCATTGTGGGTTGAATTCCTATGCATATTGATAGAATTTGTATTGTTGCTAGAATTTAAGATGAGAGTGTGAGCATTGTCATCTTTTTCAAGTGTTTATTTGTTGATGTTTATGATTTTCTGTATTTCCCAACTGAAAGATTTTTGTATACTAGTAATTTTCAGCATATTATTGATATTTGTCAAAAAAAATTTTTTTGGCTAATTTTGGCTTTTTGGGGGGTCAAAAAAGACAAAATAAAATTTCTCAAGCTCTCTGGCAGATGATTGGAGTTGTTTGCGGAAAAATACCATTTCTGTCATGACTCGGACGAGAGTTGAAAAAGAAGAACAAAATGTCTACCACATTATTATATTTGTGGGACGTCCCAAACAGAGAAAGTGAGGCAGTTGCATTTTTGCAAGCCCAAAACATCCTGCCATTCATTACAGTTGATTTAGTTCAGTCATATGTGGTTAATAAATTTATTTTCTGGAAAGAATTTGTGTTTTGTTTGCGATTATTTTTATCTGTAAATCATGTAATTAACACCCAGAATGACAGTGTTAAAAGGGGGCCATGTAGTTTGTTGGACATCTCTTTATTGATTGATTTTTTAAAAAAAAAAAAATACTTCTTCTTTTGACATACCTATTCGTTCCGTTTAGAAGCAAAAATAGGTTTTTTTGTTGTTGTTGTTGTTTTAAATCAATAAACAGCACGTTAAGTAGATTTTAAAAATGAACCCGAGCTAATTATTGTTGTTAAAAAAGAATAAAAATACTGGACGTTTTATTTGTTATGAAAACAAAAAATCTTTAACAAACTTGTACGACTCTTAAAAAAGATAAATAAATAAATCCTACAGAATGTAACAAAACTAGTTAACATACATATTTTTTGTGTTAAAAAAACAATACCGCGATTGACTTTTTGGTTTTTGACATTTTATTTGTTATTATTAAAAAAAGCAAAAAAATCAAAACCCGCCGCCAAAAAAAAAAACCCCCGTATTTATAAATCTAAGAGAAAAAAGAAGTCCCGTTTTATTTATTATTATTAAAAAAAACAAAAAAATCAAAACCCCGTTTTATTTGTTATTATTAAAAAAAAAAACAAAAAAATCAAAACACGCCGCCCAAAAAAAAACCCCCGTATTTATAAATGTAAGATAAAATACCAAACAATTCTTTTCGTTTATAAGCAAATACGGACATCTGAGGCGGAGTTTGTCGGACAGGTTTGAATTTTTTTTGCTAAATCAATCAACAGCAAACCCCCTCATTTTTAACATAATTCAAAAAGAAAGTGTCGATTCTAATTTTAAATAACAACAACAAAAAAAAAAGAAAGTCGTATGTAAAGCAAATTGTGTATATTTGAGATATTCCAAAAAAAAGTTAAAACTGTCCCTTATTACTTTGAAATGTATCGAATCCAAAACAAAAAAATAAAAGACGTCTGTAAAAAAGAAACAGTAGATTTAGAATGGAAATCCCCCCCCCCCAAATAAAGGCGTATGTCAAAAATTATGTACTTTTGAGATCCAAAAAAAAGGTCAAAGTCTCCTTTATAGTTTTAAATTTATCAAATGAAAACCAAAAAAATAATTATGTCCAAAACAAACAACAACAATATATTAAATATTAAAAAAAAAAATTACAGCCGTATGTCAAAATACGATCTATTAGATAAAAAAAATCTAGCGGCCCGGTAATGTTATAACACTCTGTTTTTAACTAGAAACAGCACCACCAAAGGCTGCACAGTTAATAGTTTACTAGAACCAAAAATAAATTAATGAAACATTTGTTATTTAAGCTTCATATCTAAAATCTGAATCAATTATTATTAAGTTATCATAAAGTAATAAAATTCTGTTCTAAAATTTAAAATTGCATTTTTAATTATTAAAATATGGCAAAAGTCATAGTACAATATTTATGAAAATGGACTCATAATTTTGTCTTTGCAACATTATAATGGTTTTCTTGACTTGTTTTCAAAAAATAAACATTTTCAAATAAAGTCTAAATGGAATTATGAATATTTTTATTTTAAATAGATACTGTAGAAATATTTTTTCAAAAATAATCATAAATATTTAAATAAACTGTGGAAAATATAAATTTTTTATGAGAATAAAAAACGTGATTGCAAGAACTCTCACAAGGTCTTGTATCCAAAGAACAAAGAATTTACCAATTAGCAGCACTCTCAGCTCTTGTGTATTAATTTCTATGTTCAATAGTATCATCTTCAGATTTTTTTAAAACTAATAAATCAATTTATATTTTAGATCCAGTTTCTGATGTCAGTGAACACAAACCTAATAAAATAGCACTATAGATAGCTGCCAGAAATGTCAAAAATAACCACAATATTTCATGAAGAACTGGTTCTAATAAAATCACATGATCACCATTTTTTAGGCTTGCTCTTAGCTGTTATTAAAACAGGCAAAACTCTCTATATGTCCTGCCATTCAGGGCAAGATATTGGATGAGTAGGCATTAGATGGGGATTTTATGCACAAGCCTTCTGGAATCCATTGATTACACTGGCTTGCACTGAGTGGCAATATGTATAGACAGTTTTGCCTGTTTTAGGAACTGATGCTCAGAATCACTGAATTAAAGAATGTATACAAAAAGAAAAAAGAGGTATTATTTGTGGACTTGAAAAAGGCATTTGATAATATTACTTTCATTAGGTCAATAATTACAAAAATGGCATTGCCTAAAAAGATCATTAAAAAAAAGAGTGCATAAGACCAAAGATTATTTTACTAATAGTTTAATGTTTGAATGATGAGTTACATTTTAAAAAAAGATGTGAATGAGATGTTTTTATTATAACTTGTTGTGTTTAAGAAATATTAGAAAAAAAGAAATTACTTTGAAGACTTAAAAAAAACAATAACTAAATGTTGTTTTTAAGATCATAGAACAAGTTTATAATGAATACTTAATAAACCAAAGATCAGCCTTTCAAGCTAATGTACATGCGCTTTTTATTAACATTAATACTAATAAATGAATACTTTCACTTCCAACACAAGATAAAGTTTTGAAAAAATAGAATGAATCCATCTATTCTTTCAACCCAAATGCTTATATATGGGCTTGAAAGGCTGTTCTTTAGCTTATTACAATTTACAAACATAGCGCTATATAAAATAAATGCCTCATTTACAAATGAATACTTAAAAAAATAGTAAATGAATTAGTGGTTCCTATTAACCATCATTTGAAAACATGAGCTCAATGACAGTAAGTAAATGATAAATTATTCAACAAATTTCTTTCTTATTTTCTTTATCTATTGCAAAAAGGTTGAATTTATTTCCAACTGTTTTTAATGATGTCTTTTAAAATTTTATAAAATTTTCTCTTTTTGTTTGTGCTTTGTATAACACTAAAAATTAGAATGTCTGGTTTCTGCCTATCACTCATTATATATATATAGTAACAATATTTTTTCTCTATATATATTGCTAAATAAAATTTCTTCTCAATTCATTTTTTGATTAATTCTTCATTAATTTTTTTGGATTAAATGTTTATATTTGTCCATGTTTCACAACCACATAATACAATAAAAATAAGATTTGTACTATTTATATATAAATATACAATGTTTCAATTATATGCAATCCCCAAAAAAAAAATACTAAAAACATTACAATTTATAAGTTTAATAAATTTTATGAGTTTTTATTATTTACAACATGGCAGTAGCCATTTTTTTTGTCTTGGAGCACTTCACTAAATATATTTAAAACATTCTCAAATGCTAAATCTTAGATATTGTTTTTTAATTATATTGAAAGGATTTGAATTTTTTTGCTCTACTTTTTCCCCCAAATGTTTGATATTGTACAGTATTTTGTTTAATTAACAAAATATTCTCTAATTATAACACTATAAATTTTACAAATTTTGAGAATTTGTAAAATACTTGGTAAGATCATAAAATAAAAGTTATTGATTTAGTGATAAAAAAAGAGAAAGGGATAGAACATTTTGGTAAATATTTTAATATTGTATAAGGAAGCTTAGAGTCTGTTTTAAGATTTTAGCCAAGAATCTGAAATGAGATACTGCAAAACATTTAAATGTCAATAGGGGTGATTATATGGATTTTGTAATTGATATGAACTTAAAAACTCAATTTAACTGGAGAAGCCATGTCTGCCAGTAATGAGATTGCTACTACATTTTTATAAATCTAATATATATATATAATAAAAGTATAACTAAAATAAGTATTTAATTGCAATGAAACTGGATTGTTTTAATATAGAATGTCAACAATGTGATTCTTCATTGCCCATTTTATTTTAAAAATAAATAGATTTATGATTGCATTTGTTGTTGTTTTTCTTTATTTATTTATTTTTGAGTGAATGTAAATGAGTAAACATACATAGCAAATATATGTAAATGTGTTTGCTCTCAATTTATCATTATTAACTATATTATTATTTTTAAAATTTTTGTTTATGTTATAATTTTCATCTGTAAATTTATACAACACTTAAGAGAGCATCTGTGTCATATATATATATTATATTTAATATTTTCATGATTATATGATGTAAATAAAGTATTTTGGGATTAAACCATATATTATTTTGTATTAATTTTTGACGTTTTGATGAAATAACATCCATTATTGTCAAGGTCAAGTTTTTAAAGAAAAAATGTTAGATCTCAACTAGTAATGAAATTTAATATGATGTAAAAAAAAAAAAAAAAAACAATTATTCGTATATACATTTGATAGTTGACATATTCAGAATATGTGGATTAATAAAATGTTTATTTTCTTTAGTTTCATCCTTAATTGATTTCAATTTGATTTTTTTAAAAAGAGATAAAATAAATGGTCTCCACAAGGCTGGAATACATTGTGCTTCATCGCTTTCTTTAATCCACTCAGCCTTTTTAATATCATACTTTCTCAAATTAGCAAGTATTTTAGAATTATCAAAATCAGGTTTGTGGCTGATTTCTAAAAAATGTGAAGTAAACGCTGAAGTATTTCACTTTTGATTGAAGTAGAGATAGTCACATGTCTTCATCGGCTTCGATCCCCAAACCACATGTTTAGGCTTTTGATAATGTACTTTAACCCACAACCATTACTTCAATTTTTTTTTTTAGAAATTAGTTACAAACCTGATTTTGATAATGCTAAAATACTTGCTAATTTAGAAAAGTATAGTTTAAGAACCATGAGGGAGTCTATTGAAATATTAAAAAGACCGAATGGTTTAATTAAAGTACATAAAGCACAATGTATTCCAGTCTTCAGGAGATTAAATGTATTAATGATGAAATTGAAAATATAAACATTTTAATCCATATATCAGTCTAGTTACTATTTGAGATCTAATAGGTTTTTTTTTTGAAAAAAACTTTACCTTGAAAATGATGTATGTTATTTCTTCGAAAAAAAATTAATACAAAATAATATATGGTTTAATCCAAAATACACTTTATATATATGCATGTATATTTATGACAGTGCAGTAAAGAATATGTATTATATTGTAAATAGAGCTTATAAATAGATATGCAATATGTGCTAAAGTTTAGAGGCTTAAAATAAAATACAATATATATTGTGGTCCGACTTTATACTAGAAATGAATTTGTTCATTACATCTAGTTTACTTTATAATCTGAATTTTTTTTTTTTTGTAAATCATGATCTTGGTTTGTAGTCATATTCTAACTATGGCTATTATTAATTTTATTTTGAAATGATCACATTTTCTATTGCTTTTATGACAATTTTGATTATTTTCATTTAACTTTTTTTAATTATTATAGGGTGTTTTTTTTTTTTAGTTTTTATGTGTATGTGTATTCATTTACTTTTTCATTTATCATGCCACACATTAATTTTATTTAATATTATCTTTATATATTACATTTTTTTTGTTCATGATGTTTCTTTGGATTTATCATAAATATCATCTGATTATTCTTTTCAGATAAGTGATAATTATTTTTGACAAGATTGAGTTTTATTTTATGCCCTTAAACTTCAAAATATTTTTAATTTCTTCTCACATTCTCCAACTGAGTCTGAATGAGCAGAGATATTCTTTAGAAGATTAATATAATTACTGATATTCCATATCATTTAAGTGACATTATTATCATCTTTTGGTTAATAAAGCACAAATATAGCCTTGTTCCTCTTCTTCCGGTTTTCTTTTAGAACTCTTTTAGGATATTCCTTTCTTTTGAAAATTCATTTTGTTCCTCAGCAAAATGATTTTTGTCTAGGCTTTTAACTTTTTTTGAAACTGTTCATTGGTACAATGATTGTATAATTTTCATATACAGTGTTTCCGGGTTAAAAAGTTTCTGATTGGTTCTCCAAATCAGCCTGCAGTATCAACTCTGATTTAACACATGCATTAAAAATAGAAACACAATTTAGTTATTTTCCACAAATGTTTTAAGGCACTGTGGTGTCTAGATTATGATTATAACATAAAACATACCAGTGCATTACTTATCTTAACACATATTGGAACAATGCATTAATATTAAAATTTGTTTTATATTAGACAAAACTGTTTTTAAAGTATTTGGAATGGTTCAAACTGTATTGTAGTGAGGCCATGAATTGCAAAAATGCAATTGGTTTGTAAGATTTTGTATCTTTTTAAGTCCATTTCTTTTTTCTTGATTAATAAAAACCCAATGATTTTGTTTATGTCACTGTTGTTGTGTATTCCCCCATGGAATTTTACACATTATATAACTTTCTTTTAAAAAACCTACACTATATTCACTATATATGGTCTTATAATCCAGCTATTTTATCATTTCTAAAGCTTCTGTTATTTGTTCAACAAAGTTGCTTTATATTATTGAGAACAATACTATGACTATTGTCTTAAAAACTTATTTTTGCTAGCAAGAGCTTTTTCCATGTTTATTATTTATTATCATTGTTTTTAATTGTGTTTTTTAAATTCAAGTTCTATTATTTTATATGCTTATTGGATTCATATTTGCTATAGTATTTTATTATATCTTTATGTTATGCTGCTAATTATTTTAGTCTCTCGTCTCTGTCTCTTTTCTTTATAATATTGTACTTAGTCTCATATTGCATTTTGACAATTTTTTCAGCATTCATTTTTCTCCTACAATTTCAGTATTTTTTTATGTGATTTAATCTTTTTTAATATTTCTTTCTTATATATAATTTTAAGAATGACTCCTTCCTTAACATTACTAAGATTTGAAACTCGTAAATATTGTTGGTTTTTTGTTTATATTGTTGATTTTCTTTTTGAAACTCATAAATATTGTTGTTGTTTTTTTGTTTGTATTGTTGATTTTCTTTTTGAGAAGTTAATGTATTTTAATTCTATTATTAGTGTTCATTCACTTCTAAAGAAAAAATTAGATTTAATTCAGTTAAAGAATAACTAACTAAGTAATGTCTTCTACCTAGAAAGTCATATTCATAAAGATCAAACTTATTGTCTAACCTTCTAAGCTGAATGCATTCCTTAGCTAGTTGTTGTTTAAGGGAAATGAATCTAATATTATTTTTAGAAGCAAATAAACACTATTAATAGAATTACACAGTAAAATAAAACAAGTAAATCTTCATAGAGTTAACATATTTTACTATTATTTCTGCTTCATTATACACCATTTATTTTAAATAGTTTTCTTTCATCTTGATATCCAGAATTATTACATTATTATTAAAATCTATATTTGCTATAGAATTGTGATTATTTCATTACTCAATGTCCACCTTCTGCAGTTTTTGAAGTATATTCCAAACGATGTACTTCTAATGTTAATTTATAAGTTTTTTATCACATTAATTTTTTCCTGCCAAGACCATTTTTTCCCATAACAGTATTCCCATTTTCCATTATCATTTCCCATATTATCTTTCTATTTATCCTGTAATGTTAATAGTGTTATTATAATAAATGTGATTCAAAGTTATTTTTAGTGCTCTGTAAAAGTGTTCTATCACAGGGTCTGTATTATTTGGTGTAGGAGCAGATTATGGAGATATTTAAACAAGGTTTGCTTTGCATCCATCTACAATCATGTTTTTATTAACAGGTTTATATTCTATCAATAAATTTTGTTTTGTTATCTGGTAGAAATCATATACAAACTTTGGGCTTTGGCAGGTTGATAATCTATCAATTATTTTAAATTATAATTCAGTTCACCATACTTCAAATATTGCAAAATATTGGATTTTAAATACATGGAAAGTGAAAATGAAACATATACATAAGAAATTAAAATTATCAATCAAATCTTTACTACTAAAGAAGAAAAAAGAATTTGATATATAAAACATTTAATTGTAATTTAGGAGTTGCGATGTGCTCAGATTGACCATTTTATCATTGGATCATTAAAATTAAAAAGAGAATGATAAAGTAGTAAAAAGATTTTTTAAAAAAAAATATTTATTTTTTAAAAAAATAAAAAACAAAAGAACTTTATTTTGGACTTATTGAGGTATAAAGTGGTTATGGCCTGTGCCATTTAATGTAGTGATAATGCTTTTTCAAGAGCTAAAGGTTACTGGATAGCTGTGTTAAATAAAAGCAGTCAAGTTTGATCAATTAAATAGAATTGCTGTATCAGCCTTTAACTTAAAGTGCTATAATATCACATGACTTTTTGTTCAGAAAGGATGTTGAAAGATGAAAAACGTAATAGATATAAAATGCTCTTGGACTTAACGTTTTTTTTTAAAAAAAAAAAGTAAAATATGTAGAATATCTTAAATAAGCACAACATTTAGGCATCTGGTTTATAGACAACATGTATATCTATAGAAAGTTGGTCAAAATATGCTATGTTGCTACTTTTATTTGTTGGATAAAGTATTAAAGAAAAAAACCCAAATCCTTCCTACCCCATTGTTGGTTGGCCTATAGCGTAATGCCCATTCCTCCAATAATTTTTCCAATTGCAGTGAGCTATTGTCATATTACTCCAGTGTGGAAACATAAAAACCAATTGATTTACTGTGATGTTTATAAATTTTTAAGGTGTTGATGTATGCTTTGTAAAATTATTGAATTCTTATCAATTAAAGAAGTTAAACTAAATATGTAAAAAATAAAATAAATGCAAATTTATCAAAAAGTAATTTTTAAATAAAACAAACATAAAGTAAAAGTGCAAGCATTGGTCAAACTACTTCTGGTATGATCGATTTTATTACATAGTCATAGTATTTTATTGTCTGATTATTTTCTGTCTTTGTGCAGAAAAATTTTACATCTATAAAACAGTCTTTTTAACAACGGTCTTTTAAACAATTTCTTATGTGGATCTGTAAAGAAGAAGTCACTACTCTCTGCATACAAATTTCCAGGTAGTAATTTGAGCAGTTTTCTATTCTTGTTTATCTTGTTATGAAGGATTGCTAAATACTCATTTACACGTTTATCTAATTTTAGCAAAAATGTTTATCATTGAATTAGTTTTGATATCCTAAAATATATTATTGTTTTTACTTTTAACATCTTTTATAATAAAATATATTAATTTCAAATGAGGGCAATTGTTAATTAAATATTATTAAACTTGTTACCATCTATATTAATTATATTAATTTTATTTTTATTAATTTTTTACATATCACAGAATGTCAAAAGATATTATGTCCACTTAATAAGATAAATGATTTGTCTTAATGATGGTGGTGATGGTAATAATATTAATAATAATAGTCATAGTAATAGTAATAATAATAATAATAATAATAATAATAATAATAATAATAATAATAATAATAAAAACCCACTAAACCAAACTTGATCATCATTCCTTATGCTTACACAGAGGCAATACTCTCTATACAGTAGCACCACTCAGTGCAAGCCAGAGTAATCATGGATGCAGGAAGGTTTGTGCATAAAATACCCATCTAGTGACTATTCATCCAATATCCCCAGACTAGTTTCTAGCTTGTGGCTGATGAGCTTGAGTGGAAAACAACATTGTGTTTTCATTTTGGATTCAAAGTTTTATACTTAGCTAATAAGATAAAAGAGTGCTTCTGGAGAATTGCATTAAGGCTCCTCACTGATGAAAGCCACAAGCTAGAAACTAGTCTGAGAATATTGGATGAGTAGCACTTGATAGGGATTTTATGCACAAATCTTATGCATTCATTGATTACTCTGGCTTGCACTGAGTGGCACTACTGTATGGAGTGTTTTGCCTCTATGTAATAATAATAATCTTCATTATCATCATCATCATCATCTAATAATTGTCATTTTAAAAATAAAACAATATTTATTAGCATGAAAAGAAATATACATACAGAAATGAACTGTGAGATGTGATCCTTTAGCTCTTCAATCTGCCATTTTGCAACTGCAATAAACCATATAGATAGTCTAATGATAAAAATGTAAACTAAAGATCTGAAAAATCCTGGAGTAAATGTAAACTAAAAAAAAAATTTAAAAATATATTTGATAATTAAATAAAATGTTTAGCCTTATACATTTTAACTTAATTGTAAAATGATAGAAGAATCCTGAATTGAAGATCAATTTGTCATCTTTCATGCTCAAATGTCACTTGGTTTTTAAAACTAACTATTTGATTATTATTTTTATTTTTTTAATATAATAACTTTTTTCAATCTATAACTTTGATGCTCCATATCACTTGACTCCATAACAAATAAGTCTCCAATTTGTAACTACACATATTTTAATGAATGTAGTAATTAGAATGGCAGATTCAATGTTTAAAAGTGTTAAGCTGAGAAAAAAATCTCCTTTGGCACTTGAATAGATTGCTCATACTATAATATTGGAGTTTGACCAACAGATTTTGCAAAAACTGATTATATAATGTCATCTTAAAATATCCATAGCTATTCAGTTTTGGGAATGAGGTGTCATTTAAAAAAATTTATAAAATATTATTCCAGAGTGAATCTTTTTAAGTTTTTATTTTAAAAAAATGATTATAAATAATTTGTATATTCTAATTTAGCCTTATGATTTGTATAACATACAATATTTTGGGGAAATAATTATTTTTTATTACCCTGTAAAACAAAGTAGAATGATAATAAAGAAACTATTTCATGGTAATTAAATTAATATGTGTGTTAAAAAGCTATGCTTGTAAGATCTTTTATTTGGCATTGTAAATATGGTGGCTAGATGGAAAGTTGAAGTTTTAAATTGGATTCCAAGAGATTATAAAGATCTACAAGAAAATGCATGTGAGGTTGATGGATGAAATAAAGAAATTTGTTAATGTGTTGCAGAGAAGAGCAATTAGAGATTGGAGAAATTAATTTTAACTGGAAAAGATCATTAGCATGCAGTGTATTGAAAGTGAATGAAAATGATATTGTTAAAATATGGTAACAAAAAAAATCACCCCCAAAAAATATCCTCCAACGTAAGTATCATCTCTAGAAAAAATTATCTAATAAAGAAATTAAGGTAAACATTACCTTTAGCAGGCTGAAACATATGTCCTCTGGTGGAATAATTTTGAACTACAATGCATAGTTCTCAGTAATACATGTATATTCCACAAAAATTGTGTCACTATTGCAAAGTGTCCTGAATGAAAATTCCTGCAGATAGAACAAAAATTAGGCACTGCTGATACAAATTTTCATTTTAGCTTATGTTTTGCACACATTGACATAATCTGAATTGCCATCTAACACCATCTGCATCTTCAGCATATCTCATGATTGAACACTGTTTATTGCAACGCTGACTTAGGATATTGTTCTTTAGCTGTTGCCTTCTCATTAAGTACTTCATTGCCAATTTTGGAATTTGAAGTTCCTCTATCAATTCCCATGAACATCAAGATTCTACACAAATAGTCAGAATATCTAAAATTTTATTTACTGGCATGATAAGTGTTATTTATATCTGGCATAACCTTATTTTAGTTAGTCGTGTATTAATGCAATTCTCACACCAGTTCTCTGAATGGATTTCAAACACCAGATAGTGTACATGCAATTACTTCATCAAAGTTCCAACTTTATATTTATAGATGTTTACAATTACAGATATTGTCAAATTACCAACTTTACAACTACAATAAAAGAAAAAGTAACAAAATTCGAAAAAAAGTGTTCAAAATTATTCTACTAGAGTGCTTTGTTTCAGATCACTAAAGATAATGTTCACCAAAATTAAATAGTTAAGTTTACACTTAATGATAATGTTTTTATTAATATGTAGAACACATTATTTCATAAATTATGAAATTTTTTACATGAGGATTGTTATTTTCTTAGAAGAAATTCTTTAACTAGAAGCTTATGTGTGATGCAGATATATCATACATTGAAAATTTAAGATAGTCATTAGGTAATTTTTTAGGTTGATTATATAGCTATGAAAAAATTGCCCTGCTACAGTTATAGGTAAAATTTTAATATAATTTTTTTTAACCTTTTATATAATATAAGCTATATTATTGTTGGATACAGAAATTATATCATTATTTTATGCAGACTCTTAAATTTTTTTATGTTATGCAGAGTTTGGAATAATTAGTCAATAAATTCTTTCTACATATTACACAAAAAAGTAAAGCCAAACATTAATCATTACAATCTATTCAAATTTAGATAAAGTTAAGTAGGTATGATGGTATTACAGTCAGTAATAATATTTAATATTAATCAGTTTCAATTTGTTGGATTTTTTAGCACACTTTATTATAGATATTAATATTTAGAGTAAGATTATAAACTTAAATAAGCCCTTTGCATCATTAAAGTAATTAATAGATCAATATTAACTATTTAATAACTTTACAATTATAGAGTGTTTTTATAATCTCAGTGATATTTAGTATATCATAGCAAATTTTGTAGTAAATCATTAAGTATGTACTCTTATTCTTCTCTTTTACTTTCTTTGCATTTCTTCATATATATATATATATATATATATATATATAGAAATATAATATATATATATATATAGTTATATATATATATATATATATATATATATGCTTATAATAACTTTTTTCATATAACCTTTAATGCAAAATTTTTTTAATAAAACTTCCTTATTTTCCTGACAGTTTCGATCCAACAGTCTTCATCAGAGCTTTCTCAAACTTTTTCTGCTTTTAAAAAGCAGAGGAAGTTTTAGAAAGCTCTGATGAAGACCACTGGACAGTCAAAACTTTCAGGAAAATAAAGAAGTTTTTTTAAAAAAAATTTGCATTAAAGTATATATGAAAGAAGTTATTATAAGCAATATATATAAATCATTAAATATAAATTACCTATTAACTCATTTGTACACATTTTTGTATGTGTACCTATGATTAATACTTTTTATTTATTATATGATGTGACACTTGAGAATGCAATGCCACTATAAGAACTTTTATATTTGATTGTGATTGCATTTTAGTAAAAAAAAATTAATTAATAGTGGTATTATGAGAGATTTTTTATTTATTTAAAAATATTATTATTAAACTTCTGATTAATAAACATATAATGTAGTATTATTTAATTTGTTAATATTTTCAATGGTTTTATCATCAAAATACTTTTGAGGTTATCCAAAAGCAATTTAAAAGTTTTAACTATTAAATTAAAATACATTTATCTTCTTCACATGTCTTTGATCGATGTTTCAGTAATGCATTATGGAATAAATGTTTGAAATATATATATATATATATATATATATATTATAAATGTACATAATATGTTTTAAAGTGTATATATATGTAGTTCAGTTAATTATTTGTAATAACATGCTTGAAAAATGGTGCAATGAATACTTCTAAGGTATCCATAATGTAAGAAGTTGGTTCTGAATTATGGGATGATGAATGGTTGTGATAGGAATAAGCTAAGATGAAAGATGCATTGATAAAAATTAAAAAAAAAATTCTAAATAAGATGTAGCAAGTTTGACAATGTATAGTATCTTTTTCTTATAGGAATGTAAAATGTTAATAAATTTATGTTTTTATCTTTACATACATTTGCTTTAGATTTTATTGAATAAATATTATAATGTACATGGATATATTTA
Source organism: Epiperipatus broadwayi (assembly GCA_028023455.1). NCBI lineage: Eukaryota > Metazoa > Onychophora > Udeonychophora > Euonychophora > Peripatidae > Epiperipatus > Epiperipatus broadwayi. The sequence goes on from JAQFVV010000312.1 coordinate 688,815, forward strand.
ACTTCCACTTTAAATTGATTTCATTAATATTCTCAACTTTTACTCACTTAACAATTTAAATATTAATGACAGCAGGACTTACAACATTATTATCTAGCACTACTGAGAGATGGCTTGTCTGAAAATGTTTTTATTTTTAACAAAAATTTTAATATTAAAATTTTACATATATTCTTTATATCAATTTTTTGTTATTGCCTTTTTTTATTATATTACTGATAAGCATTATGTTCAGATGTTTATATGAAAGTTTGTGGTTGTGACACTTTACTTGTAACCATATGTTAATATATCACACAGCATTTTGAATAATGTTATTTTTCTGCTTCTTCAGATACTGCTAGTCTGATCATTGTTAGTACTAACACAGGAATCACATTTATGTGCTTTAGATTTATAAATAACGAATTTAGAGTATTCAGAAATTACCATATGGTAATGGCAAATAATTTCATAGGTAAATGCAGTGCACAAATTAATCTTACTCTCAAGAAAAAATGCAGAAAGAAAGAGCACCATCATATAAATGTTTACTGATGGTTGTCTTTTACTGAAGAGTCAAATTAATTAGAGCATCATCCTATATTCAGTATTTATCATTTTAAAGATTTGAAATTTGAATGGGCAATCAAGTAATGCCTGGAGAAGAAAGCAGAATAATATCACAAGAAACATTGTGTTGTACCGCAACTGTGTTCCTCCAACAAATTGATATATTGGAAAAGTTTAAATAAAGTTATTTTCACCCATTTTCAATGATCGCTTTTATTTCCACATTTAATAATAACAATAATGTTGACTATTTGCTCCTTGTCATATCTGACCTTGCCTTTAGAAGTGGACTATTTTAGATTCCTTACCTGATTGGCTAGCACCCAGTTGCTATCCAAAGAGATTAAATCCTTCACTGGGGTTTGTGCACCAAATCCGCATGTTTCCAGTAAGATAGGGGATCTGCCATTAAATATTCAGCCTTTTGAAGGCAAGGCAGAGAACAATAAGCCTAATGCAAACACAACACTCCTATATCTTATTTATATATTTATTTTACTTAAATCCAAAAGTGAATGCTATTAAACTGGAAATAATACATAAATTAACTATCAAATGAAGTTAAAATAGATTAGTCAATCATATTGTCAGTAATATATTTTCCATATTTGCCATCATTTTAAAATTTAATCAACCAATCAGCCTTTCCAACATAATTTTTTCTTGGCTTACAACACTACTTTAAATTCTCAGCTAGTATTGATAGTTCTAAACTATTTTACTTTCAAGTATTTTAAACAAATGTTTCAAGTAAAATAATTTTGTCTTACTGAAATTTGTTATGTATAATTTCATTGAATTTAGTAGATATATTTTTGTTAATTCTGATTCTGGAAATTGAAATGATTAACAAAAAATTATGAAACATTTAATGTATTACTTTTCTTACTAAGATTACGAACGGAGAAAAAGCTGGAATTATCCAATCAGAAACGATTTTAAAACTTGTTTACTTTTTGATTGTGTGGATTTTTTAATAGTTTGATTATCATCAAATCTTCTGGAAGATTTAAAAATTTCTCAGTATCCAGAATTCTTTTATTTAATGTGATTTTATAATTTGTGGAGAAAAAATGTTTAATATTGATGACTTTAATTTATGATCATACAAAGTTTACTTTGCAATAAAATTACTTTAATTAAATACTTGAAGAAAAAGGCAGCCGACTATTGTCTATCTTTAGTTAATTGATTATAAATATTCTAAAAACTTTAATATAGAAATAAAATATTGAAGCTAAAGTTCTTTGGCTCAAACGCATTTCTAACTATTCTGTTTTCAAACATCACACGATTTACTAATCAATGTATTGTTCTATTATCTTTATATTACTTTAAGCCAGTGGTATTCAATCTATGGAACGGGGTCACGAAAAATTACCCTGGGGTCGCAAGATAGATGAAAAAATTGTAAATAAATTTAATTGATTACAGATACATCATTGACAAAAAATTTTGAGAAAAGATATTAATTTTTAAAATGTGAAATTTCATTAAATTCTAGAAGATTAATCCCTTTTAAAAACGACAACTTCAAAGAGATAGACGTTTGGATATGTCTCGGATGACATCGTGTAACATCGCTTTCATCAAATCACATGACTTGGCAAACAAGTGATGACAGTGCATATTCTATTACCTAGTCCTAAATTTTGAGCAATTATAATTAGATTATTGATTTTTTGAATTTTGGGTCAGCATGTTACCTCGATGTCCCATGCGGGGTCGGACTGCTAAAATGTTTGAATACCACTGCTCTAAGGGATTTGATGCAGTAAGAGAATGGAAGACTCAAGAATCAAAGTTCCAAAGATCACCGCTTGGTTTCACTGTTTCCGGTGTTCAGTCTACATTTGACTTTCAACGTGACACACCATTCTATTTGTGTGATTGCTATACACCTGGGTCTCTTTTTACGCGGACTTATTTAACACGATTTTGAAGTTACGTGATTCGTATTTCACCGGAATTGTGTTAAATAAGTCCGCATAAAAAGAGACCCACGTGTATGAACTCCGATAATGCGCTATTACTTTAAATAATAAATTTCGTGCACTAACATTATATTGAAAGTAATAGCACATTATTGGAATTCGACTTTCATCTTAGTAATTTCAATATTTTCAGTGCTTTATAATAGTAAGATTTTATGCAATAATGAAATTAAAATCATAATTTCCACATTTTATGTATACACGCATTAAATTTTACAAGATTATAATGTAAATTTGTTCAAACATTGTACGTATTAATTTTGCATTTTAAATCACGTTCTGTTTTTGCTTTTTAAAAAAGAACGTAATCAATTATTAATCATTTAGGGTCCACAAGTTTATTTTTAAAAGGTCAGTAATAGCAGTGGGCATAATTAAATTTGACAATTAAAAATTAAAATCTGATTTTTAATTGTAAATAACAGTTTAAAAATTACTTATTGTGACTTGAAATTAATGTGAAATTTGATTTTTAAACCAAATTGAAAATTAAAGACAAAAATAAGAATTTAATTTTTAGTTGTTAGTTTCATAAACAATTAATAAATTCATTGTCTCAAAGATTAATTACTAATTACGTTGTCATCAGAAAACCACTGTTACAACATGAGTGTGAAGTTGGCGCTAGTTGTTTGCAAACAAACGTGTATAAAAAATGTAAATTACTGTACTTTAAATTATGCATAAAAATATATTATTTTGAATCAAATTAAATATTATAGTTAAAAAAAGTTTGTCTTGTATCAATTTTTTTTAAATTTGAAATTTTTTATTAGTCATATTTTATTTCCTTATATTTTTTTGCGCGAATTTTAAAGTAATTTTACGTTGGTGCTTTGCTTTTATGCGAATTTTGAAAAATCACAGACCGCATCCCCCCTTTTTCAATGTAAGTTATGTCTATTTTTGCGTGATTTAGTTTGCCCGTGTTTTCTGAGGAACCTATCTATCGCGTAAAACGAGACCCAGGTGTATTTGAAAATCAATAAAATCCTGGGATTATCAGCATCAGTATTTTTTTATGCATTAATTCATGTAAAAATTAAAATTTGACAGGATGAAATATAATTTTTATGTCTGAAAGTGATATTATAGAAAGACAGTGTCTTCAAAACAGTGAATTAACATTTGTTTTATTTCTCTCAAAAGTTAACTTTTGTCTATCATTTGAGTGTGTGGGTTAGGAAAATATTTGTAGAAACGTTTTTCACTGAATCATCAATTCCCATTACAGTATCTTTTTTTGTAATCTAGTTAGCTTATTGGAGACTGTTTCTCTAGAATATTAATTCTTTATAGACAAAAAAAAAAACATTTATTTGAAACATTTTCTTAAAACAAAAAAAAATGATTTTTTAACGAATTACTTTTTTTTTATGAAGAAAGTTATTTATAAAAATCGTATTTGTATTCAAAAATTATTACAGTTTTGTTCCTTTCGTAAGAATTCCAATTTAAAAACCTGTATAGAAACATATAATAATAACAAGATATCACATGACTTTATATCCACTTACGTCATAACAAAAGCTTGAGAAAGGACTGCTTATAAGTGCCATTGCTTTTTGTAATTTCTCTATAAGGAGTTTTGTGCTTTAATAAAGTAAACCAATCTATACAATTCTGTACTTTGTGTAGCGTATATTTAGCAAAATATGCATGATTGATGGCCATATAATTTCATTTATAGTGACTGACATCTATGATTTTTTAACCAAGATTATTAATACCAAATTGGAATACACCGTTTTAAACCAGCAAGCATCACATGATCACATGAGCACAGGTGGCACTACTGTATGGAGTTTTGCTTTGCTTTGTTTAATACACCATTTTATGATGTGTTTAAATAGAGCAGAATTGATAGCAATAAAGTGGCAGATTGAGCAAAGTAGAGCAAAAACATAATCTTAGTTTAGTCAAATTAATATCTATTCATCAGAATATCCTGTGACATTTCAGTATAAGACATTTGACACTTAATATATATTTATATGGATGTCATGTGACATTTGAGCATTTAATATGGAATCATCAGAATATCATGTGACATTGGAGCACTAATGTCTCCACCAATTGATTTGATGTGGAACAATTTATATGCATACTTTATTTTAATAAGACATTGACATTTGTTTTTTGCTGATCTTAAAATATTCTTATTTTCCAAATTTTTTGTAGAAGTTATATGTTTTTGCCTCTCCTAACTTGATTCTTTTTTTGATCCCTATATTAAATATATTTATCGACTTTAAAACTCTTTGCAAACAATAAGTGATTGATAAACCTGTGTAAGACATCTTATATTCAGGTTGATCAATATCACTTTCTCTTTTTATTATACACCAGTGCCTTCTAGTGTAAGCTTGAGTAATCAGTAACACTAGATGCTAATGCTATATTCATATTCTCAGAACAATTTCTTCATATTGACATTCAGCAGTGGATCTTTAATTATGAAGCTAATAGCCTGAAATTCAAAAATATGATCACTAAGTATACATTTTCCAGATCTCACTTTATATTAATTATAGGCAACTTTTACTCTTTGAATAGAATTACATATTTATTACATGATTTTCTCTGCTTACATTCAACATCTTCTTTTAGAGCCAGTAAATACTCTATTTACACTACTTCAGAGACATTTACCATATATCAATTAACCTAGATTCTTATACAGAGTTCAAGATAATTTATTAATCCAACATCAACATAAGATATCTTTTATTTTGCTGTTCCTTTACATATTGTTAAGCATAACTAATCATAAAATTAATTTCTCAATTTGAATAGAGTTTATGGTAAAATAAAATTATTTTTTGCATATAAACAGCAAACATTGTTTTTAAAATGATTAATTCAACTAAAATATTTTTATTAAATGACTAAATATCATATGACTACTGGAGGATTGTATTAGATCCTAAGATTTAGGTGCAGTGCTCTCAGATCCAAGGCTCCTCACTGATGAAAGCTACAAGTTAGAAACTAGTCTGGGCATATTGGATGAGTAGGCACTAGATAGGGATTTTATGCACAAATCTTCCTGAATCCATTGATCATTCTGCCTTGCACTGAGTGGTGCTACTCTATGAGATAGTTTTGCCTCTGTGTAAAATATTTTTAAAAAATGAATTTGTCATGTAAAATTTTAAAAAGTTTACAATCTGATTTTACTATAATAATAATATACTGTAGTCATTCCAATCGTGTCATGCGGCCACTAGGCAACACTGCAGTACCATCAACAACTGCCACTACCTAATATACATTCTCATTTTTAACACATTAATATAAATATACCAGAAATAGTGTTTATATTATACATATAATATATTTCAAATTTTATAATTATAATATGTATAAATTAATAAAAATCTATTTCAAATAATAACTCTATAGAAATAAATTTAAAAAATTAGCATTACCTTCTTAGTACTTTGAAAAAAGATTCATAAAAATTCTCAAGCTAATACTTGCACTTCAAAATTTTCTTATTTTTTTAATTATGTATGCCATCTATTGGCAGAAATAACAATTAAATATAAATTCCATTAGTTTTCAAATGAAACCATTCAATGCAGAATTTCACTTAAACTTTTTGAGATAACGTTTATGACTTATGCCAAGACAGAAATATCACAATGGACTATTGCACTTTTAGCAGATAAAAGCATAAGAAATTATAATAAAATCATAGTTACACAAATTTTTCTAGTTATTTAATAATTGCAGCACTTTATGATCAGTATGCCTCCTAACCATAGTTTTTCCAAGATGGGTGATTCCAGCCATTTAAAGATATCTGAATGATTCATCAGACAGTAGTGGTTTGCATTCCAATAGAATACATTCAATAAAAATGAGGAGGCAATGGAATCATAAAAAATGGAAAAACTCTTCATACATCTTTCTTTTGTTGTGTAACATAGAGATGAAGTTATAGTGATTTATTTATTTTTCAAAATGACTTGATATATAAAATTCATGTTATAACTGACCTGTTGTTAAATCCACTGATAAGTTTTAACAAGAAAGTATTTGCATATGAGTGTTTAATGCATTATCAGGAAATCCAGCATGTATTTGAAGGTGTAAGAATTTATTTACAATATAATTTAATGAATGGCATATGTATGAAATTTAATTTAGATTGCTTCTAAATAATGTATCAAACAATTAAAACAGTGCAAATGCAATAAATATTTAAAAATTTTATTTCACATTTGATATCTTTAATGTTATAGATTATGGATCATACATGCAAGGCAAATTATGCTAATATTGCTTCAATAAAACAGCAATTTAAACGTGTATTTTTATATATTTTATTACATATCTACTGCATATGTCTGTATTTTTATAGTGCTTACTAATAATAAAATCATAGCAGGTTTGTGTTTTGAAGCATACAGTGCCTTTTTTTTATTGCAAATTAACAAAACTAGAAGAATGAAATTGTAAAAACAGCTGCTAATATTTAGTTATATCTATAAAATCATCTGTGTTAAGGTTCTGCATAGTTTAATACATTAATAGAGGTATGGCATTTTGGAATATAATGTTCTTATTTTTTATATTCGACTCTTTCTATCATCTAATATGTGTATTGAATGTATTTAGAAAAATTTAACTTTATTTAAATATTCCAAATACATTCAACTGTTAGTAGCATGTCAAATAGGTTAGTATCTGCACAATTATTAGAGAGGTATTATCCCCCCCCCTTCTTTAGGTGTTGCTGGCCTGACCAGTGACAGTACTATAATAACTTGTTTGATGTGCTATTACTAAAATTTAAATGTATTTGGAATATTTAAATAAAGTTAAATTTTTCTAAAGACATTCAATATATATATATATATATAATTAGATGATGGAAATAGTCCAATATAAAAATATAACTAGAACACCATCATCACAAACCTTTAGGAAAACAATACTGTTCTTATTCAAGCACTTCTAGCATCCAAACATTTTATTGGCTCCCAAATAGTAAAGCCATTGGATTATATTTGTCTGTATTATTTGATAAATAAGGCATGTATTAATAAGTAAAATTATTTAAATAAGAGCATACTAAATTAAAACTTTTAAATGATTTTTAATTACATATCAATATTGTTTTTAATTATTTATTTCTTGATAAATTTAATTTAATATTTGATAATCTAATATCAAATACTTATATCTAATGCTGATCAAAAACCAAACCCCAGTTTATTTGTTTCATTAATATTTTAATATTTGTTATTTTATAGAAAAGTCATTGCATACTTGGTGATGTTGATGAAATTCTAATAATACAAATATTACAAAGAATTTTGATTCGAGCAAAAGAAATTTGACTTTTTCAATTGTAAAAATTGTTATAATTTTTGATAATTTTCTATTCCTATTATGATAAATAAATCACAAATTTTAATGTTTTATAGATAATATTATGGCTGAACCTAATAAAAAATATAAACAGTATAATATTGAATATTTAAATTATGACTTTATTCAGTTGCCTACAAACAATAGATTACCAATGAGCCTGATTTTTCAAAAAGGTTTTATAAAATAAAGAGCTATTAATTCATGAAAACTACAAGAACATGATAAGAATGATGAGAATCTATCTTATATTCAAGCATTTAAAAATTTTGGACAGATCCAGCATTCAAAAACTTTTTAAATATCCTCCAATAAAAATGTCAATGGATTGTGTGCTTCTTACAATTTCATTACTCAACCAGAAATGACAAACTAATTCTGATATTTATTTGTGAGTTAATATAAACTATGCTAGACAGGTCAGCAATTGGTATTACCAAGAAATGTTCTTTGAGCAATAATACAATGCAAAGGTAAGTTGAATGAATAGCACCAATTTATTGAAAACTTGTTATGTAAGCATTTCAAAACATCTAAGTTTTCTATGCAATTTGACGAATCAACTTTTGCAGGAAATGAAGCGTTAATTTTAGCATATGTGCAAGTCATAAAAAAATTGTGAAGAATTATTATTTAATAAAAATTTGCAAACTGGTATTAAAGAAAAATCAATATTTCTTGCATTGAAAGACTTTTTTAAAGGAAAAGTAATCTCCTGAAGTAATATCTTGATAGGTGCTACTGATGGTGTTCCACCAATGATAGACTTCCACAGAAGTTTTTATGCCTATTTAAAAAAAATTTTCTAAATCTATTCACTGTATACTGTTATACATTATTAATATTTAGTTGTCAAAAATCTAAATACCTACATAGATTATTATATAAGACTATTAAAACAATTTACAAAATCAGAAGCAATTCATTAAATGACAAATTATTTGAACAACTTTATATTGAAATCAATAAAAAATTCAGTAATATGCTGATTGATATGGAAGTTTATTGACTCTCGAAAGATCTCATTTCAAATGCATTTTATAAACTCCTTGACTCATTGCTAGAAGTTCTAAGAAAAAAGACAATGCTTTACAAACCAACTTTATTATTTTCCAAAATGGCATTGCTTATTTGAAAAACTTATTTAATCAATACTGAATTTAAACAAAAACTATTCTTTCTGTATCTGTTGTTAAACTTTTATGTAAATGAAATATGGAACAAGAAAAAATCATCCAGTTTCCAAATTTACCACCAGAAAAATATATAATAAAGACTTTCTTATCTATTGTCTGCACTTGGAGGCTCTTAATTTTGACTTTGATAAATGATTAAATGATATTTTTAAAATGTAAATAACTATTTGAGTTTTTGAATATATCCAATTGTCATATGGACTGAATACAAACACAGAACAATCTCCAAAACCACAAGAAGATCTGATAGAAGTAACAACAAATGAGAAATTTAAATTTCAAGATGTCCACTAATAGTTCTGGCTTCAAAATAGAAACCTAAACTTTGCTTTTATTGGATATAGTAAAAAAGTTTTTAATTGCATTTTTTTCCAACATATTTAATAGAACATGAGTTGGGTTCCTATATAAATTTTTTAAATTAAAAAAAAATTGGTTGCAATTATAGATAATCATAATGATTCAAGTCTGCTATTGACAAAATTGGAGTCAAATATTAGTAAATGATAGCAATATTCCAGATTCTTATTTCTCATTATAATTACTTTAATGCTAATGATTTTTATGTTAATATTATCTTTCATTATTTTAATTTCCTGTGTATGATGTGAATGTTATTATAACTAATTTTAAAAAATAATAACTGAAACACAGGCTTATTATATACCTGTGTGATACACTCAAGCACATATATGCTGAAAAGATAATAATCACCAATATACGTATTTCATGCTAAAACGCAATCATCAGTTGGTCCAGCATATATGTGCTTGAGTTTATCACTGTTATTAGATAGAGTGGAGAGTGATGGGTCATCTGAAAGTCTATTTAAAAAATAATATAATTTCAAACTTTAGGATGTCTTATCTTCAACAAGATCTTTTTTGCTATGTTGTACAAAATAGATTGAATTATAAATTCATGAAAGAATGTAAAATTGTTACTACATCTTTCTGTTTGTTCACTTAAAGAAGATAGATTTTCAGGTGATCACTCGTTTCTGAAAATAAGGCAATAGATCAAATAAGTTTGGTGACCTCTGCTCTAAATAGGGAAATATTTGATTAAATTATCTTAAATAAATGGCAAAAATTGAAAAATTACTAACTGAATTATACATGTAATCTTAAGAATGATTGGTTAACATACAGGTATTCATATTTCACTTTATCACAAAAAATGGATAGTAAAGATCCTCTTTACATCATACACCTCACTTTTCAAAATCTTGTACCAAAAAAAAAAAAGAATTTTTTTTTATTTAATTTAACAATCAAAACGTAAGAATTGACATTATCTCAATTCTGAATTATTGATTCAATTAACTATTGTTAATATAATTTTTAAATAGTTATTTATAGAATTTGTATTAATTTTGTTGCTGAATATAAAACCCACTCCAAGAGAAATCTGATCATGACAAATAGTTACTCACTTGAGAATTTATGTCATAATCATATATTAAGAATTATCACTAGAGATTTGATCCTGAAATCTTTAGTTTTTATTATTGCAATAGATTATATACGACTCTGGTAAAAATAAATGCAAACAAGACCAAAGTGTCTATATAGGTTAAAAATAAATGTCAAATATTATGACATATTAAAAGCATAAAAAGAGAACGTAATCTATATTTAAAAATACACTTTCAATAAAAGTTATATATATACAATTTCTCCACAAATGGATATTGTATAAACACATTTTGGCTACCGAATTTCAATTTTAAACTCTATTATTTATTTATTTTTAATCTGAATTTTTTTAAAAAGTTATTACCGGGATCAGAATATAAAAGAATACATTCCAGAAGTAAAGATTTCTAGATTGTTTTTTTAGATTTTTAGTTTGCAGTAAAGTAAAAAAAAAAAAAAGTGGGTTGTTTAGAACAATCATGTGAAAATCTGAACATTTATGTCCCAAATGGCATATATTCTTTAAAAAAACTAATTGGGTTTAATTAAAATATAGTAGCTGATTATCTTCAGTTGGTGTTTAAAAAAATCAATTTTATTCTAGGAGTTATATGTTTGTCTTTTTTTTTTTACTCGATTCTATTTTAATCCCTAATTTATATCTATTTATAAATTTAAAACCTTTTATAAATAAAAAAAATTATAAGATAAAATATATTCAAGTTGATTGTTGCAAATTCTTATCAACTTTCCAAAAACTTTTAGACAGTCTAATTAAAATGCTTCATAATTAACATGTTTATTATGAATATGTTGAGTCATATTGTAGTGTATTTAATTGAAACTTTGAACAATGTATAAATTCATTTCAAAACAATGTTTTGCCTTCAAATTTAAATGATTTTTTTTTGCCCTATAATAACTGATGCAATGATAAAATAGTGGACTGAAAAACGAAAAAAAGATCTTCAATAAAGTTAAAAAAAAATTAGACAATTGCCACCTTTATGCTCAAATGTCATATGATTTCTTGAATGATAGTATATAAGCAATTTATTTTTTGTATAAATAAATTGTGCATAAACATCTGAGTATGTATATATCTATCAAAATAAACAAAGGCAGCATTCAGTTCTAGTATCATCTTCACTGAGCTTGATTAATCAGTTCATTTCAATATTTAAAAGTAGGTTTATGCTTTACTTTGCCTATATATATATATAATGATATTCTTATTCGATATCTGTATTTCTTCAAAGTTATATACTTGTAATCTTGTAAATGAATATTAATAAATACAGTAACCAAATATATGTAAAATACAACTTTAAAAACTTTTACCCACTTAGGAACGCTGTCGACTATCTTTGTAGCCCTAGAAAGTGTTAGTTGAAAAAGACTATGAAGATAGTCAAAAGTGCTCCTAAGTGGATAAAAGTTTTTTAAAGTTGTACTTTACATATATTTGGTTAATGTATTTATTAATATTCAATTACAAGATTATATATATATGTCAATTTTCATGTCAGAAAAATCACTGACAGATGTCAATAGACAGTAATCAATGTAAATAGTAAATTGTAAATCCTTTCTGCATTCAAATGTGTTTGACATCTGATGGTGATTTTTCTGATATATTATATTTAATGTTTTCATGGTTATATTATGTAAATAAAGTAGTTTTGGAGTTCAACCGTGTGTCATTTTTGCATACTTCCCAAATGTTTCAATGAAATAGCATCTTCCATTGTATATATATATCAGATAAAACAAATATATATAATAAGCCTGTATTTCAATTATTACATAGTAGAGATGTCTGCCCATCCCTCGTATATGTATTAAATGAATTATGTCCTGTACATGAGAGGTCAGATTGACTTTAGGTCAACATGGCAGCCTTTCAGCATTCCATCATCAGATTTTCAATTGGATGGATGGTTGAAGAGTTGAAATATAGAATGGATTGGAACCTGTACTTTAAAGTATGAAGATTGGCTATCTTAATATATATCTGAGCACTTATTGCATATATGTGTAGAGATGATAATCTGAACCAACTGAATGATTGCTGGTTTAGCATGAAATATGTATATTGGTGATTATTTATCTTTTTGACATACATGTGTTCAAGTGTATCAGTGTTATGAGATAGAGTGGAGAGTAGTGGGCTGTGTGAAAGTCTGTGCTCATATACCATATATAATACTAAAATATTCTGGAATAACTTCTACAATATTCAATATAGAAACATAAAAATGTAAATAATAGCTACAGCCAGCTACAGCAATGTATGTCATCCTGAGTAGCATTTAACAATTAAAATTTAAATTTAAAAAATCTTACTAAAGTCACACAACATTAATGGTCCCATGCAAATAACCAACTCTTCATAATTTATGTGCATTAATACAATTATATTGTTTATTTATAAAGTATGGTTCCTTAATTTTCTTCTTCTTCAAATTGTTTTGCACATGTAAAATAAAAACATTATCAATGCAAAAATTTTCATTACAAATAATGATATGTTTTGCAAATACAGATTTAAATCCATCCACAGAATATTTCAATTCATTATATAAAAGTTCATGTTAAAGAATTCACTTTTTCAGTGCATAATCTGACTCAAAATACTCAATATTGAAATATATGCTAATGAATTACTGAATGTAGAATATATTAGGAGAGATGTTTTATTTACATTATATAAATTTATACATAGATGGAGGAAAAAAATATTGAAGACAAAACATGGATTTACATTAGTATATATAAATAATATTGTGTGTAGTAAGATTACATTATTAGTTTCATTTCATTTTAATGCTCCACTTAATGTTGGATCAATAGATTAATTATTAATACAAAAGATGCTGTTGATAAAATTAACAAATGTACCATTATTTATAAAATGATGCAGGTTCAGTTACATTGGTGAGTTAAAATGTGTATTGAAAAAGAGAATTCACAAACATGAACTTTTATATAATAAACCAGATGCACCTGGCCTCATAAAGGCTCATGTTTTTTTTAATTGATAGCTTTAAAAAAAAATTAGGATTTAATGTAAATAAAAGATTTTAAATGAAAGGAAGACCAGTCTGAAGAATTGTTGTTACTGCAGAATGTAAAAACTCTTGGATTTCAGCTCATTGTTTTTGTAGTGATTGATTGCTTTAACAAATTTTATTAAAGATTTAATGTAAATTAAACAAAACATTTTAATATTATATAAATAAATTTTCAAATTTTAATAAAGCTAAATTAAATTTTACATGTTTAATTATACCTGTTATATTTGATGGTGCAAATATACATTTACTGAAAGGTCCTCTGAATAAAATTTTTCATTTTTTTGATAGCATCATGATAATCATATATTTTAGCTTTATTAATAGTTACCATTTTTTAATATTAGAATACAAAAACATGTAAAACTCTCCATGCAGTAGTGCCACTCAGTGCAAGCCAGAGTAATTAATGGATGCCAAAAGGCTTGCAATGAGTGGCACTACTGTATGGATAGGTTTACATGTTTTAATAACAGTTATGAGCAAGCATAGAAAATGTTGATCATGTGGTGTTTAGTGGTTTAATACAAAAACATCTAACATTTTTTATATTGTTTTATTAAATATAATATTTGTATTTTTTTTTAATTGGTTGCTTTACAATTTTTTAAAAATGTAATCTATATATGTTTTTTTATATTAAACATTGCTAAATATGTCATTCATCTGAACTATATTAGGGTTGATAGACCATGAAAGCATGAATCATCTTAACACTAAATTATGAATCAGCATTTGTGAATGTTTCTGCAGCTCTCTGGGAACCTTTGCCATGAAATATATATATTATAATGAAATAGTGTAAAAGCACTCATACTAATTTTTCCCCAATGTTTTTTATTTAATGGCAGAATTACTTTCTTTGCATAAATGTAGTGGGTGAGACATGACATTGGATAAACATTCATACATTAATGCATCAGATAATAAAGAAAATAGGGATTTTATATATAAGATTGTGATTCTGTGGATGGATTTAAATCTGCATTTTCTGAGCATTCAGTTATTTGTAATGGAAAGGTTTGCTTTGATAGTGTTTTTATTTTACACATGAAAAGCAATTTGAAGAAAATAAAAATTAAAGAGTCATATTTTATAAATATGACAGGCAATGTATTAAATAAAAAATATAATGGTGTTAATATACATAAATTATGGAAAGTTGGCCATTTACGAGAGAATGTTAGTGTTATGTGACTTTAATAAGATTATTTAAAAAAATTTAACTGTTAAATGCTACTTAGGATAGTATGCATTGCTGCAGACTGGCTATAGCTATTATTTATATATTTTTATATTGATATATAAAATAGTATAAAGTTTATTCCAGAGAATTTTATTTACATATATATTAATTGATAAAATATCTAATCATCATTAAAAATAGTTGTATTCAGTTCTCAAAATTTCTATAACTTACAAACTGAATATTTTGATGCCATAAGAAGTCAGACCAGATCATAGGGCAGATACTAACTTTAATATAAAACATATAATTGTTAATTAGAGAAGATATAAATTAGTATTAAAGTTCATCGGCTTAACGTTTTCGAGGATCCATGCCTCATATTCATAGCCTTCATAAAATGTATAATATATAATATAATTTGCCCCACATCATGACCACTACCCTTGACTTTACCGAAAAGATTTTCATTTCTGTAGAAGCTATTACTCCCCTCTATCAAATTTCCATTTTACTTCAGTCTAAATCAATTCTGTTCAAGATATTTTAATTTTGTCACCTTATTCTTTCGCATTACTTTATGCTTCATTTAATTTATAGCCATTTATACATATTATTTTATAAATTATATTTTTATTTCATCTTCATCACATAATTATTAAGTATACATTCGCACATCTTATTAATTGCTTTAATTATAAAAAGAATAAAGAACTATTAAGTTTAATAATAATAATAATAATAATAATAATAATAATAATAATAATAATAATAATAATAATAATAATAATAATAATAATTAGTAAATATAAACGTACACAAATAAGCAAGGTTAAATCTGATAATTTTTCATTTTGACATACATATCAAAGCGTTCATATTTTTGCTTTTATTTGCATATATATAATTGGATCGGTGCAACAGCTTTCAAATATCAAATCTATTAGTAAACAGAATGAGTCAACCAAATTTTCATTCAGTTAATGATATTCTATGTGTTATATCTTCATTTGATTCACAACATTAATTAAAATGCTCTAGAAATATATAGATAAATTAGTCACTACTTATGTTGATGCGCACATCTAATATCCTAATATATTTCTGATAATAATAAAAATCCGTAATGACATTTACCTTTTTAAAATCTTTTTTTTTTTTAAAATCTACAAAATAATGTTATTTAAAACTGTTGCCGAAATAATACAAAAGATTACTAAAATAAAACTTTTA
Source organism: Epiperipatus broadwayi (assembly GCA_028023455.1). Classification (NCBI taxonomy): domain Eukaryota; kingdom Metazoa; phylum Onychophora; class Udeonychophora; order Euonychophora; family Peripatidae; genus Epiperipatus; species Epiperipatus broadwayi. The sequence goes on from JAQFVV010000312.1 coordinate 704,850, forward strand.
ACATTTTCAAAATACAAATATAAGGAAAAAATAATGTAAAATTATTATTAATTATGGTCTCTTTTATATATATGTACTATAAATTATATCACATCTGGGCTATATTTTAGAAGTTATATATTATTTAATGTATTCAAATTTTTCACCTTATTTCTCTTCAAATATTAGATATGTTATACCACAGTTTTTGCGCACATTTTTTTTTTTTGTTGGTAATAATTTAATCATGTTTAACTCTATAAACTTTATTTCTTTCCTGATTATTTTATAATTCAATACAAAAGCATAGTTCTTACAAATCTGACTTTATCTAGTTCTATGAATATGACCTGCTTAGTCAAAAGCAGTATTAATCTGTAGTTAATTTGTAATACTGTTATATTTTCTTTTTTAACTAAACTCTGTATTGAATTTATCATGTTTAGTTTTTTTTCTTTTTGCCTACTTGCTTTTTTATAGTTTAATTAATATGTGTTGCTCAAGAGTTACAAGTTTTAAAGATTTGGTTCAATTTTTATCTTGGACCAAAGAATCATTTCAGGGTCTTTCCAGACATCTGATTTTTCCATCATAGATAAGTTGATTTCCTCATGCTTTTGAAGGCACTCAATGGTATTTATCCACTTATCTTATGAATAATTAGACTTTTGTATACATAAGATACAAACTTGAAGATTTTGATTTTTAAGATTCTCGGCTTACTCCAGTTGCAGTGAATGATTCTTGAATTTAGATCATTTATGTTTTTTACATGTATGCGACCTTGTGTATTGGTCATATAAGATAAAGTGAGTAGCTGAAGGGAGCTTGCAAGTCTGTGTTCAAATTCTCTATAATTAGTCATTGATATGTAACTGTTCCTGCAATCTAATCTTAACTAAAAGCTCTCTTTTTATTTTTCCAAGTGATCAGGCAAGACACAACCTTTTTTCAATTCTTTTATTTTTAAGTTACAATTTTTTTCCTGTAATCTGGTATTTGCAATATCATGTATGATAATCTTAATCATAATATGTTTTTTTTTTTATTCATGTTTATACTTAATAAAAAAAAATATTTTACTCAAATTACAAAAAAAAAAGAAGACTTTTATTATAAATTTCATTTTGCTTTTCCAGAAACCATAATTATTTGTGTAATTTGTGTATACACAATATATACCCAGATATATTTATAAATATGAATATATATTTATACAGTATATGAAAAATAATATTATTAATTATGGATATCTCCATTTTTTTCTTTACAACTAATGAAAATTATCTTTATTAAAAAGTATATGTTTTATAATAATTTTGAATAAAAGTGTTATTGCTATTAATTTCCTCCCTACATTGCTTCTGCAGAAATAGAGTGACTGTCTCTGCATCTCAATGTTTATAGATCGAAGCTCACTATGTTATTTCCTGAGCAATAAACCATTCATTATTTTTTACTACAACAAAATAAATCTTGTATTAAAGATTTGCAGAGGTCCCTACTCTCGTTTTTTCAGGAGCATAGTTTTAAGGTTGTAGCCTTAATATATATTACTTTAAACTAACGAGTATGCGCTTTATAAATATAATTATTACAACAGTAAAAAAAATTATCAATTACTCTTCTTCACTTATAATATTCAATTATTTAAATATAAAACTAAAATTGATTAAGTAATCGTTCTTTTAAAAACATTATTATATTTGTGTTTTCCTGAACGCTTGTGAAGATGGTGCTCTAGTTGTATTTTTATATTGGACTATTTCCACCATCTAATATGTGTATTGAATGTCTTGAGAAAAATATAAAAATACAATTATTATATTTGCTTTATTTAAACATGAAACTAAAATTCCTAAAGTGTTTATTGTTTATGTTATGGAGATATTGAAGCAAATAATTTAGGCTTAACAATCTCACTTTTTAGTCCACATATTTTGTTTATGGGCATTTTACCTGGAACAAAGATTCATCTTATTTATCAATTTATTATTTATGTAAGTGTGTACTGCATATAAAGTCATAATTTACAAGTAAATAAAGACACATTTTTATATTGAAAAACATTAATGTTTTTGTGTTACTAGTATACAGATTATAAATATACTTCGTAATATAAAATCAGTCTAAATAAATTTCTCCAAATAGAAGTCAATACTGTCTGAAGTATATTGTATTACAAATAGAGTGTAATGTTTTACATATTGACTTTTGTAAATGTTTTACTAAAAGATTAAATTTATTTTAAAAGTTGGTAGTGAATTTGCGGTGATAAATAAATAGTCTGACAGAAGGCTCCTTAGAAAAAACAAATTCGGCGATCCTTAATATGTTGCAAATCCATTATGGTGATTTGGAATGTCAAAGCAGTAAATTTTCTTTGAGTCTAATTGAAAAGAGAGAGAAAAGTGACATATGAACGATAAGCAGGAAGCAGGTGAATTGAAAAAAAAAAAAGTTTTTTAATTAATATAGTAGTTTATAAACTTAAAAGATTTATGGGAGAAAAAAAACTTTTACCAAAAAACTCTTTACATGTAGTGCGTGTGTGTATATGTACAACAAATATACATAATTTCAGTCAGTTACTTGAAAAGCCAAAATGTACTGAGCATCAGTGAATATCATGTCATCTCCCTAACAACTAACCATACGATTGTATATTGTGTGTAGTTTATCAAAGTGAATATTTATTCAAACTAGAAAAAAATAAAAAAATTGGATATTTAAACCAGAGTCTGTTCTTCCACTGGAATAGTATTAAATGTTATAATTTAACAAAAAAATGAAAATGTAAAAGCTTAATTATGATTGGATTAAATTTATTTACAAGTACTTAATTATGATTGTTAACTATTAAAAAATATTTAAAATATAAATATTTGACATGCAAAATATGATGATATCTTAGGTGTAAAACACTGGTTTATCATTTTTAAAGATTACAAAGATGGATTTCTAAGGGTGCTATCGATATCATCGTTTTCTATCCATTTTTTACACACTCATTCTAAATACCTCATTTCCAGTTACTGAACACCTCGTTTATTAATAGCAACAAATGTTTTATGACTTTAACTTCTTTTAGGATATAGTGATATAGGGGAAATTATTGAACCTCACCTTTGAACTAACTATTACTAACCAATTATGAATTTTGAATTAAAATGTGAAATTAGTTTAAGGAACGATTTATCAATTAAAATCTTGGACACAATAATATTTTCAACTTATTATATCCACTTTTTATATATAATCTACATTTTTAATTAAACTGAATAACAAGCTTAGTATACAATAAACATTGCTTTGACGACTATAACAAAATAGTTAAAGCTGTCAAAATTTGATTGCATGGTGATAATAAACATAAATGTAGTTTAAACTAAGTGATTTAAGCAAGTAACACTACTGATACAGTTATATACACAATAGTCTATTCTGTAATGCTTCACTATGATACAATCATAATGATTATGTTACAAAACCTAAACATTGACCTTTAGAAGTATAATTAAATCATACTCATGTAATTAACTTTAATTGCCAGTTAATATTAGTTTATATAAACTTATACAGTTATTCAATATTTATTATTAAGTTATATTGTCTCTATATTTACTTGAAAACACAATAGAACTTGTTTAGTAGAATATAAATTTTGCTGACAGTAGAATAAAAAATGAAAGTAACATATAGTCATTCTCAGTTAAGATTACAGTCAGAAATATTCTCTTCAGAAAAAAATGTAAAAATTTGATTCACATTGCACCGAAAATTGATTTACTTTGATAGATTAGCACTCTTTTAACATTATATCAGAGAAACAAATATAGATAAGTAACATATAAAGCTGTGTGATCTTAAAAAAGTCTAACTAAAACTCATCTTTGAGCAAGTAGCTAATTCATTGTCAGGCAGTTTTTTTTTTCAGACTCTTACAAATCTTCTAAAGATGCTGCTTTAATCTATGTAATTTTAAATAATTTTTTATTTAGTTTTGAGAAATTGTTTCATTTATGATAAGAAAGAACTATTAATGTATTTTTATAATAATTTTGAATCTGTGGTGGTATATTCATTCTCTTTTTTAATATGCATAAATAACACTTTTATTCACTCAAATGCATTCAAAAATGCAAAAATACATATATATATATTCTAATAAAGCTTAAATTATAAATCCTAAGACAAACAAAGTAAGCATTGTTCTAAAATCATTTTCAATTCATCTAAATTGGATATTTTCTCAGAGTCCACTTTATGAATTTGTTACTTGTTAATGAAAGCTCATTCTGAACCATAACCAAAACAAATATGTTGAGGAACTTTTTTTGTAAATTTCTTATACTTCTGTGGTGCAATTGGTTTCTACACCCATATTGTTTTCAGAAATGTTTTTTGAATTTGGTAATCTTTTAATGCTAATATTACATTCAAAATGAAAATTAGCTGGATACTTATGGATTTTTATTAGATGTTCTTTCTGGGTTTTACTATCAGCAAAATGTTCTTGACAACTTTGAACTAAACAATGGTATATATTGAATTTCTGAGCCATTATAAGAAAAAGTGAATCATGAGATACAAGAACATGGATTTCTAATAGATGATTGGAAGGAAAATGTGGTTGACATTCATTACAAATGTAATTATGATATGAATTATAATGTGATTCATAGTGTTGAAGAAGACTAAACTTTTGATGACAACCACAAATATGACACTCAAATTCTGGAAAACTTGAATGCAACAAATTTTCTTGATTAAATTCCAAAGATAATTGTTTTAACATCATATTGCATTCAATATCTCCTTCTAAAAAAATCATTATCAGGAAATAGTTTACGTTTAGTAGGACAATATGCCCAAATAACTTGAGATAACACATCAGCCATAACCTTGATTAATTCATTTTAACTTTTTTCAAAATGCAGAAATCCTTAAGTGTGGGGTCAGGACAAGTAATATATCTATTTAATATTAAGATTGGCATGGCTTAGCTAAAAAATCATGATTTCACTTCTTAAATCATATGATGCTTGTTTCTTCCATGATTTCTCATAATGCCTGATAAACATAATACACAAAACATTTTACAAGGTATATGCATTCTTAATTATAACAACCTGCATATTAAGCTTTATCATTAATTGGTTTTTGAAATTAAAGAGACCAGGCTGGCCAATAAATTTGTATCATAAATCAAATTTTTATAATCTACTATAAATGAAACAAACCCCAGACCTCCAGAGACAATCATATTCAATCATTTTTCTATTACTATTATAATGTTAATCATGATTAACTAACCTAAAATGGGGGGACTTATCTACATCAAATGCAAAGATTATGTCCAAAATTATTAAAAAAGGAGATTAAAATATAAACTTAACCTTTAATACCTAAATTAAATAAACAGTTTATTATTGATAGTTTAACTTGATTATGACACAGCAATGTCCATTATCTAAAAATAATTAGACTACAATAAAATGAAAACAGAAATTCCAGCAAACAACATCATCAGTATTGACAAATCTAAATCTATCATCATAAATATATTATACGATGGTTTTGGAAAATATCAATAGCTAATTGATTACTTACTAAATCATTTCTGACACAGAATTGTAAAAATTGTTAAATTTGATTCTGCATCAGAGATAATGGTGTTGCACTATTAACGTATCACATGAAGGTAGTTGAATATGAGTTTTAAAAGTGATTATTATTTCTGAAGCCATAATAAAGTGCTAAATCTATTATGCAATCATCATCTGAGACTAATCAGAATTTGCTTAGTCATATATGGCAATCACATAATCTGATTTTGAATCTAAGCTATTTATTGCACACATTGTCTGACAGTGCAAAATATCCCGTATAAAAACAAAAGCAGTTATTGGCTAAATTTGATACATCTTGGTCTAGATTTTACATTGGCAATTTTTATTCTTGAAATGGTAAACAATTTTAATAATCATTTATACTATCTGTAAATGACTTGACATAATTAACATATTATCATTCCATGTCATATCATTTATTGAAGTCTTGAGAAAACAGTTTTATATTTATAACATTCCTATTACTGTTTTATCAGAAATAGGATTAGCTAAATTTTACATTCAAGTAATAACATTGAATATATATATATATATATATATATATATTGTATTGTTTTGAATAATTATATATATATATATATATATATATATATGCTAACATAGACTAATTTCCTAGGGAACATGCAATTAAATGGGATAATACAATAAGAGAAGCATCTGTTGCATTAATACATATTTTGAAAGATGCATTTTTGGTAAGACTTAAATTAATTGAAAAAGAAATTATACATTTTGGTAGTTGTAATTTAATGAATATAGATGAACAGAAGGAATTACAGGAATGGGTTTTTTTGAGAGAGAAGTTATTGGTGAAGAAATTTCATAATAAAATGTATCATTGGTTCAAAGTTATGGGTAATGAGCCAAGATTTGAATTAGTTACTAATCAGTCACAAACACTAATTAATTGTATGACTTCTGATAATCATACTGTGTCAGATATTTCTACATCGGATATGATTCCAATTGATACTGATCAATCATTTATATCATCTTCACATTCATTAGATTGTGCTGAAATGTTACCATCTGTTCTTAATAGTGATGCTGGTTTAGCATTGGTTCATAGAGTTACAGATTCTTCTGAATGCACTAACAATATTTTAGTTTCTGGAAATACAAATACTAATAAATCTAACTCAAATATTTATAGCAATGACTTTTTATGTTTAGCTAATAAGGAAAACAATGTGATTAATCTAACAAACATTAATCTTAGTGAGGCAGAATGTTCACTGTTAAATAAAGGTTTATCTTTTTGCCCTACAGTTCAGTCATTTTATCAAAAAAATGAATTTAAAATTCATCAGGATTTAGATAATTTTTCAAGAAGACTTAGATTAAGAAAATTTTTTGGAAACCAAGAATGTGATACTATTGGGAAATTACGATCTGATTGGACACCACCACATCAAAGGAATGTGTTGTTAGATACGTACATTGATAATGTATATCAGGATATTATTAATGAAATTAGACTTAAACAACATAGAAAGTATAAGAGTAATTTAACATTGAGAGAGATGAATGCATTACGTAATTTAGTGAAAAGACAGGATATTATTATAAAACCAGCTGACAAAGGTGGATCAATAGTAATTATAAATAAAGATGATTATGTTAAAAAAGCTCTGGAGCTTTTAGATGATAAAAAAATTTTTATGAGCCTATTTCACTAACCACTATTAATTCATTATTCAATGGTATACTTTTTAGTTTAAAAGATATGAGAGCTAGGGGTCTTATAAATAATAATGTATATAACTTTTTAGTACCAACCAAAATTCATCCTAGTAGTTTTTATATTTTTCCAAAGATTCATAAACCTGGTTGTCCAGGCAGACCTATTGTAGCTAGTATTGGTAGTCCTACAGAAAATATTTCAGCATATGTTGATAATATTATTAAATTTATTCCACCATCATTTAATTCTTATGTTAAAGATACTACTCATTTTCTTTGTGTGTTAGAAAATATTAAATCTGAATTACCAGTTGATTGTTTTTTGGTTACTTTGGATATTGTATCATTATACACAAATATACCTCATGATGATGGAGTAGAGGCTATTAAATGTGCTTTACAAGATAGAGAGTATGATCATGGTCTTATTACTACTATGGTTGAATTAATATATTTGGTTTTAAGAAATAATTTTTTTACTTTTGATTCTAGATACTATTTACAGAAACAAGGTACTGCAATGGGTACAAAGATGGCACCAAGTTATGCGAATATTTTTATGTCAAAACTGGAGTCCTCTATACTTGATAATGCTAAGCTGAAACCTCACACTTGCCACATAGTGAAGTTGAACTTCATAATTTTTTAAGTTATTTAAATAATTTTAATAAACATATTAATTTCACAATGAATTTTTCAAAATCAATTGCTCATTTTCTTGATGTTGAAGTTATTTACACTAATAGAGTTCTTACTACTACTGTATATAGGAAACCAACTGATAATAACCACTATCTACATTTTTATAGTAACCATCCTAAACATTTAAAGGCTAATATTCCTTATAGTCAATTTTTAAGGATGAAGAGGATTTGTAATGATGAGAAATTTCTTCAACAAAATAATAGTATTTTATATAATAGATTGCTCAATATGAGGTATCCTAAGACATTGTTGGATAATGCAGTAAGGAGATCTTCTTTAATTGATAGAAAGAAACTTCTTTTATCTGAAAAGAGTAAAAAACAATTAGATGTTCCACCATTGGTTCTTACTTTTAATAGAGATTTACCTAATATTAATCGGATATTGGCAAAACATTTTAACATATTACAGTCCACAGATTATTTAAAATCTATTTTTTCTGATCCACCTAAGGCTGTATATCGAAAACATAGATCACTTAGAGATATACTTGTCAAAACAAATTTTATTAGTAGTTCTGTACAGGAAAAAGGATGTTCTCCATGTAAAGATAAAACATGTTTTACATGTAAACATATTGTTGTGACAAAAGTGGTCTTTAGTACTAAGAATTGTAATTTCAAATGGTATATTCCTAATTATGTTACATGTAAAAGTGTTAATTTGATATATTTGATAGAGTGTAGTAGATGTTTAAACCAGTATATAGGTGAGTCAGCAAATAGTTTACATGTCAGAATGACTAATCATAGATTTGACATTTTGCATAAGAATAAAGATAGACCAGTTTCAAAACATTTTAACTTACCGAATCATTCAATTGATGATTTAAAAGTAGTGATTCTTCAGGAAGGTTTTTCTTCTACAAAAGAGAGGAAACAAAAGGAGAGTTTTTTTATTTTTAAATTCAAGACCTTAGAACCACATGGATTGAATTTGAACACTGGAACTATTACATCTCTGGGTTACCTGGTCTCCTAAATGATTTCTATATGTGTGTTTTTTATGTGAAAATTTTCTTATATGAGGTTTTTTATGTAAAGATTGGTTATATGGATGTTTAATATCTGTGTTTAATTGGTTTATAGATAAATAATTAGTTATAAATTATTGTACTTTGCACTAACTATAATTTTTGATTAAAATGTATAAGTATTTTAGTTTTTAATGAATATTAATGTGAGCACAGCTATTTTTTGTATGTGAGCATAGTTTAATTTTTCTATGTATGCACATATGTATATTTTAATTTTTAATTTTGGATTTTTTATTTTTATATTTATTTTAATTTAAATAGAATTTAAGCTTGATTAGGAGGGAATGTAGTTTTTTTTTTTGTTTGAATTTTGTCATTGATTGGGTAGATATTCTGTGTTAGATTTTGAGACCAATCATGGGGGTTTTGTTAAATTTTTAATCTTTTACCAAATCTGTAATTTTTGATTATCGCCATTTTACTGTGTATTTTTTTTCTTTCTGATGAAAACCAGTCCTCTGGTTGAAATATAATATTATTTATTGGATTTATAAGTTTTTTTGCTTTTATATATATATTATACTCTGGAGATAATGTGAAAACTGAAAGAATTGAAAAAGATACAAAAATAGAATTCAATAAAATATGATGTCTGGAGTCTCTTAAAGCTCACTTATATGTAACATCTTTGGCTTCACATAGGACTACAAGCACTAACACAGAAAAGACACTATCTGAAGCAATTGCGCACAGTTTTGTTCTCAAACCAAATCAAGAAGAAGTCAAATTTTCATCTCTGTGAAATAGTTTATTTACACAAATTCATAATTTAAATCAAACAGATTGGTCTTCCCTACTTCAGGCTTGATGTTCATTTTTTGTTTAATATTATTTTTGTTTTTATTATTTTTGTTTTCATTGGACAAATAATGCATTCTTTACCTTGTTCTATTTTGTTCTGTCATACAATTCTAAATTAATTTTATACTTTTTATTTCCTCACAATAATATGCCTTCATCTAGGTGAAGGTAAATCTGTTTTTCTGAAACACTGATTATTATATATTTTAATATTCTATAATGTTGTTTCTGAAAGTTATCTTGAATTATAATATACATATATCAGTTATTAACTAGTATGCTAAATATACTTATATAACACAGGTTTACTCCATTTAATGTTAGCCTCAATAAATATCACAGGTGACTTGTAATCTATTGTATAATGTGAATAATATTATAACAACATTATACAATGGTTTTATATTTAGTAGTATAAAAATAATAATGAAATTTTAAGATATGTAATCCATTAAATGTCCTTTTCCCTACTGTTAACGTTTAACATACTCGTATTTTCACACTTAACAATTTTGTGTTAAACCACATGTGTTGTGAGGTTATTGATGAAAGATATTAGAATCACATGAGTTGAGATAACTTATATGATATTCAAATTAAAGAGAGTTTGAGCTAGAAGTCAATCTATAAACTTTTAATTTTAACATCCATCACTCTGTCTACACTAGAATGTGTAGGACAATTGAAACATATTTATAAAAAGGACTCATTATTGATACTTGTTTAACATTAAAAAGTTATCAAAATGTTACTATGATCAATTAAAAGAACTAATAAAATCTGACATTTATAGATATATGAAAAAAAAAAAATGGGAATCTTTGCTCAAGCACACTCTCAATGGTGAGAAATTATGAAAGAAAAAGTTGAAAAAATAAAAAGCAATAGAAAAAAAGATATATGTAAATTATGTGCCTCCTGTCATATTTAATATTTATTTAGAAATAATCAAGATTTATAAAGAGGTGAAAAATAGTATTAGAATGAATTGTTGATTATATGATAATGATGATGTAAATAATGAGGATAAAATTAACAAAATGATTTTCAGAATCAATCAAATTATTGACAAATTCCAGGAGAAAATAAATATAGGTAAAGTTATATGTCTGAGAGTAGTTGATAAGAATAAAAGATATACTTATAGGCTGAAAAAATAATTGTGGATTAATAATTTAAGTAATTTAAGAAAACAATAGAATGTAGCCAATTTGCAATTTCTCAATAAAAAATAAATCATATTAATTATTTTTAAAATATGTTTAAAATATTTACATATATAATTTGTACAAGAGATAGTTACAGTTTATATCAGATTTGTTACTTAAATTAGCATGTCTAAAAACAAATTGAAAATATATTATTTGAGATAATAAGAACAGGATTATTTTTTTTTATATAAAATAGAATTTATTGGTCAATTAGAAATACAATATAAATCCAATGTTTTTATGGATATTCACACTGCTGTCTATGGTTAATCTTGTGTTTAAACCTCCAGAAATACCTGATTGGGCTTGAGGCTGCAAGGGATTGTTCATAATTGAGAGTTCTTGGATTTTTTTGGGTATGTTCAGATTTTAGGCAACTGGTAAATTGCCCAGGTATCATTAAATATTCCCATGGGGGTCTCTTGTCTTAATTTTCTCTATGATCTTACAAAATGTAGAGATTAAATCACAGTAATTATTTTTGAAGATTAATTGACATCGTAATAACCAGATGGCAAAAGTGAGGAAAATTATGATCCTGGTTACAGGGAAGTGTCCTTTTATTATAGTAGCTTTAATTGAAAAAAATTCTTACTTAATATCATGATAATTGCAACTTACCAATATGCTCAACTTCAATTAAACCAATATGACTTTTTATAAAAATTTACAATACATAATTTAAAGAAGTCATGGAGAAGATAAGCTATCTTATATACAAAGTGTTTTTAGAACTCTGACAATTTCTCAAGATCCAGTTTGCTACTTTATTTAGCCACATTTTAGTATGTTAATTCTTCAGTAATGTCTGTTAATTCTCTCACCCATATAATCTTATTGTGATCCCTTATTAATTCTTATATCTATCCTTCCATAGGGAAAATATGTATTACTGAATATATTGAATAAACTTTAGACTGATAATAAAGCATTATTGTTAGAGTATTAGAGATAAATGAACAAAAACAAGTTATATTTGTGTAGTAAGCAATCAATCATACAAATGCAATAATGTAAAGAACATTAAATGCAATGGTAGTTTGTGGTAAATCATCAATTTGGCAAATTTTTGATTTTTAAACTTATTCAGACTATAATTTTAATGATGGTTATTGTAGAATAAAAAGAACTTGCTTCACTATTTCAGTTTGAAATTTGGTTTTATATGAGATGAAAACTTATATTAATATAAAAGCAAAGTAAAAAAAAATAAAAATAAAATTTAAGAAAAGATGTGAAAATATAATTAAAAATTATTGAGAAGTTGAAATGAAAATTAATTATTTAAGAACAAATTAATTATGAGGAATTTGCAAAAAACTATAATGACTGACTTAAAAGAGGAAGAAAAAAACTATTGAATATGAAAATCAACACAAATCATGTGTGCAGTTTAGTGCAGTGACAGAATGATGAAAACAAAAATAAAGGTTGATAGATTGATTCTTAGATAAAAAAGTAAAAAAAGAGCCAATTATATGAAAGTGTTGTAAGCATTCAGTAATTTGATAGTGGAAGATCACATAATCTTCAATGTAAAAGATCATACAATTATTATTATTAACAAAAAAAAAAAATCAAAAATGATACAAATGTTTGAAGGGGGTATATTTTTATATTGGACTATTTCCATCATCTAATATATGGCAAATAATCTCATCAGCTAACCTATTGTGACTATACATAATGTATGGAAACCACTAATCAACTTTACTCTTAGGAAAAAGTGGAGAAATGAGGAGGAACTTTATAGATAAGTATATGAAATTTCTACTGATTATTGTCTTTGGCAGGATGGCTCAGTTGGTTAGAGCATTATCTTAAAATTCGATATTCAAGAGTCTAAGAGTCCAGGTTCAAATTCCATGCTAGTACTGTCACTGGTCAGGCCAGCAACACCTGAAGAAGAGGGGAGGAGAATATACCTCTTGAAACGTTGTGCATATACTAACCTGTTTGATTTGCTATTACTAATAGTTGAATGTATTTGGAATATTTAAATAAAGTTAAATTTTTCTAAAGACATTCAATACTCAAATTGAATGATGGAAATAGTCCAATATAAAAATACAACTAAAACACGATCATTACAAACCTTCAGGAAAACAATTTGAAGGAGGTGGTTTGGAAAAATGGAAAAACGCTCAGTTGTGTGTGTTTTCTGATGATATATATCAAGTTTTAATTAAATTTTACATATAAAGAATTCACTTGTTTTAATCAATATTCATAATATCTAACACTGTCAAATATGACTAACAAAAGAGATATTTTTAAATCATCCATCAATCTTATGAATTTTTCCTTTTTTTTTTTCTCCTTCCTATCAAGTTATTCTAAAGAACTGTCTTTTTAAAAAATTGAAATGAGAAAACTTATATGACAAAAAGTTAAATTGAAATGGTAATATTGATAAATTGAGATATAGATTTTAAATTAAGCTTTTGTTTGTATTTATAACAGCTGGTGGCAAACAGAGTTGTTTTTTTTTCATTTATTAAATAACATTTGTATTATATATAAATAAAATGTCTTGAGACAAGTTTGGTTTAAATACTTCCATATTACAATTCAATGAATTGTGAAAGATGGTAGCAAAATGTTATTCTAAAAATATCAAAATCTTTGCAAAAATACTATAAGTTTAAAAGTAATTTCAAAAATGTAATTTTTCAAAATGAAATGACTTAAATTATATGTTTTATAACATCTATGGACATGCAAATAAGTATGTGTGTTTGCAAAATAAATTGGTTCAGCACCTACATATATATATTTCATCTTTTCTCAGTGTTAAAAGTCAATATAATAATCATCTGATCCATGAAAAATATTCTGGAAGCTTTATCCTTTAGCTAGTAATAACTACTAATATATATATATATATATATTTTATCCTTTAGCTAGTAATAACTACTAATATATATATATATATATATTAAACCATCACATGGTTAAGAAATTCAGTGCTGTCCTCTTCAAAATAGCAGCCTTGATTAGAATCTGCATTTATTTCACAGAGTGCAGTGCTGAATTTCTTAATCACATGGAGTGATTTAATATTTGGATATTTATTTCAATTTAATATTAGCACTGTGATTATTTATATATATTGTGACATGCACAGCCATCATTTATTATTATTCTATAGTATACTAATGAATAAATAAAGAAAACAATTAGAAATTCTATGTTTAATAATTTAATTTAATTTTGAGTGAACATAGAATGAGTGAATGGTTTATTTATAAAAATTAAAAATAAAATATTTTCTATATCATGTGAGTAATAACAATGGACTTTATTAAGTATGAAAGAAAGAAAAATGTCATGCTTCATGAGCTAATGTTTAAAAGTCTGTATTATTGTTGTTACTAATGTCATCAACAGTCTGTGGAATTCTAATAAAAATTATAATGCACCGTGAGTAGAGATCATGTAGGGGGAAAGAACATAAACTCTCCTCAGTTAATATCTATATAAATAAAATGGATAACAACATATGCTATGCTGACTTCCAAAGTGATCCAACCATTGAATTTGGCATGAATTGCAGTGTTTATAAAAAGAATAGTTGGATATCATCTAATAATGCAATGCCTATTGAACACTACATCTTTATCTTCCATCATGGAAATGTTAAAAAAAAACACTGCAGAGAAATAGAACTATAATCCAATAATTAAATATTAACTTGGTAATGAATGCCAATAAGTAAATCATTTCTAAAATTATCTAATCAAATAACTTTTACTTATCTTTAATAATCAAAGAAATAATAACCTACTGATTGACATCTATCCAATTTAAATGATTAATGTAGTCCATTTATTATTTGGTACAGTCTTAGTTAATAAATCAAGTAAATAAGAGTTAAGTTGATCATTGACATAAACTTTAGAAAATAAATAAAAATTAAAATATAGCTAATATTTAACATGTTTAAATGTATAAAATGACCATAATAATGAAAGCATTACTTGATTTAAAGAATAGAAGTTTTTTTTTTCTTATATCACATGCAAGATTATGTATTTAATTCTTTTGTGAATATGCATATTAATGATATTTAGTTATAGATCATATCTAGTAATTGCAATCTGGCAGGGATAGATTATAAGTGTACAGTAAATTACATTAAATTGCAATTATTGAAATTAAAGTAATGATTATCTTACCCAATTCAACGAGTTGATATTTATCTTAATAAATTTATATTTTATTATTTCTCTAGGCAATATTTGATTTACCTACTACACAAGTTATTTGATTATTAAAATATTTAGTCACATATTTCATAATGTGCACTCATTAAAAATAAACCATTTTTTTTATTGCCAAACAAAATATTGAGCTACACTTAGACTCATTGTTGCCTTTACAAATTCATGAGTCAATTACAACATAAGTTTAGATTATTATAAATCCATTTGGGAATCATCTTATTTATCTATTTACAAGTTATATTGTTGACTACTCAAATACTGTAGTTTATCCATTACATTTTTGCTTGTCCAAATATGTAGAGCATTTGGGAGAAACTGCTTTCCTAATTCATAATTGTTATCAATTGCACTTTTGGCTTCCAACATGTAGGATTCATGGGTCATGCAGCTCTTTGTCTAGCTATTATCACTTACAATATATTGTAATGGGATGGGGTAGTAGGAAGTAGAATGAGTGAACCTGGGGTGATGGAATATCATCATCACTCCCAGTGAATTTAAAATGAAATATCAATAATTTACAAAAATATATATAAGTAATATAATATTTTATGGGGAACATAAGGTCAAGAGAATCTCCAAGAAATCATTGAGAGATCAGAAGAGCAACTACAAGTATAATTAACCATTGACCAGCATTATAAGGTAAAAGTAATTATAAATAATATTCAAAATGTCATTCATCATCATGAATGATCCACAATAAAATATAATAAAATCAACAGTCCATCTTGTAGCTGGATTTAAACAATAAAAAATATAAATCAACAGTCAACCTTGTGAATCAATTGGAAATGGGTCTTCTGTAGAACAGGCTAACTATTGAGCCATTGCCAGCTTGGGACAATTATATAACTATTAATTTGGATGCATCAACTTAATGCTCATCCATTAGAATACACAATATCTGGGAATTGAAACAATAATGCTGAGGTATTTAAAACATGCTGATCATCATCAATGCATTGGCCACTTATGTCCCATTAATGTACTGACCAACAATAAACTTAAATTTTTAATAAGACTGAACTAAAATTAAAGGTAGTGCATGGGCTTTAAAGAGTATTCTCTTTTGCACCAACCAGGATGATGATTGATCATTTCTGGATGCCCTAAAGCACTAAATATACATTCCCATTTATATATTCATCCTGTGCATGAATCTAACTCAGAGAACACAAGCTCTATTATTGTATGTGACCAAGAGATGATGCAATACAATTTTTAACAGTTGAATATAAGTTTATTAACAACCAATGCATAAGCTTGTGGTTAAGACCTGTAGAAATCCCTACCTTGCATTTTCAAATGCACATGCTTTAGGTTTATTACCTTAGTAAATATAACAACAATAATAGAAAATTGAGATTAAGTTCTATAAAAATAAAAATACACACATATTAGCTTTCGGTTTTGATTATTATACACAATTTCAAATTGTCACATTGTAATTTACATAAATACTAGTCAAAATTTAAATTGTTACATTGGTTTACAAATATGTGTGCACAGACATGTAATTTCTAATATACAATTAATATGTTTTTGAAAAGACATATAATAATAAAATAAATGATTAAAATTTTACATATAAGACATACTTGACAAGCAGTGGTATTTGCAATACAATTGACCAATATATGCACACATACATGTTGGTGTGTGAAATTTCTGAGCATATTAAACTTTTAAATTATATTTTAAATAATACAAATACTTATGCTAGGTTTACTAAAACACATATATGGAATTGCACAGATTATTAACAAATTTAATTTTGTCAAACAATAAATAACAATACTTTTATAATTAATAATTCCATTTTGAATATACATAAAATTTACAGATATATGTGTGTATCAAAATAATTTCATTTTGAATATACGTGTGTATCAATATTAAAAAAAAAAAAATCAGTTTATCAAATTCTATAACAACTTTTTTTTTTTTTTTAAAGTATAGTCAATTTTCAAGAGCTTTTTATTAGGTCATTTCTTAACTAATTATAAATGTCTTTAAAGTTAAAAATATAGACTTAAAATGTCAATCAAATGAATTATTTAAAAACAATTCACTTTTGTATACACATTTACCTGTGCTTCTCTGCATATAGACACAACAGCTTACATATAACTACTTTTTCATTCAGCTGGTGTTTCTCTTGGGCAAGTTGTTTTTGGTCAATGCAGGCAATTGTCATCATCAAGTAAAAGTATGTAATTCAGGTATACTTGGCTCTCTCTTCTGAAATTGGTTCCATTTACACTTGGATTTAGTAAGTTTCAGGTCAGAAAGCTGTTTTCCATAGCACTTTTAAGGCTATTAATAACAAAGAATCTTGACCATTTTCCTCCACATGAATTCAAACTGCACCAGTGAACTATAGAGAAGCTGCTTCTTCCCCTTCTTACATCATCATGGCAGTTCTCTGTATAATTCTACTAGCCATCTCTGCAGCTAGCTTTACTGGGCCATTCTCTGCTACAGCTACCAACTCTTCACAAAATATTTTAGCCAGCTTTACAGCTACCTCTTCTGCTAACTGCTTTTCAAAAATATTAAAGCCAAAACTGACATTTTTTATCAGTTCTTTTTATAATCTTGGTTGGGTCAGGTGATAAAAACATAGTGTCTGTTTTCAATCTGTCTAATCCTTTTGAAAACAAGCTTGAAATTTTGATTGGAAAAAGTTGATTTCAATTAACATTAATCCTTTGGAATCTACATATAAGTTTTACTCAGATAATAGATATTTACAAATTAATTAATACATTTCAAAAATAGCCATTTTTATAATTATCAGAAAACATGCTTATTTTTAAATTTCAAAATCAGAATTACAAATAATAATATTTATTTATAAGACCTTTTTTTAAATATCTAATTTTGTAATAAAACATTATTTTAAATCCAGTTATTTATCTCTATTTATTATTTTTATTTTAGTAAATGTAAAAAATATCTATAACAATTTTTGTCTGCATTTATTTCTAATTTTCCTTTTCTTTATATATATATATGCACACACATATATTATTATGTGCTATGTAACCTAACTGGTTACAATATATATATATGCAAAACCATAAAACAATACAATACTAGATTAAATCCAAAAATTTACTAAAATCCTTACACAATCATGGTTTCATCTACTATGAATAGACCCTCTCAAGTGAAAATCAAACTAAAAAAATAACATATATATACAAACAAACACATCTTCCATAATTCATTTTAAACTCCACCTTTCCTTAATATCAAAAAAAGTCTTCGTAAGATTGATAGCCTCAGAATCAAGAAGTTTTATCATCAAAGGGAAGATGCAGTTTGAAATGAATTATAGGAAGGTTTGTTTGTTTGTATATATATGTTATTTTCTTTTAGTTTGATTTTCACTTGAGAAGGTCTATTTGTAGTAGATGAAACCATGGTTGTGTAAGGATTTTGGTAAAATTTTGGATTTAATCTAGTATTGTATTGTTTTATGATTTTGCATTTTTATTTTTGCTAGTATAGTGTTAGGCAGTTTTGGTTTTGTGTGTGTATATATATATAAAGCAGTCATAAACCTAACTAAAACCAAGAATCATATGTTTATGTAAATAAAAAGATTGATACCTGATTGAAAGAGATTGAAATTTATAATTTAAAGAAGTTTAAATAATCCTAAGTATCAGGCAAATATGACTTGATTTTTAAAGCAGAATAACACTTTCAAACTTCATTGAAACTGTATAGTACTTAGATAGTAAAGGTTAATATTTCTCAAAACTAGATTAAATTATAAATGTAAATTCATGAAAGCAGTCAACACCTAAATAATATCAAAGCTGGCATGCTTCATGAGTTGTGAAAATATAAATACCATTTTATTGTCAGAAAAAGAGACTAAAATAAAGGTATACATTTATAATTTTAACAGTCTTTGGAAGTTGGTCAGCTTTCTCTAATTTTCATAGTTTATTCCTCAATGCATAAAATGTTTACAATAACACTATAAATTTAGATGTAACTATTAAAAATAAATAATAAAAAAACTAAATCTCATACTACTGCAATTTCAAAAATATATCTTCTTATCAACAGAACCATACAATCATCTACAAATCAATATCAATGATATTTTGTATCATTTCAATTTAGTTCAAAGTCTAAAAATGTAATCATCTTTATTAAATATATTATTGATTAAAAACCACATACAAATTATATGTAGCAAAATTTATAATTTCATTTTAAACAACTTTCAACTTTATCTATCTATCTATCTATCTATCTATCTATCTATCTATCTATCTATCTATCTATCTATCTATCTATCTATCTATCTATCTATCTCTCATATATATATATATATATTAAGTGTAATAATGCTCAAGGCTCAATGTGTTTATAAGTAACTATTAGAAACCAGTCAACACTTAGACAATCCCAATATAGAGAACAATCAACAATTTCAAACTTTGTCAAGTAAATCTCCTTTTAACAATACAGGTGGAATTCCACCTCCATTAATCGTCTCATATATTTATATAGGCACTAAAGATTGTAACTTGACCACAGAGATTGAAAATAATGATATAAAGAAGTTTAAATATAAAAGACCATTAATAGAGGTGGGATTCCATTCTTATTGTTAAAAGGAGGTTGCCTTGACAACAGTTTGAAATTGTTGATTGTTATCTATGTTATATATAAAGTAGTTTTGGGGTCAAACCATGTGTTATTTTCCAATGTTTCAATGAAATAGTATTCGCCATTGTCAAGATTAACTTTTCAAAGAAAGAAAAACCATTAGATCTCAAATAGTAATGAGATCAAGTGTGAGATAAAGAATGGGATTGAGTGTAAAATAATTGAGCATTCAAAATGTATGAATAAACAAAATTTTTATTTTCTTCAGCTTCACCTTTGTTTACAAGTTTATATTACAAGAAAGAGATAAAATAAGTGGTCTTCATAAGACTGAAATACATTGTGCTTTATCAGCTCTATTTAAATCGGTTGGTCTTTTTAATATTTCATTTGACTCTCTCATAGTTCTTAATTTATACTTTTCCAAATTAGCAAGTATTTTAGCATTATCAAAATCAGGTTTATGACCAATTTCTTTAAAATATGAAGTGAAAGCTGATGTATTTAACTTTTGATTAAAGGCATTTTAATGTTCACTAATTCTGGCATTGATTTGTCTATTAGACAAACCTACATAGCTTTTTGAGCACTATAAACATGAAATTTCTAAAACCTCCTGGTATTCCAAAAGTTCGCTGTCTTTAGGTTTATGAAAAAAATTACTAATTTTTTTGCAAATGGAAAAAGTAGTTTTTATGCTAAAATTAGATAGTCTTCTACTGATTTTATCAGTGATTCCTTTAATATAAAGTAAAACCATTCTATAATTAGTTAAATTATCAATTTTATCATCTTACTTCTTTTTAATATTAATGCTATGTTTATGATGCTTTTACTATAACCATTAGGAAGCTAGAATATTTTTATTCTATTTCTTGAGTGAGATGATTTTTATTTGACAAACTACAGACTCTCATTAGACATTTTTTTTACTACAGAAGCTATTTGAACAAGATAATGATGAGAATTAAAATTAAGATATCTGTTTGTATGGATAGATTTTTTATAAACTGATATTGCTAAGGAGTCATCACATTTGCTTGCAATCAAAACATCTAGAAAAGAAAGTGATTTGTTATTTTCAACTTTCATAGTAAACTTAATATTAGTATGCCAATCATTAAGAAAAACAAGAAAAAAGTTCACAGCATTAGTACAATGAGGCCATATAAAAAATGTATCATCCACATATCTCTGCCAAATAGAAGTAGAAATGAAGAATCTATTATTTTACACACAAAAAAATGTAAGGAATCAAAATAGTACACAAGTTTGTTTAAAAAAACTGAAATGAGTTGTTCAAACTGGAACTAAAAAGATATATAAAGTCAACTTTTCTTTTCTTAATCAGTCAGACTGAATTCTTTTTTCATTCAGAGCTAGCAAACTTTCACTATGTTTGTGGGTAGCAAAAGGGAAGAATACTTCCATCTGCTAATCTGACCTGGAACATTCAACACATTACTTGGAATACCTTTGAAGATAAAAATGAAAAAACAATGTTTATATTAAATAGTAGAGCTGGAAATTTCAAAAGTATATTATCGCCATAAATGATCTATTTTCATATTTGTCAGAAGGAGGAAATAAATTACAATTATTTTATTTTTGTAAGTTTTATATTTAAAGAATTGATAAAACTTTATTTTATTTTGAGCTTGCATTTAATGCCTGTTAACCTGTATATTACGTTGAAGAAATTGTCAGTTTAGAAAGAAAAAAAATTACTGTATTATTATATATTATGTTAATTTTTTATAAAAACTTTTCTTTTAAATACCTGTTAAATATATGTTATTTTGAACAAATTATTAGTTTAAAAGGAAAGTGTAAAGAAATAATGATAATAGTGTAAAATGCAATGTTCACACATAAATTGTCCACATGCTAAATAATTATAATTAATGATGTACTTGAATCCATTATCTTCATTCATTCATAGCTCACACTATATTTGATTACTGAGAATCACATTTTATATAGGTGAATTTATCATGTATATGTACCATTGTTAGTTTACCATTAAATAATTGGCATATATTTACATCCATATGGAAGAATACCTTTCTATCTAGTTTTGATAAATTAGAGATTGGTCTCGGAATGAGCCATCCCTGTACAAGTTGTAATTTTATTGAATTAGGATTAGGATCTAAAAATACTATTTTTATAGTTATATAAAAGCAGATTTGGTATCCATCCCACATAAAGTATATATATTTGTTGATATGGGGAAACATATGAGTCAAAGAAATGTTTTATATTTATGGGTTTATACATGTGTAAAGTTATGTTTTAAATTTATTAAAGTTGAGGTATATAACAAACAATACTAGAATATAAATGGAAGATTAAAATTAAACTTAACAGTGAAATCTTGGACACTTGTGAGTAATAATTGTTTTTCTGCACATATGGAATGAAACAATAATGTATAACGATTAAAGAGACCTTGTTAAAAGAAAATAAATTGTAAATTAATAACTATGGTTTGTAAACAAACTATTGTTATCTGATTATTAATTTCTTTAAATATAAAATTGTATAGTCTTCTTTCATTCATTGAGAATAACTTGTGTTCTTCATGATCTAGCATGGCATTAGCAATAAGGATTGTGTGTGGTGGTTATCATTATTTGATAATAAAAAAAATAGTGTTCGAAATATACATCTATTTGTTTACTTCCTGATAGTTAATGTCAAATGGTGCCCACAAATTATATAAATAAATGTCAATCATTAAACTATTCTTAGTTTGGCCATCACAATGTATATTTAAAATGCATTATTTTAAAATAGTCCATTGCAATGTAAAATCTATCCTCATTTCTCTGAGAACTGTGTAAGAAAAGCATTTGTACACGAAGGCCATTAAATGCTGGACTGAAAAGATATTTATTCTTTTTCTATATGATAATTTAAAATGTGAATAAATATTTTTAAACATTGATTTTTGTTTCTATTTATTTCAAAATCATTTACTGTTTGAGATTTTTCAAGCTTAATAATTATATTTGCAGACATTAGAATAAACTAACATAAAATTTAATAAATTAATTGCTCTTATTCAATATTATCGAACATTTTAATTATTAAATAGTAACATTGCTGAAAACTAATATACTGTAATGACTTTATTAAAATTGTGACAAATTGATAATTGGAAACTGTGATCTCAACTGTTTCTAAAGTTAAAAATGTATTTGATGAACATCTATATATGGATTTTATGAAAAAACTATAGAAATTTATGTTTAATAATAAGAGATATTATCATTTATTTTCCAATAGATCTTTTTTTCTTAAGACTCTTTTATCTTTTAATCTTTCCTTTAATCATTTATAGTTACTTTTATTTTATAGTTTCCAATTTTCCTCCCACTTTTTCTTTCTTATTATATATATATATATATTAAATAAAAACCTTTTTTTAAGAAAGAAAAACTTTTTCTTTCTTATTATATATATATATATATTAAATAAAAACCTTTTTTTTTCCATTCTTATTTTTTTGAAAATTAATTTCATATTTCTAAGAATATCACATTTTTGTTAATAGTCCAAGCTTCTATTACATGTAAAATTACAATCCAGACTTAATTGTTAACCACCCTCTTTTTGAGATGTAATTTCAAAAAACTACAGACTATTTTAAGTTGTTGAACTGTTGATAAAAAAGTTATAGAAAATCCACATAATTATTTTACTGAAGGAAAAGTTAATTTTTTTTAAAGTTCTTTATCTATTTTTTAAAACAATAAACTCTGCTCAGTAGAAAAAATCTAAATATTTCAAATATATTTTTGTATCCACTATACATTTCTGCACAAATGTGTCACATTTGTTTAGTTTACTTTTAAATTATAAAAATAATATCATTATTTAGTTTTAATCACTAAGATTTTTTTGTTTTCGCTTATTGAGAATGTTAATCTGAACTTATATATTATTAAGTTTAATTCTCTAGAGGCTTAATAGTTTTTCCTCAGTATTTCAATAATTTTTGAACATGAATATCTTTATACTTTAAAGTGTAGCATAAAATAAGTCAAAATGCAAGTTAGAAATCATTTTCATTTTTTTCCTGTATCGGTAGTCAAATATTTAAAAAACATGTAAATATTTGGTATTGTTTGAGAAGATCTTACATATGAAAAAAAAAGTACTAAAGTATAGATTAAGCATATAGGTGTTTCAACCAAAAATTTTCATTCATGGCTGCAAGTTGCTCTAAAACTGTCAATTTTTACATTATTGTAGTGAATTTATGGTCAGTTTAAAGCTTAAACCTTACCCTAAGATGCTGCCCTCTCTAAAATTATTTTACAAATATAAAATCAATATTTCAATTTAAAGTTATAACAATGGCAGAAGATGGTCTTTCCAAGAAGCTCATTGGTTGTTTCTCACTTTTTACAAAAGAGAGTGCTTGTCAATGATTTTGATAGGTCTAAGTTCTTTGTTTTGATTTTCAAAACAAATACAAATGTTTTAGAGTATTTTTTAGTATTTTTTTTTTTACATATTATAAATTATTTTGATAAAATATGCTGAAAATATAATGATTTTAGAAGAATAGTTAAGATTTTAATAAAAATTCTTTACTTTTACATGGATGCAAATTGAGAAAGAAATCAATGACATATGCAGCATTTTCTAATAGGTTATGAATGTTCTTTTTAGATTTTCCACTATAGAATATTTTTATAATTATAAATAGAGATTTATTTTTGAAAAAGTTTTGTTCACTTTCATAATATGACAAATTATTAATTTTCTTTTTACAAATGAAACTAAAATGAATATAATATTAAAAGACGAATATATTTTTAGTGTTGATTCTGTAATTGATCAATCAAAAGTTTAGAACTTTAATTCACTAGGTCAATAGGAAATTGACCAGAAAAAATAATTAAATGGTTAAGAAATTGTGCATTAATAAATATTTTCTGAATATATTTGATATTTTAAATTTAAAATTAAGGTATATATAATCCGGTTAAAGAAATATAATTTGTAGCCTTAAAATGGTGATTTGTTATTAACTCTCTTAATACATTTGAGACACATTTATATTGCTATATCTCTCACTCTAATGCCAGTGCTTTTTTGGATTCCTTAATTATCATTATAAGGACTCAAATTTTGGGAATATATTTTCATAATGTTTTTAAATTTTAGTTATACTTTTGATCAATAGATAGAATATTCTTTATTTTTAAAAAAGCTGCATTTACATAGTAGTTATGACAATTATGAAAAAATCATTTGTTGAATGGAAGTTATAAGTAAAAATAAACTGCAAAATAAGTTAAATATATCAGTAATTTTAGTTATATGTAATATACTGTGATATTATAGACAATGGCCAACTCTGAT
Source organism: Epiperipatus broadwayi (assembly GCA_028023455.1). Classification (NCBI taxonomy): domain Eukaryota; kingdom Metazoa; phylum Onychophora; class Udeonychophora; order Euonychophora; family Peripatidae; genus Epiperipatus; species Epiperipatus broadwayi. The sequence continues at coordinate 730,141 of JAQFVV010000312.1, forward strand.
ATCATGTCAAATATTGCAAGCTTGTAAATAGGTAAAGAAAGAATGAGAAAGTAATACCTAATTCTTCCATATATTTTTATAATATCAAGCATTAATTTATATAAATATTTATTTAATAATTAATTTTATTTGTTAGCATGCAGATAGTATGTAAATTAAACAGTAAGGATGTTTCATCCTAGCATATGCACTGCACTGTTTTTTATATTAACTCAATGATGTCTTGTTGAGTTAATATAAAAAATAGTACAGTGCATATGTTAGAATGCAAAATCCTTATTGCTTCATTTAAATATTTATTATTGATATGATAGTTTCCATTGTTATTCACAAATGTACCATGTAAAGAAGTATTAAGAAAAAGATTAAATGGTGATAATAGCTTACAAACCAGAACAAGTCTTCTAATTGATAGTATAATGAAACTATTAACATTCCACATAACAACTACCTACTTTCAATAGAACACAATTCTTCCAACAAAACTAAGGAATGACTACAGACATACCATTGTCACCCCTGATTAGCAATATTTACACGGAGAACCTTGAAACCTTAGCCATAAAAACTATTCCAATCCACCTAATGTTTGCATTCATTGTGATGATGAAACATTTGTTGTATAGCCACATGGTGGAGAACTACTACAAATTTTCTGGAAACACATTCAACAACATATCCCTTCAATTAAATTCACAATAGAATCAGAACAAGAACAACAATTGGCATTTTTTGTTATTTTTGTGACAAGTCTCCATTATGGCAAAATCAAAACTACAGTTTACATAAAACTCACACATACAGGAAAATTCTTAGAATATATATCCATTGTACCAGAAACACTAAACATGGAATCATACTATCACTATGGAAAGAGCAAAATGAGATTGTTTAGAAACAAGTGAATTTGAAAAAAAAAGATCTATATAGAACACACTTATAAAAATGTTTATCCATCATCTGTTATTAAGAAAGCCTTAAATAGGCAACAAAAATAACCATAAAAACCAATTATTGGTACTGTAGTGTAACCATACATACCAAAAATAGCAGACAAATTAAGAAAAATCTGCAATCAGTATAACATCAGAACAGCTTGCCAAAGCTATACCACACTATAAGTAATTCTAACATCGACAAAGCTTCAACTTGTAATGCTGAAAAGCAATAACTGCATCTATGAAATACCATGTGAATGTGAAAGATTGTATATTGGTGAGACCAGTCACCACATTGAAAGCAATTGCAAGAGCACAAACTGATAATTATAAGAGAGAAAACAGATGTGTGTATGGTAGTAGACCATGTATGTACAATGAACATATATTCAATTGGAAAATACAAAAATATTGGATAGAGAATAAAATGTACAAAAAAGAAAATTTAAAGAAGCTGCTCACATGACAATAGTGAATAACCCCATAAGTCAAATTAGTGTGAATATGCATAATATTTGGAAATCACTAATCAACTTTGCTCTTAGAAAAAAAGTGGAGAAACAGGAGGAACCTCATAGATAAGTTATATGAAATTTCTACTAACTGTTGCCTTTGGCAGGATGGCTTAGTTGGTTAGAGCATTATCTTAAAATTAAATATTCAAAAATTTAAGAGTCCAGGCTAGATTCCATAGTTTATACTATCATTTTGTATATATTCTAACCTTTGTGCTATTTCTAACAGTTGAATGTAATTGAAAAATATTCAATATTTAATATTAGATTATAGAAATAGGCCAATATATAAATACACCTAAATATCATAACAAAAATTTAGGAAAACACTGAAAATTATTAAGTATTGTAAAAGAGAAACAAAAATATAAAATCAAATAATGTCTTTTGTTCTCTCTTTGCAGTTTTAGTTTTGAAAAAATATTAAAAGTAAAAAAAAAATATTTCAGTAAATTATTTAACAATTTTAATTTTAACTTTTGAGAAAGATAAAGTAGTTAAAGTTTTATGTTTAATAGTATTTTTAAAAGAAAAAAAAAGGATTTTAACATTTGTTAAATTTTGTTTCAATTAGTAAATGGGATTTTTTCTCTTTACCTCTCTTCAAAAAAGGCAATGATTTTCAAATTAATGTAATTAACTGATTATTTTGGAGTTTTTTGGCATAAGAGAAAAACAATTATAGGGAGTTTTTTTTATCTTTGAAAAGTTTTGCAATTTTTATTTTGAAGAAGTCTAATAGCCATTTGTAAAAATAAATCCAATTAATCAGGTTTAATGCAGGCAAAACTCTCATACATTAATGTGCTAGCATAAGAAATAGTGATCATGTGTCAGGTTTAATGCAGTTATATCAGAAACAGGATTATCATTGGATGGCTACCAAGTTGTAATAGGTAAACCTCAGTATGCTGAGAACAGTCACTCTGAATTAGGCTGTTGTAGAAGCCACTAAGAGAGGTTAGTTAGATCAAGTTGTTAAAAAAGACAATAGAATCTAATTGTAGCTCAACTGTTGAAGGAAACATTAGCAGTATTATTCCCAGATTCAGCTGCTGAAGAAGTCAAAGACAAAATTTTAGCTGTGGAAAGCACACTACCAATTAAAAATGGAGTTAGAGAAAACCATGTGATAGTCTGAGTTAAATCTGATTATCTAATCTCAACCATATAACCTGCTCACTAAAGAAAATGTAGAATATAAATATCCCTGAAGTAATTTGAAACAATCTGTGTCTCCATTCAATAGCATGAGTGTCTTTCTGTGTTTGACCTGGAAAATTGTTAGATATTTTGAAAATAAATAAATTTTGTCTATATGTTTAGCCTGACCTATAAATAATTATACTGCAAAAATGAATAAATCCAACCTGTGAAACCTGAAAATATTCAATGGTAAAATGCAGAAATTAACTTATACATTAGCCTAGAAATAGGTATTAATAGAGAAGTCTTCAGAAAGAAAACCAGTATGGAAAACTGAAAATTAGAACTACCAAAGAAGGACTCAAAAGACAAATAAATCTATGGTAAATATATTTAATGTACATATTATAACTACATTTATAGTAATTCTTCTTCACTAAACTATTATATTAATACCTATATATAAATTAATTCAACATTAAACATATATATCAAAATTTGAAACAATAAACGAGGGACAATGCTTTTCATTTCAAAAGATGGACAATATAAATAAGCTTCATAGATTTATAAATTACTATGTTAAAGGCTATGAATATGAGGTACTCTGCCTTTTAAATATTAATATAATCTTACTTTAATTTCCTATATCGTTATATTTATATTACATTTATAGGTAAAAAAATTAGAGATAATAATTGATAATAAAAAATAATTTTTATCATTTTAACATTTTATTTTGAAACATGTTTTTTTTATTTTCTTGATTTTCTCTCCAAAATTATAATTAGGTGTTTAAAGCTAATTTAAAATTTTCTTATCTCTAATTGTAAAACATTGTTTTGCAACTTTAGTTATTGAAAAGCAAATAACTTAATAAAAGTAATAATTAATTAATTAAATTAATAAAAATGAATAGATTAATCATATTTGCAATAGGAAATTAGATATTTTTTTGATAAAATGCATTTAAGTATAAATTATATTATCATGTCATTTTTATTTATTAATCAGTTAGTTTATTAAATAATTGTTTAAAAATAGTTTTAATGTCCTTATTTCTTTAGCTAGCTGTTCTGTGATTGAGCATAACTGGAATGTGTTTCAAAGATATTTTTAATTATCATAGTAAAATTATTTAAAGTAAAGTAAGCTGTTATATATAGCTTTCTCTTGTTCACAGTTACAGTCTCTAGTCTTATGATCTTGAATTATTTCTAAAGTGCAATAATGGTTAATTATATGAATGTAGGGTTTGTGTTTGGACATCTAGATAATAGCCTGGATGTCACAAAGGTATTCACTGCAATTTGTTTTTTATTAGAAATTAAGTTATAGTTGCTTTGTACACTCATAGTGCTACACAGTCAGAGCATTGATGATGATCAGCATGTATAGGTATTCTAGGATTATTTTTTATTGTGTGATAAAATTTAAGTATGTGCCTCCAAATAATTGTTTATGTATAATGCCCTTGGCTTGGCAGCGAATATATAATTAGCCTGTTTATAATGTACTTGTTTAGATTTAGTCACAAAGAATAATTGTTGACTGATGACTGTTGATTTGATTATGTGTAATGCTGAGCAATTGCTTATTATTAGTATAACTATATATCATTTAGTCCATGCTGACTTTCATTTGTATATGCTTTTATATTTATTCAAGGTTCATTAATGATTATGACCATTCTGTGGGAATTATAATGTGTTTTGCCTTTTCCCCATATTACCCCTTCTTTTGGTACCATTACAATATACGTATGTAATATTTAATAAGGGTACAAAGTTTAAATTGAAATTGCTTTTTATATATTAAGTTGAGATTGCTAACAGTAAATAGCATTACTTTATTCAAACTTTTTAACAGAAAGTTTGTTAGAATATCTGTATAATATTTAATTATTTTTTTATTGTAAAATTATTATTTTACATTTCTAAATATATTCATATTATTTTTAATAAAATACATATATAAATTGCTGGAAAGTAATTTTATTTTCCACATACATATAAATTCCTTTATTGAAGTGCTTTATATTTTGAACAACTTCTTAACAAACTCAAAAGAATTATAAAGGATCAGTTATTTCAGTGTCACCCATGTAGTTAGATCATTGACATTGCAAGTGTTACAGTATTCTCCAAGAATCTTATAATCTTGATAATGTCAATTGGTAATTTACATATGATTTTCATGTATTTTAGTCTTTATCAATTCATTATTATACTTTTATTTATTATGCCTCAATGTCATCAATAATCAGAAGAATAAAAATAGCTTTAATCAGGAAAGAATATATTTTCATGCTTGGACAATAAAAACTGATTTTGTCAGGTATTTGATATTGGTTACATCAATGTTAACCCTAAGCTGATTCATACTATAACACATTAGTTGTTCATTCTATTCAATACTTTTTAAGTCATATAGATTTAATAAAAAAATTATCCAATATTTATTTTTTAAAAAATAATTCTTTAAGAACATCTTTGTCAATAATAAAATTATTATTAAAAATAAAAAAAATAAAAAATTTTATAAATAAAAAGCAATAATAATGTCATCATATACAAGATTTTATGACTGCCTTCAGTTAAAATAGTGTCTTTAATAAAAAAAAATTGATTTTTTTTATCAAATAAAATATTTACTAAGGCAATAAACCTATAAACATGTGCGCTTGAAAATACGAAGGTAGGGACCTCTGCAGGTCTTAACCACGAGCTTACTCTTTGGAAGAAAAGAGGGGAATATTATTAATTATATATAAATATTATTAGAAATAAAAACATCAACTTTGTAAGTAATAATAATTTTATTTGATATGAAGTAAATGTTCAGCAGTTCTAAAAATTAATATATATTTTTTAAAAAAACTATATATAAACATGAGTTATTTATTAAATAATAAATAATTAATACCTACATTAAAACATATACAATTAAAAGTTATGTTTTCTTATTAATAATCAAATTATTTTATAATGGTAACCATTTATAAGTATGGTCTATTAAAGCAATGTTTGAAAATTGTATCAATATGATATTCTTTAGATAAATAAAAAACAAAGGCAACCAACATTAAGATATGACTTGAGCTAACTACTAAAACAGCATTAGTCAAAGGGTATCTTGGGAGCTATTTATATTTTTCTCTTGTCTCTAATCATATATATATAATTAAAGAGCGATTTCTTGAATAATATATAAAATCAACAAATTTTCAAGTCCAATTATAGCTGATAATAAATTAAATTTTAATGAAAATTCACTGAAAGCTGCAACTATTTTTAAATAATTTTTCTTTAGTTTATAAATTTATTCTACAAAAATTTTTGAAGTTATTAAGAATGTATTTGTAAGCAATTAATTATATTAAGATAATGATGAATGATTATAGTAATAATCATTAGTAATTAAACAATGTGATAGTCATGCCAATTACTCTTTGTGCTAATGGTATTTTAATGTTAAGAATTTTAGTGATGATAATCATGTTATTAGAGAAATGGTTTAAGTAGTAAAATATTTATAATATTAATAGTAATGAGGAAAAAATATATAATGCTCTCTGGATAATAATGATGATGTAATTGTTCTTGTAATATAATAAGATGATAATTATGAAAAAATATTAATGATGTGGGAATAATAATGATTTTAATTTTTTAGAATGCAAATGATATTTTATATAATAACAATAATAAATGTTAAATCTAAGAAATGATAATATTGATAGTGCTTTTGTATGTCCAGAAGTATTTAGAAGAGATGTATTATTATATGAAAAATTTATTGGCTGGTGATAAATAAAAACAAAAGTATTAGATGAAAAACTGTTGATGATTATGTGTGGATATGATATTAATAATTGTGAAGATAATTATTAAAAAATGTATAATATTAATATCATCTATGTTCTTTATTACTTTTTTTACAATGCTTTTTACAACCCATTATTGGTGGTTTCAATTGCCAAGCAATCTTCTTCAGAATTTCTATTAAATTTGGAAATATAAGTAGAATTTCTAAAAAAGATTGCTGGGGCAATTAAAACTGTCAATAGTGGATTGTAAAAAAAACATTGTATGAAGTAATAAAGAACATATTTGATATTAATATTATATGAATTTGGCAATGCAATAAGAAAGATAAAGTTATTTAAAAAATGATGGTTATATATAATACATTAAAAAAAAATTGAAATTATAAGGATTGTAAAGAGAAGCCTGAAATAATAAAGATTCTTTTGTAAGATTGACAGAAATAAAAGTAAAATTGTTTATGGGTATGGTAAAAAATTTGAAAGTATTATAATTATTACAATAAAATTAAAGTTAAATAGAAATAATATTTGCATTAATAGAAATATTTTTCAAAATGCAATGATAATCTTGATAATGAAAGAAGATAATTTAATTTTATTCTAAGGCTAGTGATATAATAATAAAATATCAGATATAAAAATAATTAAATTATTTATTGTACAGAAGCTCATAGGAAGTGTGAGCACTGGAGTTGATCAAACTGGGCACAATTCACACAAGGGGAATTCTAGAATCTAATACTCTATTAGTGCAATAAACCACACAGAAAACAATACTGGATTAACTTTGGCTACAGACATAATAATAGTGATAGAAGAAAATTTCAACTATTCAGTTTAATACCTCTCATGATAGAAGAAATACATTAAGTCTGCTTATGAACAAATAATTGCAAATATGCAATAATTAATTATAATTATTAAAATATGTTTCTATTTAATAACAGTGAAGCCATAAGATATGCTGTATCAATATATACTACTTCAATTATATACTAGACCAAAAAAGTGTAAGTAAACAAAAAACATTAAAATTTATAAAAATAATAAATTATATGATATGGCAATAGCCATTTTTCATTTCAGAGCACCATACCCAATCACATTTAGTAGTAATGTTTTTCCATCCCAGAGGATTTATTTTATAAAGCGCAGACGGTATTGAAATTAAACTGAGAGACTGCAAACTTCTCAAGCACTTATGACTATCAACAACCAATCAGATCTTAAACACTGAGACAGAGAATTCAACAAGAAAAGGGTGGTTCCACTCTCTTCTTTACTTGTCTTTCTATATATCCAAGCCTGTCTAAAGTACTTAGATCTGAAAGCATGAATCTTAAATATCTTCACACTCAACTCACTGAGTTCAAATTACAAACATACAGTGTGAAATCTTTTGATTTACTACACTTGAGAAGTTTGCAGTCTCTCAGTTTAATTTAATCCCAGAGGATTGTAAGTACTCATGTTTAGGTCTCAGTATGTGATATGTTATTATGTTTATTAATAACATTTATTCAGATTAAGTTGAAACACAGACATTTTATTCCTTACTTTGATACAGTGCATTATTCATGTAACAAAATGTTTTCTAAGGGTAAAGTTAAAATTTTCATGAAATTTATTAAGAACCATAAAATATTTTTGTATTTGCATCGAAATCTTAAAGTTTAAACAAGAATCTGAAATGTAAAATAGCAAGTAAGATGATGATATAAATTCCAAAGCTGATACAAACTTAAAAACATCAAAACAACTAGAAGGGCCATTTGTTTATTAAAGTTTCCATAAGAAAAGAAAGTTATTTAAAAAAAATGATATCATTTAGAACACATTTATTGCAATGTCTAATATTTATCTCCTCGTTTTATTTAAAAACAAAAGATTTTGTAATATTTTTATTATGTCTATTTTTTGAGTAAATATAAATGAATAAATACATAAAATAATAAATATATAGTTAAATGTGCTTCATCAATTTATTACTAATAACTACATTATGTTTTTAATTAAGTTTATATTAACATTTTACTTTATATCTGCATACTATACACATTAAAAGGGTCTGCATTATAATATATATGTTAAAAGTATCTTCATTTGCAGTTCAATAAACAATATATATTCTATTGCAATCAAAGTTTATCAAAAGACATGGGCTGTTATACATAATATGCATGAGGGATCTTGAAATAAAATGTAGTAAATATAGAAATTCCACTATAAATGCTTTATGACAATTACATATTGTTTTCATTCACATTACTTAGAAAAACACCTTTAAAATCCATTAGTTCAAAATATTCACTCTATTTGTAAATAAAGAATTAATGAATATAATTTAGTAATTATTAATTACTTGATATTTCAAATGACATTTGAAGATAAAAGTGACAGACTGAATATAACAATTCCAAATGGATTTTCACTCTTTATTTTTTCACTTTCTTCACTTGGAAATTGATATAGTAAACATTAGCTACTGTTGAACTGCTCAGAGAAATCTTATATTAAAATTGCAATGTATTCAAAAAATGTATACAATTAGTATACATTTTAAACATTTCTAATTTCATTTTTATAATATAAAACACCATTTCTAATTGAGCAGATTGAAGAAAAGTACAATAAATTTAAGGATTCCTTCAACTTTGAATTAATTTTTTCCTTGTATTTTTACTTAAAATGAAATCTCAAACTATGTATATAATGTAGTGAATAATTACTTATAACTTGAACTTCAGTTTTTTATAGTTACAACAAACACTAGTATTATGGGGTAAAAATAATCTTATTTGATTAGTTGTTTATTAATACTCATTCATCACTATGAACAAATCAATCTGTTTAAACGTATTTTATATAAACTCCTATTTATATCTTTTACTTAAAATCACAATAATTCACTGCTTAATTCCCAGTCTAAAAATAATTCATTCTAGTTAATTGTGTTTAATACTATTTGAACTTCTGCAAGGCCAATTCTTATTTTAATTTGAAATAATAATACTATATGTCTCAATGTAATGTTTTTAATTATATCTAAAAGTTTATGTTACATATGTACTAAGGTTAGATTTAAAATGTGCAACATTGAAATACTTTACATAAATATTTACATAAATTCAATTAAATAAATAACCAAATAGTTAGATGCTCAGGAGGTCGTATCTGAGTATTTGGAGTAAGAGTTTAAACCTTAATCCTGAAATCTTTAGATCCCATATCTGTCTTTCTACTACTAAATTAAACCAATTATTGATTAAAATCTACTAATAAAAAACTGTTATGCAAATTATGGTAAAACAAGCATTTCTTTTATTTACATTTTATACACTATTATTTAAATATTTTTTAAAAATATTTAATATTCACTTAAATTTCTTTTAAATATAAAATTTAAATAGTAAATTTTTTGCTATCAGCGGCTGTTGCAGGAAAAAGCATGTCAAATGATAAAATATCAGCATTAGTACTGCTGAGAATACTTAAAAGGTAAATTTTGAATGTCAAGGTCTTTAAATAGAATCTCCAGATATGTCACTTCCGTTGCTCAATCTACATATTCTTGATTAATAAACTATTTGATTATTTTTGTACAAAGGCAATGCAGTGATAGAGTATGAATTCAAGATCCACAAACAGCAATTTTAAATCTGTCACTCTTTGTGAACATTTAAACAACAAATTATTTGATTATTATTTTTAACATTAATATTCACTTTTATTAATAGTTTATTAAATGTTAAAAAAACATTTCAATATTTTGTAATTTTCTGATTATCATAAAATACTTTTTCATTCTCTATTCACTGTATTTTATTATAGATTACTTAATATAAAAGCCATATTTTTCCATGCTAAAATAAATATTTCAATTATAAACACAGCACAAGATTTATACTTTTGCCATATCAGGATATGTCTAGTAAGTGCATAAATAATCTATCTAAAAAAATTCTTTATACAAATAACTTTTCTATAAACTAAATTAAGCCAAAATACTTTAACTTATAAAACAAGTAATATCATTTAATTAAAAATGTAAAATACAATACCATAGAGATAATAAAAGTCTGCAATTTTGCTTTATGTATCATAGAAAATCATGATAAACATGTATATTATTATTTTTACCCTTTCAATTTGCTGTCAAATCAATAAATCTTAATTTATGATAACAGTTTTAGAAACAAAAACATTGTGACACTAATAACACCTTTTTGTAAGTGATGTGCTTGATCAAAACTTGATTTCAGCCATAGTTGAATCATATAAAGTTGGTAATAAACTAATAAGCATTCTAAGAAATGTCCATAACAAGTAAAAAGTAGCTTTGAGAAAGTGTAAAGAAATTGGATGAAAATTTAAAAAGGCATAAAACAAGTTTTCTCATTGCATGCCTGAAAATAATATTGGATAAGACCAAAGAAAAAAACAAATAAAAAAACATTAGAGCATATTATAAGAATAAATAATTTAAGACATGAAAAATATGTAATAAACATTGAAGAAGATCAAGAATATTAAAATTTATGTGAGAAATGTTAAATGAAAAAGTAAATAAGTATGGTTTACATATAAATATAATCAAAATAAAACAGTGGTACATAAATGAAAAAAAAAAGGAACTAAATGTAGTAGACAATATATAAAGATTTGTATATCTGGAAATATCATTAGAAATAGATTGTAGAAATAATATAAACATTAAGAGTATCCAGAGGAAGAATATATTCACAACCATAAACAAAATTGTTAAAAGCATAGGAATCAGAAACCAAATTAGATATGCAAGGGACATTTACTAGTGTATTCTATAATTGTGAATTTTTGTTGAAATAAGTTAGACTTATTTGACTGAATATGGAGAATGATTGAAAACTAAGTCACTCTAATCTTTAATACTTATAAGGCGCAAATAAAAAGTAAAGGCTTAATATAATATAGTCTGATAATTTTAAAAACAGTGCACTTTGTTCAGAATTATTTCAAAAAACAGATTATTAAAAAATGGTGAGTCCTAATTGTATGATTTCTGCTGATAATAATAATGATAGCCATTATCATAAAGTTCATCAACTTATTTTCTATAATTCTTTTAATTTGAAATTTTAATAGAAAAAACAATGAACAAGATATATTTTATCAGTTATTACATATGGATATGACATTTACATGTTTACCAAATAATAATACAGAGACTTTGGAGCACACAGTATAAAAGATGCATATTTGAGATAACAAGAAGGGATAAAAAATAAAGTACATGAATGAGAAAGGAAATAAGCATTATTGAAAAAATTAAGAACTTAAGGTGAAGCTAAGTTGTATTTGTTGCTGCAATAAATAAAAATAGATTGACAGTTAAAACTTTAAACTGGATTTCAAAGCTAAAAAATATTGCTACGCTATAAATCCAAAATCCATGAAGGTGAAATTATTGTTTTGCTTTTATCTGATTTATATTTAAAATATACATCAAACATATTGCATCATAATGCCTGATTCATTAAGTCACTTATGAAATAAATACTGTTGTTTTTTCTTCTGAATAATGCAACTGTGGTAGAGGAAAACTAATTAAAATACATTCTAAAAGTTATATATGTGAATGTATTTATTTACTTATTTGTTTTATAGTTAGATTTATTTATATAATTTATTATATTTGTTTCAAGATCTGCTTAGGATTCTTAGAATCTCATTAGATTAAAACATCAAATTGATCTACATATTAAAATGAGAATAAGATAAAGATGTTTTTGAAATGATTTGAAGAGAAACCATGAATCAGACAAACTGGATCAAACTTTGAGATGCCATTCTGCAGTAAAATAGTGGTGGTTAAAATGATGATGATAACCACAAGAGATAACATTTCATCCAAACAAACATTACTTTTTTGAATTATGTATCAAAAAAATTATAAAACCAAAAAAATGGACATGTAATAGATTTCACAAGTTAAGATTTTTTTTATTATGATGTAAAATTCTTAACTTATGGCATCAGATTATCAAATCCTCAATAGGTTAAGTATTTTATTTAATCAAACTAAAATTATCACTTTTATAAATTTAATAGCTTTTAAAGCTTTGGAGTCAGTGGTGAGCACACCCAACCACCTTATGTACAAAAGATTTTGTCTAATGTCTGAAGAAGAGAATGAGCAGGATTTTGCTGCAAATAATTTACAAAATTATTTGATAGTTGTTTCCAAAGAGTTATGCAACTATTTTTGAAACTCTGATATAGTAGTAATTATGAGAAAAAAGTAAAAAAATAATAATAATACACAGAAAGCTAAGTAGAAAAATAAAAATCAGAAGTTGGTTGTGGCAGAATAAAACAAATACTGAAACATGTTGTGAACATTTAAACATCAGTAATAATATTTAGCCTTATTGAAAAAAAAATATACAACTATATATAAATAATATTAATAAAGTTGAATATACATATACACGTAGTCCAAAATGCAAAAACATCTGTAGCTACACTTCTATATAATGTCTCATTGATGAAATTTTGAGTGATTAGTACCAGTTTTATTTTTTTATTGATGACAAGAAAATAGTCAATTAGCCCTCAAAATGTTCGACTATTACTATACAATAGTACATTTTAATAATGCTGTGCATTCAGTAAAGTTTACAATGCAGCTTTACGTATTAAGATGGTAAAATAATTGTAGTAAGAAAGTGGTATACTAATTTTCAAAAGTTATCACTCTGTCAAATTATTCTATTGTCTATATCAGCAGTTGGCAACCGTGATCGTGATATAATTTTAATGGTCCACAATGAAATTCAGATATTATTTAAATTCACTAAGCCCATTTAATAAAATTTTTAAATAAAAAATAAATTTTGTTTAAGTTGTATTATTATATGTAAAATAGAACAAGAATATTATATTGCTAATTGATTTGTTACAAAATACTACTGTGACTTGCAAAACATCTACCTCAAAGGCATCTAATTAACCCTTACTCAGTCAGAGACACAGAAAATGTAACAAAATAAGAATTCCGAATTCTGTATAATTGACTAGGCATCAAATTTGACTATGACCCCCCCCCCCTTTGGTAATTGGGTGAACTAAAACTCATAAATTTTATTAAGAATTTTGAAGGAAAACACATCTATAAAAATTGTTATAGAATTAATCTTAAATAATTTTTGTAGATGCAAATTAGAAAATTGCACATATAAAATGTAACAAATATGTATTTATACATTCATTTATTTTTTATGAAAAAAATTGAACATTATATTGACAAAAAACAAAATAAAACATAATTCTTTAACAAATTATAAAACATACAAATTCAAACTTGAAGTTTTACTTTCATATATCTCAAAATGAAAACAAATTACTGTATTACAAAAAAAAACTTACACAAAAATTATATTAATATAATATTCTAATTTATTTTATACTTTAAGTTTATTTTTACAATCATATAAGTATTTCTTTATATTTATATCTAATAAATCCGACTCCATTCACAACGACCTACTTATGTGAAAAAAACGTTCTCAATAGTAACAGCTATTAAAAACATATATCGATCTCGGTTTGAAATAGGAGTTCCTTTACGTGTTGCGGTGACATAATTGGAGCCAAGGATTAGTAAAATAATTTTAAACCAAGAGCAGCAAATATCCCTCTAATTTTTAATATTATTTATTATTATTTTTGTGTTAACATTAAAATTATAAATAAATATATATGTATATCATACTCAATGCTCCTGTTAATTCGTACCTTTAAAAATTATGTTAGTTGTCCGCAATATCTAAAAGGTTACCGACCGCTGGTCTATACAACTTAATCAGTATGAGAACTTAAGACTCATCCATTACATAATCTGTTATATATGTATGTATTAGATAAGTCTATCTTTTCTGTTCCATTTAAAGATATCCTAAATCCAAGTGGTTTCATCTGCAAATAATTCAGATTCTGAAGCGAACTAAACTCTCGGGTGTTTGACTTTATTATCTTTAACTGGTTCATAAACTCTTTTATTGACTTGTTTTATATATCCGAGTACACACATACATTTTGAAAACATATTATTGCTACTTGTATTTTTTTTTTTTAAATTAAAAAGATTTATTGCAGTATAAAGGAATTTTATATATCATAACGTCATTGTTTCATGAAGTTAATTTGGAGGATTAAAAGGTAAGACAAATTTTTAATTAAATATTATTATGATTAGAAACAGTATTTCAATCTTCTTAATCTACTCCAGATCCATCCAATATACTATTTATTTGTAGCAATATTATAAAAGTATAATAATGAATTGTTATAAGCAACGCTATAAGATATACTGTAGATATATATTATTCTGTTATGTTCTCAATATTGGCTATCGACAGTTATCTGTAAAAGGTGTTTTACAGGTTAAAATGGAAAAAAAAGTCTTATTATCAACTATAAGTTCTAAGTAAAGATATTGATTTTATATGCAAAATTTAATGAGAAGATATTTATAGTATTTAAGCATTATTTTCAAATTTCAAAGTCATTTGCCTTAAATGTAATTGTTATAGTACAGTATATAGGCTTCTTTTATTTTTTCATTCTAAAAAATAGCATCTTATTAGTCATCACAGAAACGAAGATATTTAATACCACACAAAACAAATCAGCTTCTCTAAGAAAACTTAAAGCATATTCACTACTTAACAAGACTTTTACTATTTTCAGTTTTTTATTTTATTTTATTTTTTTGGTACAACCTCCCAACATTCTTTTTACTTCAAGGCAGAAATAGGTGAGCCAACAATGATTCCATGTACTTTATTAAAAAAAAAAAAAACTTTTTTCTTTACATTTTAAACCAATTTTTTTTACAAGAATTACTTTTTTTTTTTTTCATATGTCATAGCATCGGCTGGGACGCGAACCCACACCCGTCTGCAACCAACTACTTGCTTGCAAGGCAGATGCGATGACCTCTCGGCTAACAAATAATAAAGATGATTTGCACTATTCACAATGTAAAAGTGTCCCTATTCTCATTGTTATTTTATTAGATGTCATCAAGTTAATATTTATCTAGTAATCATATAAATAACACGTTTTCCAGAGTGATCCATTTTCCATTTTGTTTTTCAGATTATTAAAGGAATATTTATTGTTGTGAAAATGAAATCCTTTAATGATACCGCTGGTTGTCCTCTCATTTTTTCATGTTCAATGCTTTAAGAATTTTTTAATGAACTGTTATTATTTCAAGACTTATAATAAAATAATTTTAGCCCCATTAAGTATCCGCTTAATCCAAATATAATCAGATCTGCTTAACGTGAATAAATGGATTAAAATACAGTCCAAGATTTCTTTAACTAAGGCATCTTCTGTACTGATAGATGATTACGACCGACTTGAGCGGAGGGAGCATTCATAAATACCATTTTAAGAGAAAAACTTTAAAATAATTTATTGATATATTATTTGAACTGAAAAGAAGTAAATAACATTTATTAATCAAATTATATTTTAAAGTCGATTTGTAAATCTCATATCCCTAATTTTGTTTTAGTAATTTTTTGTATTATATTAAAAAAATAAGACATAAAGGGTTTTATAGAAAATATAAAAGTTTAGTAGATTATCTACTACAATAAATTCTTACTTTGTTATAAAAATCTAAGGTGAACTATAATAGATAAATTCAAATTTACAATAATGTCTTTGAAGAAAGAAAGTCAAAAACAGTAGTACAATTAATATTTACAAAATTGAATTAGATGCCAAATATGCTTTCCAAAAAGATAAAAATAATCATACGCTTAGTTGCTCAGGAGGTCATGCAATATTTAAGCACAAAAGTAATATATTACTTTAAGATTTGATTTATGAACCTTTAGCTTTTAAGACTGCCACTTTACCTTGCACTAAATCACAAAGAGCACTTTTCTAAATATAAAAAGTGTTTAAAACAGTTTTCACATTCCCTGTTTCTATTGCTTCAAAAGTAAAATCTTTTTTCTCTTTAAATGGTATTAAAAAATCTATGCAAAGGATTAACAAGTTATTTAAATAGTATGTTCAAAAGTAATAGAAAAGTCTGTCAAAAAAGCATTCAAAATAAGATATACCTCCAAGTTGAAAAAATATTTATAACTCATTGTTAAACTTATTAATTGTTTCAATGTTAACTGATGTGTTTGCTTTAAATGTTTTAATAAATATTATTCAATTGCAGTATTGCCAAATATTTTTTTGGATTGAGTCAAAATATGAATCACATATGCATTAAATGCAGTCATTCACTCTATTTATTTTGCTTCAGAAAAATCAATTATACATTTGAATATCTAATTGGCACTAGTCATGTCTTTCAAATTCTCAAAATATTGATGTTATTGGAACCTTCTCAATAAAGGAATAATCAAATGTTTTTGCCTCAAAATTCTTAAGTAGTTCCAAGCACTGGAAATGCGAGATATGTGGTTGCTAACAAATTTGATGCTCCCATTGATGAAAATCAATAACAAGAAATTAATATAAGGATTTTTGTGACACTACTATTTAATGCTCACTTATTATTCAAGTTTACATGAGGTAATTCAGGAATAAAGAAGTTATATATTTAGAATAACTTGAAATTAAGTTTTGTTTTGTTTTCATTGTACTATATATAAAGGTGTTTATTTTACTGTTTTGTAATAAGTTATTCTACATATTGTCTGTTCTTATTTTCCAAACTCATATATTAATAAATTTTGTAATAAATGGTGCTTACTTATATATATATATTGAAGCAATCAATCTTAGCTTAAGATTGTGCTTCATGTTTCTACCTACTAACCTATATCCCATCCCGCTCCTTTTGTCGTGTATATATATTTTATGTATATATTTGAGATGCGCGCCTAGGTTATAAAATTTTAACTTTTAAATTAACATTTTTATTATTATTAATTTTATGATTATTAATTCTTTTTATTAAAATACATAGGTGTGGCTCAAATATATATATATAAGAGCAAAATACTAACAAAATATTGATTTTTTTTTTAAAATATTTTATTATACGTCATTTTTTAACTTTTTCTTTTTAAATTGCTTGTTTTTTATTAAACTAGTATAAAATCCAATATGGAAGATGTGACTGTTGTTAATTGTCCAAAAATAATTAAAGGGAGGTATTTTTTAATTAAAGTTTTACTTAAAATAAATGGGATTAATTAGATTAAAGATTTTATTTTGTATAAACATGTTGTCAAATCTATTTCTAATCTGGAAATAGATTTGAATTTATTTTTGGACATTATCTTACTGCTGCATCTTCAAAAACAACCGATAAAGAAAAAGTATAAAATGACTGAATTTTGAGTCACAGATTAGATTAGCTACTATTGAGAGAAGTACATTTTGTGAGTTCCAGCTCAGGTTAGATGGATAAACATGTTTTGACCGGTACAATATATATATATAAATAGAGGAGATTTGAATCCAGACTTTCAAGCATCCTTAGTTCTTCCATTTTATCTTATACAACCGATACACATGACCACTTACATGCGAAAAAAATAAATGATCTCCAATATATGTATTTTGGCTGAACTTTGGTCCAGATCATCATCTCCCATATATATATATAATCAGAGTTCAGTTTATATTAAGATAGAAAATCTTTAATCTTTAATGGGAAAGTTTCAATCCTCTCAATTTTCGATCTCTTCAGCTATTCATATTACTGAAAATCTGGTGATAGCATGTTCAAAGCCCTTATACTTGTATTTAAATATTATATTATATATTTTAAACATATATTTAAATATTATACATAAATATGTAAAGGAGATTGCCTTGACAACAGTCTGAAATTATTGATATTGGGATTATCTAAGTGTTGACTGGTTTTTAATGATATATATATATATATATATATATATATATATATATCCAGCTACACATGTCTATATTTAGCAATAAATATTTCAACAAACTACATTCGATGTAATATTACTAAAGATAAAAATTAATCAAGTTGCATTCCATTGATATCTTGACTATAGATAGTAATACAAGTAATGAAAAATGGCAAAGTGAAATATAATTGCTAAGAAATTAAAATGTATTACAGGTCAACCATCTAATTAAATGCTTGCAGATATACTAATAAATAATCATTTTATGAGTCCATGTAAAATGTAATAATGTGTATATGAATAGACTTAAATTGACAAAAATTTGTTAGTAATAAGTATATATATTGCAGTATGTGTAGCCAAAAATAACTGTTTTTTGCCAATAAATATTTCAACAAATCACAATCAAAGCAGCATTATCAAAGAAAGCAAATGAATCAACCCTTTTCCTATTCCCATCTAGCATTTTATATAAACATTATTGCAAACAATGACAAAGGACAACAATTCTTGCATGCTAGATGGATATAAAAAATAGATTGATTCGTTTTCTATCTTTTATAATTTTGTTTTGTTATATTTTCTTGAAACATTTTATAGTGAAAATGTGAACATCTATGGTTGAGTGTATTGCAATTATCATAAGGTCTGCCAATTATGTGTTGAGAATTTTTGATATATATATATATATTATTGTATTGCTATGTAAGAGAGGAAGGTTGTTTAATTATTTAACTAACTACAAACATTTAATTAGATGACTGACTTGTAATAAATTTAATACTCATCAGTTATATATTTTATTTCATTATTAGTCTAAATTTTTATTACTGTTTATATAAAATTCCAGACACAAATAAAAAATAAATTGATTATGATTATTGAAATATTTACTGGTGAAATGTAGATGCATATTGTTGTATATATTGCAATTTCCATATTTACTACTGATTAACTGTTCTAAATTTTTGGTTTATATATATAGAATTAATCTACTTAAGTATATATACTATAGACAACTTCCATATTTCTCCATATACTTGTATTCAAATATTATATATATAATATTTTTTGTTATTCTCTTATATTGGACTATTTCCATCATCTAATATGTGTATTGAATGTCTTAAGAAAAATTTAACTTTATTTAAATATTCCAAATACATTTAACTGTTGGTAATATGGAATATGCACAACATTTTAAGAGGTATTATTCTTCCCTCTTTTTCAAGAGTTTCTGGCTTGATCAGTGATAGTACTAGCATGGGATTCGAACTTGGATTCTTAGATTCTTGAGTATTGAATTTTAAGGTAATGTTCTAACCAACTGAGCCATCCTCCCAAAGGCAACAGTCAGTAAAAATTTTATATACTTATCTATGAGGCATCCTGATTTCTCCAGTTTTTTCTAATAGCAAAGTTGATTAATGGTTTCCATATATTATGTATTGTCACATTATATTGGCTTATGGGATTGTTTGTCATTGTCATGCAAACAGCTTCTTTAATTTTTTTTTCTTTGAATCTTTTCTTCTCTATCCAATATTTTTGTATTTTCCCAATTGAACATATGTTCATTGGCACATACATGGTCTGCTACCATAATCACATCTGTTTTCTCTCTTCTGATCATCAATTTGTGTTTTTGCAAGTACTTTTCAATGGGATAACTGATCTCACCAATATATGTTCTTCCACACTCATATGGTATTTCATAGATGCAATTTTTTTCTTTTCAGCATTTCAAGTTTAAGCTTTGTAGATACTAAAATTCCTCATAGGGTGGTATGGCTCTGGAAAGCTATTCTGATGTTATACTGATTTGCAAATTTTCCTTAATTTGTCTTCTATTTTTTGGAATGTATGGGTATATTGCAGTACCAATAATCATTTTTTTCTTTTGATGGTTCTTTTTGTTGTCTATTTAAAGTTTTCTTAATAACAGCTGATGGATAACCATTTTTCATAAGAGTTTGTTCTATATAGATCTTTCCTGTTTCAAAATCACTGGTTTCTGAACAAACCTCTTTTCCTCTATTCTTTAGTGATAGTATAATTCTGTGTTTTGTGTTTCTGGTGTGATTGGATGTATAAGCTAGGTATATTCCTGTATGTATGAGTTGTCAGTAAACTGTAGTTTTGATTTTGCCATGAGAGAGTCTTGTCATAAGAACATCTAAGAATGCAAGAACATCTAAGAATGCCAATTTTTGTTCTTGTTCTTATTCTATTGTGAATTTAATTGAAGGAGATATGTTGTTGGTGTATTTCCAAAAAGTTTGTAGCAGTGCTTCACCATGGTGCCATACAACAAATATATCATCCGCATAATGAAGCCCAACCTTAAGTGGATATGTAGTAGTTTTTATAGCTGAGGTTTCAAGTTCTTCCATGTAAATATTGCTAATCAGGTGAGACAATGGTGAACCCATAGCCATTTCTTGATTTTGTTGGTAGAATTTTGTGTTATATTAGAAGTAAGTTGTTTTTATTTAGAATGTTAATAGTTCTATTATACTATCAATAGGATGATCTGTTCTTTCTTGTAAACTATTATCACCATTTAATCTTTTCCTTACAATAGACAATGTCTCTTCACATGGTACATTCATGAATAAACTTTCCACATCCAAGCTTACCAGTAAGTCAGTTCTTTCAATTTTCATGTTCTTGATTAATTTTACAAAGTGTCTAGAATCCCTGACAAATGATTGGGTCTTGTATGCCAAAGGAGTTAGAACTTTAAGAAAAAATCTTGTCAAATTTTGGTAAGGTGAATTTCTAGAACTAACATGATCATTATGGATTTTAGGTAGACCATAAAAATGAGAAATTTTTCTTAAATATGATGATATTTTATGTTTTCTGAATCAGTGAAGTACCTGTGATGCTTTCTGAGTGATACTGTAATTTTGTTTCCATACTCGGGATTGGATTTTTTGCCACTTTTTTATATTGGCCTACTGTGAGGAGTTTTTGTATTTTGTTATTATAATCAGGTGTATCCATTACAGCTGTTTCATTACCTTTGTCATCTAATTAGCCTTATAAGCTGATTAAAATATATGTAATAATAAAATTATAGGCATTGTAAATAATTCAACATATTAAAGTGATATAAATTTGACAAAATGCCATCTAAAAATTTATATATAATTTTTATTCATTGCTACACTGATTTAATAAATCAGGCATTTTTTGTAAGACATATGTTTTGGATTCATCTGTCATAGTTATCATGGTGTAGATTGTTTTTCTCTTATGGCAGCTGATAATTTTAGATGAGATTTAAATGTGTGTCCTGCAGAGACTAGTCAATTTTTTTGTAATTAGTATAATAATAAATAAAAATTACAAAAAAAAAATGTAAGCAGCACTATATACACATGCACTCACCCTCACACTTATATAATGTTAGTAAATAATTGCAATAAATGATTGCGTTTGCCATGTCAAAATAGCAATAAGAACTTACTGTGATCTTTTTATTTTTAAATTTGAATATATTAACACGAGAGCAAAATTTTATATCCTATTAAAACTATTCAGGTAATTTTACACTTATGCGCAATAATCACATTTTAAGTTATTAAATATTTATCATTATATATAAGTATTAAGTTAAATCGGTAATTTTACAATGAAAAAAATTAGTAAATGATAAATGCATTTTAATGCTTTCTAATGCACATTTAATCTTAATATGTTGACAACTATCTAACATAAAACAAATAGCTAAGCTCTCATTCTGTTCTGGTATAGTGAACAAGTGTTTATATTTTTAGCATTTTAAATAAGAATATTTCATAGTTGAAACACATGTAGTATTAGAGATCAATCTGTTTATTTTACATTTTAGTAGAAGTTAAGATTAAACGTTTTAATTAGCACTGGAGAGCATTAAAATATATTTTCAATTATATACACATATAGTAATATTTTTGAAGAAATAAGTTTCACATTCATATACTATAGAATAAGACTTTCTAAAAGCCATTTAAATAAACTTGCAAATAATGTGCTTTC